>OU343114.1:9910000-10510000 GCA_910594885.2 Bibio marci
TATCATACAAATTTATATCCATCACTCACTCTGTAATTCGAGTTTATTGCATTATAATTTAATATTCTTTCGTAATATGTTTATGTTATTTGTGTCATTTATAAAAGAAAGAAACTGTAAACAATTGAACTTTTAGTTTATATATAGTTAAAGAGTATATTATAATGCAAGATTGCAATACTTTACAAATATGAATTTATTAACTTTTTATGCATTATAAAAATGGAAAATTATATTAAATGAATTGAATAATAATAATAATAAAACAGAGCACAGAGTCATACAGTAATGCATTTACAATTAAATTCAATTTATGCAATTTAAATAATTTATGTATATATGGTGGTATGCATATAATTGTTTGGCATTTGTGATATATGAATTATAAATTCCTTTAGTTAAATTGATATATATGGAAAGATATATCATTGATGAACATTTTATATTAATAATATATAATTGTATACCAGAACTCTTTGAATAAAAATATCACATTTGCACATTTGTTTCTAAAAGTTGTGTATAAGTCATTATCATAATCATTTATTTCTGTTACTCCGAGTGAGAGCACAGACAATCAATAAAAATGTACAATCTGGCAAAGTGTTCATATCTTTCTAGGTTTTGCTATGGGCTTTGTTGTCGGCAACCACGATTTTCATTCATTCCCATTTAATGTAAGCATTAATGTAATCATTATCCATGTAAATTTCAAACTTTAGGGCATTCATATTATATCAATGTCTAATTGTATAAGGTCCGCCAAAATGAAAGATTGCATACACTCACACGAGTTACACAGTAAGTTCCAACTACCAAACTTATTAGATTTGATAACTCTACATGTTTGTGTTTCACATGATTACATGTACTTATTATATATTATTTATATATTTATTCGCGCACGTGAATACATATCACATTATATTTATCAAATTTGATTGACTGTTAATACGTTAAAAATATTTACATTTAATATATATAAATTGTCTATGAATTAGTTAAATTATCTGTCGGTCATATGTGTAACCCATATCAACTATATATAACTAATATTTATTAAATAATATGTATTAAACAGCATTTTAATTGACTATGTTTATACATATAAATAATTTGGCATATATTTATATGAATTATAGTATTACCAATATTTAAGACTACAACTATATGGGAAAAGGGTCTATCCATTTATTATTGACTTCTACCTAATCCGGTACACTAAAATATCGTTGGGTTTCGTAGCATTACCAATACATATTTTATAAACAAACATCGAAGCCTCTTACAACACAGTTCATTTCCAAAATGTTTCCTCCATAATAGAAATTTAATTACCAAATATACTTTTGATATATTGTAAATGTGTAAGCTGGGCGCGTGTACAATTGGGGTGCACAGTTTTTTCTTATATTATAATATTTAAATATAAAAAACAGAATATAATATTGGTATACGCAAATAGAAAAAAAAAGCAAAAACAATGCTTTTTTCTGTCTTCAAGATTTATATACCAATATGAAATACAATTACCATTCTTCCAAATGAAGAAGAATAAATATATAAATACCATATACAGACGACGAAACAAAACAAAATAATGAAACAACTAAAAAATCTTATATTTATATTATTTTATGTTATACGAAGTTAAGATGATGCGTGGGTAATTGGTTATATTCATTTATATATCTAGAATGGAATATAGTTCTTGTACTTTCTACATAGGTACACATATATATTGTATATGATTTGATATGTATTATGAATGTATGTTATTAATGTTCATTCATATATTTTTTTCATATTCTTATTCATTCAGTATCATTATATTTTATGTATTGCTGGATATGTTTAATTCTAAAATACATATGCTATATTGAATAGTGTGTATTAGGGTGTAATTTTAAATGAAATTTATATATTTAAATACAAAATTAATTTAATATACCATATATCTGTACCCTATATAACTATTATAATAGTACTACCTGTTTAGTATACTCATATATTCATTCATATATATTAAATGGAATAAGCATGAAAAAGCATATATATTTATATAACATTGTCAATTAAGGTTCATTAAGAAATATACTATATAGACTAGTATCTAAAAATAAATGAATTGATTATAGTTTCACTTATTTTGCAATTCATATTTATTTATTCAATTTATATATTCCTATTCGTACAACGTAAGACTAAATGTAAACTAGCGAAAAATTCACTATAAATTTATTGTTATCTATGTTTATATAGGAAATTCTTTACTATTTTTGATCATTCACTTTACATGGTTTGTTTTATTGGTTTGTTTTAAAAGATTCAAAAGCAATAATTTTTGTCTTTTGAATAGAAGATAAATTTTTCTGTACATAAATAGCAAAAATTTCCGATAATTCTCTTCATTTTTTTTTTTTTCAAATGATTAGACCGCATGCTGTCTCAATGATTTTGGGTGTTTTCTTATATATGTGAATATCAAGTGAACAGTTTTGTTCTCCGATTCAGGGTTCAAAGGGCAAAAATTATTGTTTTTATATCCTTTACTTTTTTCAAATGTTCAGCAACAAACCATAATATATATTATATTAATATAAAAAATATCATTTTATTTTAGAAATTCGGATTTGTTTTTCCTAACATTGTAGCTTATTTATATTACAGAGATTACATATCATTTGTATAAAATAATAATATTAAACAATTAAAAAAGTTCAATTACTTTAAAAAAAATATTATTTAAATAGAAAACATAAGTTATTTTCAATATTATTATCTAAATCTCTGGGTGTTTATTTAAAATTGTTGGGTTTGAAGGAGAAATACAATTTTGTAGTACATTGGAAATGACACAGTGGTTAAAGGGAATATACCGGAGATTGCGATTTCGATCATATGAAAGACCAGTATTTTTCATAATAAAAATTACTAAACTGAATTATGTTTTGTTCGTTTGTGAAATAAAAAAGCGAATATCATTGAAAATATATTCGGTGATGGAAGTTGGAACCTATTCAGACAATTTTTTCACTCCTAATAATCATTGGATTAATAAAGCATCTATAAATCTATATATCGAAACATAAATGCAGTGACCAATTGGTGAATTGTAAGATTGTAACGTTCTCACAAATGAAGTAATGTGATTTACCAACTTGATTGTAAAGTTACTTAATTATGCCGTAAATCGATGGGCTATTTAAATACCACAGAATTTTTATCTCAATTTGAGTAAAATAAAACTCTTCGTTTTAAAAATGAAAAATTACCCGACATTCAGCATGTTATGTTACTTTTAAAGCCCTGTGTGCGCTGATAATAATTACACTAAATTATTTAATCTAAATATATATATAAAAAAAACAATTTTGATTTATATATTACAATTGGTCCCAACAATACCCTATATATTTTATCTAAAAGAATATATATAAAATCTTTTTATGTGCATGCATTTAAAACGTAAATCTTTTCAAGAATATTTTCATTAAAAATAATAAAAAAAAAAAAAAAAAAGAACTAAATATAAAAAAAATATAATTCTATTTATGTAATACATATAAAGATGTAAATAAATGTATACAAGAATTTTACCCACCTTATGTTTGTCGTATTTTTTTAACATTTTCCAAAAATAGATTTTCACATTAGAAATAAGAGAATGAGGAACATCAAACACAAAACAATAAATAAATTTTTGAAAATGTTATGAAAAAAATTTATCCGTTTTTGTACATTTTCACTTTTATTCTTAAAATAATCCAACATAATTTTTGGATTTAAATTGATTAAATTAATAAAAAACAAAAAAACCAAATTGCACAAGCTACAAATTATCTAATTAATTATTATTTAATTTTTATTTTATATTACATTTATAACATATTTTTTATTCGATTATAAAAACAATAAATACGGCATTATTATATTTTTTATGTTTATGTATTTTTTATGCTGGTATTATTTTATTTTATTAAAACTGCTGCGTACAACTAAATATATATTCTATATATATATATATATATATTACATTATATATTACGCACAAATAACACTACTCTATTTATTAACCATTCTATATACTATTAATTTATGGTATATAGTATAGTAATATGATCTAGTACATATTATATATAATTTTACTAAACATAAATTTAAAAAAATTTAATTTTATTTTTGTCACTACTAATTATTTTAAAATAGCAGTACACACAAAAATTACCATCACGTTTTCTAGTCGGAAGTTAAGGCGCGTTCAGCATAATTTTTTTTTTTTTCATTTTCTTTTCCAACACAAAAAATAAAAAAAAAGAAATGTTCACAAAACCGGATGTCAACACAATACCAAAGATTTAGAAAAAGAATATGTATATATATTTATATATATATATATATATATATGTAATGTGTGTATATAAATATTGAATTAAAATTTATTAATGGTTATATTTTGTTATAACATTCATTCACTATAATTATATTATAAATGCAATATATCGATAAGATGTACTATAGTAGTAAAGAAAATTAATAAATAACTATAATTGCGTTAAGATTGCATTTAATAATGAATCTTCAACATATAAACAATTGTAATGTTAAAACCAAATTATATTTATGATTAACAAACAATAATAATAAACCTTTCATAATTATTCATTATAACATTTTATTAAACACAAATAAATTTCCTCTTATTTAAAATATAATTTAACACAAACTGCGTATTTAAACTGGCGGCTAAATCACAACTAAATTGAAAAACTGAATATATATTATTTTCATATATATATTGACTGCGAGTGTTGGAAGATGCCAGAGTTAATTTGTTGTTTTATATATATACATATATACTTATATATATTATTATAAAATATATATATATATATGTTATTCTGTTGAAGCTTGAGAAGTAGTTTTATATTGAAGTTAGTTCATAATTCAAAAAATACGAGTATTTCTTTTACTTATTTTATTTTTTTTTATTTTTTTTTTCGTTTTGAACAACACACATACATAAAATAAATATTTAAGAAATTTAATAAATTTACAGAAAATATATGCAGAGGAATATACTCATTTGAAGTCATATGTATGTGTAACGATATGTATATATATCTCTATATTATATAAGTACTATATATATATATATATATATTGTATATGGTTATTTAGTATTTAATTTAAACATTGAGAGACGAAGAACTCGAATTTATATATAAAATATGTAAACATTTTCTTGTTCCATATATGTGTATTTGTTTGTACATATACATTATATATTTATATATATATGCTGATATATATTATGTATATAGTATTATGTAGTCAGAATTATGTCTAATTAAATGGATATGGAATTAATTTTTTACCCATGGACTTAAATTATAGTTTATTCTTTATTATATTAAATACACATTACATTAAGTACATTAAATATTTTTGAAAATGTAATTATTTTGTATTGTATGTATGATACAGTTAAGCTAGAAACATTCACATGAATAATAATGATGTGAAAATATGTTACCAAACTTACGAATAAGTCTTATAATTTTTGTGAAAAAGAGGTCATTACACTAAACTTTATTGAATCTGTATTAAATCTACAGACGACAGAATAAGGTATTTCTTTTTTCAGCGATATGTTATTCTTATAAGAAAAACACATAAAAATGTGATAAATTGTATGGAAAATGCATGTACAAATTCATATGCTTTTAAACTTATTTTATATTATAAAATTTATTGTGATTAATGTTTAATAATTACATTTGTTAAATGCTCCGTATAGCTGCATCGTATCTGCATGCACTGATGAGATGTCATCTTATAAATGTTACATTAAAATATTTCTTAACAAATTGTTATTATAAAAAATATTTGCACCTTAATAACGGTGGAATTTGTCAATTTTATTGTATGTTTATTGCTAAAAAAATTTCCGAAATTTACTGGGCAGATAGGTAACTTTTTTTTTTAAATAAAAAATTTAATTTAAAATGTGATCTAATATATAAAATTTCATTTACATACCACAATATATTAAATTAACTTGCCATTTAGAATTTATTGAGTCATACCCCTTAAGGCGTATGCCACATGCGGTAACCAAATTTTTTGTTAATAAAATTATTTTCCTACAATAATTTTATAGGAATTCTTTAAAATATATTATTTCAAATTATTTTGTATAAAAAAATAGTGATATTATCTAAAAATACGATAAAACAATGTTATTCTATGACAAATTATTTATAACTTACATTTTTCTATATGTTTTATAATGAGACTATGATATGCCGTTTCTTTTTAAATCCAACCATTTCTAATGTGAAAAACAAAAATTATCGCCATATGCAACCAAACTTTATATCTTGTTGATTTATACTAGAACTTGATGTGTATCAGCGATAGGTTTAGATGAATTTTATCGCTATTTTAATGTGTAAGAAAGAATTGCGCAAATGCATAATATTCATATATCATAGATATTTATTATATAATAATTGCAATTCAAATATATAATAAAATATAAAATATAACCATTAAAATCCTTTAGGTTTGTATTGCTCTCTATATAAATACGTAAATACACACTCAAAGGTTATAGTAAAGTTTAATAAACAACCTTCTGCGAACATTGACTTAGTTTTTATGATAAAAAATTATTTAAACATACTTTTCTATTTATATACCAAATGTTATTTGTTATTTGGATTTTAGATAAGAATATTTAACATTTCAAAAAAAAAACCAAATATATATCTATTATTATCTAGTGAATAACCTCCTTAACAAATACTTAAAAACCACACATTATTGTAGATTAACATGCACATTGAAATGATTTAGTAAAAGAAGAAATTGTTTTTGTACATAAAAATTTAATAAATTTGCAAATAATTTCAACAATATGTTTTATATCTGTCTATATCTATTCTATTATATATATTGTTTTGGTTTAATTACAATAATATGTACAAATAGAATTACTACTACTGTTTGACTAGAAATGTAAAGTGATGTTTAGATAATAAATAATAAAAAAAATCATAATGAATTTTTCGAATAACCACTTTCAAAACATATTTTTTTATGAAAGGAAATTATATTTTCATGATGCGCTTATTAATAAGAAGTGTATAATGTTTTCAACATTACCGATACGTATCACGAAAGAAAGTTTATTGTTTTAGAGTTTTTTATTTTGCATAAGTCTGTTGGTGTTGTATATAATAACTTTGGAATTGTCTAACATGTTTTATTTTGACTGTTATTTGTTCTCAAATAGATATACAAATTTAAATTCATCTTCATTGTATCATTAACATATTAATGCACTCTAACGTTAGCTTAGTTTGAAGTCATAACTTTTGCAAGATGTAGTAATACTTTTTCAATTTTTATTTAATTAAATGAAATTAATTTAATTTAAAATAACAATAGCCAAAATGACTTCGATATATATATATTTTTAATTTTAAAAACAATAAAAAATCAATACATTTATTTTTTATTAAAGTTATATAAATAATTTATTTCTAGTAATATTAAAATATTATTTTATGTGTGTGTCTTGTATAAATGTGTGTAAGTATAAAATTATTATCCATTAAAATATGTTGTAAATGTATTATTTATTATTTATAAAATGTTAAAAAATATATCAATTTAACAACCCATTTGCCAACATATGTATAATTTAAAAAATTGTAAATTATTTTTGAAACATATTTATTATACAATATTTTAAAATAGAAACATTAAAACAAAAACATTGTTTCAATATAATAATAATAATTATCAAAAAAAAACGTAAAATTAAAATTGTTTTTATTGTAAAAGGATACAATAAACAATAAATTACAGTTATTGTAAATTTAATTTAAGTTTTATTTGTCTTTTGTTATTAATTAGTATTGCTGTTACCCAAATTATGGTTAAATCTAAATAACAATTTTTTATTTTATTTCATTAAAATTAAAATTTTTGCAAGTAAATTGGAAGAAAATGACATAAAAATAAATAAACCATTGCATCATTATGTATCGACAATTATCATTGTTTTAATCAAAAACCATCTATGCATTATCCATTCAAGGATATCAGAGCCATACATAAATCATTTACTTATAGTGAAAATGGAGAGATAATGAATCTGTAATACTATTTTCCCACAATTATGTACCCATATCTAATTAGTGTAAGTTCAACTATTTAAAGATTTGAAATCATATATTTCAATATTTAATTGTTATCAAAAATATATGTATATTGTAAAAATATTATTCTGTAGTGTAATTGTAAATTATTGGAAAGAAAAACCAATTTTTTAGCTAGTAAATAATTTAAAATAATCTTGAAAAAATACCATAGAAACTTATTCGATTTTCTAATTTTCAGTTTCTATTCATTAAAATGTAGACCTTAAAAATATAATTGGTACACTGTTTCAATCACTCTTTTTCACACAGAATATAAAATTCTTAATATATTCTTAATACTTTGAAAAGCTGTTATTACTATATGGATATATGTAAGCGTTGGATATATGTATAATATACGTATGATACACAACAATGGATACGTTCTTAAAATAACTAGTAACGCCATTCTATTTGTCTCCGATTAATTATTTTATGACAAAAGAAAATGTTTAATTTAAAAAAAAATTTATCAATTATTTAATTTCATAGATATCAAATTATATATAAATAAATAAGAAATAAAATTATCAATTTAATATCAGACCTATAAATTGTTTTATAAATAATTAATATATTTTAAATAAGAATTAAGAAAGAAAAATATTATAAAATTTTTTGATAATATTTTTTCTGACAATCGAATAACATAAAAGTGTAAAAAATAAAAGATAAAAAAATATATTAAAAATATGTATTGATTAAAATTAAAAATGAAAATTATAAAATTAACAGCAAATTCTAAATATGTCTTTTATATGTTTTTAAAAACAGGTAAAATATATCTTTAAAAGACTTTTCAAATGCATTGTTTTGATATAGTATAAATATCTTATTATAAATATAAATTCTTATAAATAATTTTTTTTTTAGTTACAATTTATTTGTGTTAGTATAAAAATAAGATTTGTTTTTTTTTTTTTTTGTAATAATTTTTAAATATTTTTTCAAACATTTATTTTTAGCTTAAAAAAAAAGATTATAAATATTTATTTTTACTATCTATTTTATTTATTTTTTGTATTGGATGCGAAATCATTTTTAACTTTTAACCGCTGTAATATAAATAAAATATTTAAATTTAATAAAAATCTATAAAAAAAAAAATAAATATTTAAAAAATTATTAAGAAAAAAAAAGTTCAACATAAATTAAAAAAGATTACAGTGAGTCACATAAATATTATTTAGGGAACATATACAATTTCTCATTTGTTAAATATCTACTATAAATATAATTTGAAGTTTTCAAATTTATTTATTTTATACATTTGTTACTTTGCACTTGATATTATACAAACTTAAAAATATAATTAAAAATGGCTAGCATTCATCACTACCAACAATCAATGTGTTGCTTAAAATTAAGAACAACAGTTTTATTATTTCTAATTAATCCATTCAAAAATTATATCCATATGATGTTACTCTTGGGAAACTCTTCGACAACTGTGAAAAATACAGATATTTTATATAAATTAAACATCCAATATTTTTTACAGATTCAAATTATTTCCAGCATTTACTGAAATGGAAAAGCCCTGACCCCTGTTGTAAACTTCAAGAATCACGAATAGTCTGAATGCACAGATCACATGTGTAATAAGAATAACCTCTTTCGATAGCAGCACAACCATTTTATGTAAACAATAATCAGTAGGATTGTTTTTTACATTAACAGCTTTTTAATTTTATACAGAAAATCGATTGATATATATTAAAAATTATTTAACATTATTTTTGTTGTCTAATTAGAGTAATTAGACCATTAGAAATTACATAATTATGATCACACAAAATACAATGCGTTTAACCATTATTCCACGCACGAATGTCGCGGACGGTCGTTGATAATTTATCAATTATATTGTTTTTAATAAGAAATTGTAAAAATTCAAAAAAAAAAATTAATTTTAAAATTATATTTTTTTTTTATATAGAAGAAGTTATTGGTAAATTTAATCATTCATTTTACATATTCTTTACAACGGATTGCAGGTGTAGACGAAAAAAAAATTAATGTAATAATATAAAAAAATACCTTTTTGTAGAAGTTTGATCTCTGTATGGATTTTGTAACAATTTTGGTTGAGTTTCCATAACACGCAGTAATAAATTATCCAAATAATCTTCCATTTCTTTCATTTTAAGTTTTTGTAATTTAACTTCGTTTTCATAATCATTTGCAATTAACATGATTTCCTAAAAAAAAACCAAAAATAAATACCATAAATATTCATATTAATTATATTCATTAATTACTGATTATAAAAATAAAACACACCTCTCTAGTTTTGCCTTCATATTTTTTCAATATATTTTGTGATATTTCTATGGGTTTTCCAATTGGTCGTATTTCATTTTCATGTCCAATAATAATTCGTTCACCGAATTGTTTTTGAGACGATCTACGTAAATCTTCAGTAGATGCAGTTTTATCCTTTCTAAAATATTTACTAAATCGTTTCTCTGGTTTCTTTTCAATTTTTTCCATTTTTTCTTCTGATTTTTCCATATCTTTATCCTTTTCAATAATACATTCTAATGTTGAACTCCTTGGAAGTGGTTTTGGTTTAACTTCAATTTCATTTTCATTTTCGTTTGTGTCATCTAAATTTGGCATTCCTCCATTTGGTACGTGTAATGTTTGTTTTTCGATAATTTCATCGATTTCATTTTGAACACTTAATGGTACACGCGAACTTTCCCACGAACGTCGTTTTAATGCATCCGAGCCGCCAAGTTCCAAATGTTTTCCGCCACCGTATAGTTTTGCTTCCCATTCATCAACTTGTGATGGTGTTTCCGCCGTTGTAATACGTGGTGGTTTTGATGGTGGTAATGTTTTCGAACGCAACCGTACCTCGTCGTTAACGGCGGTAATTGTTATAGTTGGTGATGTTGGTGGCGATAATGTCGGCGGTTTTTTCGGAATAGCCATTGGAGACGGTGTTGGTGGTGGTAATTGCTGAGTTGTATTTGCTTTTATATTTAACGAACTACCCGAACTTTTATGTGATAAATTATCAAAAACAAATTCATCTTCATCTTCACTAATAAATCCAGGGTCATTATTACGCTCATCTAATTTACCAAAACGACGTGGTTGAAATGCCGCACTACCTGGTGTTCCAATACTAGACACACTACCGGTAAACGATTCTGAATCACTTCCTTTGTCTTTATCTTTTTTCGATTTACCACCAATGTGAACCTATAAACATTTATAAATAACCATTATATATTATTATAAATTATTAGTGTGAATGCGTGAATGTGTATATAAGCGAAATATTTCTTACCTTAGAACCGAGAGATTTCGCAAATTTTTTAAGACTTTTCCTTTTTTCTAATGTGCCGATACTTAATAAACTGCCACCAAGCCCTAACGATGATTTACTTTTATCTTTTTTACTTAAATCTGTTAATGAACCAGATTTAACAGTAAATGCTATTCGTACTTCCAATTCACCTCTATCTTTATCCTTTTTATCTTTACCCGGTTTACTTTGAAGTTTAAACCATTTGGCTCGTGGTCTATCATATACTTCCATTTCATTTAATGGTATCGTTATTTGACCTAAAAATTCATCTAATTGTAAATTATTACGATGTAGGCATGTTAAAATTAATTCAGCCCGATTTCCACGTTCAGGAATTGTCCTACAATGTATTTTTTTTTTTTAATATGGTAAATTTATTAAAACTAAAATTCAAACAATAATATACTTACAATTCACATTCTTCATGCCAATCAATGTCACACGTTGATTTTTCTTTTACAGATGTTTGATATTTTTCTTTACCTAAGCTAATCGTGACGAAACAATTATTTGTTCCATTTTTTCCTTTTGTTAATAATCCTTTAGCCCTTTGAACTGAAGTGATGAGAGCAAAAATAAAATAAAATAAACAAAAAACAAAGGTTAAATAAATGCAAATTGAATTTAAAAATAAAATAAAAATGAAACTATAATTAATTAATTGAGAGAAAAAAGTGAATCTTTGCATGTTTTAATATTTTTATTATTATAATAATACATTTATGAATTTTAAACATGCACACTTTCAACTAATTAAATTTGTTAGTCAACTATGTAGAATAGAGAGAAAAAACAATGTTTGTTACGATAAAAATGTTGTACATCAATTTTAATTACATTTATTTCATTAAAAATTATATGGATTTAAAAACAAAACAATCTTTTGTTTGTATATATGCATTTACTATAAATATAATGAAAGCAATTGTTCAAATTAACTACAGAAAAAAAACTTAGCAACGGATATTAATGCATAACTGTAATTATCGAAAATATTTTTCCACTCACATACTAGGATTTATTTGTTTTTTTCATTAAACGTATGTTCGATTAACCTTTCCGATCAACTAACAATTAATAGAATTTTATTATTATACTATAAAATTATATAATAAAAACTTAACCTCTTTGGGAGAGATTGCAAAAACCGAGCAAAGTAAATAAATAAATAATTTTTCGATTATCATGCGCTACTTTAAACAGTCAACACATAAATTATATTATTTAAAATTAAAATATATATTATAATAATCAATGTATAATACATTTATTAAAATGTACATCAATTACTGAAAAATGCAATAAAAATTTAACCTTGATGCTTAATTTATTATTATTAATGTTTAAATATAATGGCAATAACAATGAAAATAACTATTGTAATAGATTAAAAACGTTTTATGTTGTTTATAAATATAAAAAATGATAATGAAAAATTAAATTATACCATTTTATCTATTTAAAAATATTGATAAAATAACCGGAAAACATTTTTTATATAAATTACAGTAATATATTACATATAAATAGTATTTACAATAATTATTTAATTTGGTGGTGTTTAGTGTTATGACGAACAATTTAAAAAGCTTTTTCCACCCGTTTTTATTGAGCGAATCCTATCATTATTAAACTTTATAATTGTATATAGATTATTAATAATAATAATATTAATACAATGATAAATTCTAATGTGATAAAAATAGTCTAATTATATAATTCTTATTTTGTCTTTTAAATTAAAGGAATAAAATATATGAACATATTTAAGTTATTAAGTACCGTTTGCAATAATTTGCAATCTAAAATTTAAAAAATATATTTTAGTTTTTTTATCAATTTGGATTCTGTAAAATTTGGAATAAATTTCACTCTTATCATAATATTGTTTATCATCTAATCTACACATAAATATTATTAATAAATTACTTTAAAAATCAATTTAAGTATATTTTATAAGGTAACACTACCAATTTTTGTAAATAGAAAACTGATTTATTTATATTAAATGAGACATATATATTTAAACATTATATTGTATTAATAAGTTCGAATTCAATATGTGATATTTAAGATAGTAATTATAATTTATATTTAATTTATTTAAACTAATAAAATATAATGAAAAAAATTCTAATTTAATAGTTTCATTATTGTTTGAATATAAATATTATGTTTAATTTAAACAATCTAATTTCTCTCTATATACATTTCACTTCTGAAAATACTTCTAATAGGTTATCATCTACAAAACTGCATGGTAAACTGTTACTAAAACCACAGTTAAATGAGTTTATAAATAAAATAAGATTACATAAAACAAGAGTCAGATAAAGTAAATATTAATTACTGTATAAACATATGATTCATATTCTTAGCTATGGCGAGTGTGTAGAGTTAATAATATATATAATATTTACAATTATATTTCATGTTTATTGAATATACAATACAAATATTGAAAAAATAAATATTAAAATATATATTGTGCGAGTAAAAAAAAACGGTGATAAGACAAAGGTTTACCTTTCAATTGTATGCATTTTAATAAATTATATATTATAATTATAACGTATACTTAATTTAAACTATAAACGAGTATTAGGTTTTTGTAATCATATGTATATGTTATCATAATTATGGTATATTATATAAGTTCATTAAAATGGACATATGACTTAAGTATATAAATAAATAAGTGTGTGTACTTTGATAATATATAATAATACATACAATATAATTATATGTATTTGATAGCACACAAACAATAGTTAAATGACAAATTAATAATTAAAACGTTATTAATTAAAACATCATACAAAAAATATATAAATACAATCATACAATTTAACAAATTTTAATGCTATTTATAACATAATTTACATAAAACTAATATATTATATATATATTTTTTTGTCCAATTCATTAAGAATACAATACCTTTTTTTCAGTTCAGATAGAATCATAAATTACAAAAATTCACGAAGAATTTATGTGTACATAAAATACACGTAAATATAATATTATATATATTTTCATGTTAAAACACTTATTATGGGTGTGGTGTGACTATTTTTGTTGCTGTTGTATTTAAAAATGAGTAATGTGATATAAAAAAAAATGTATGAAATCATATAAAACTAATTCATAATTCAAATACAATAAATAATAGAGGTTTTGACAAATCACCTATATAATAATAATAATCCAATTATTGATAAAATGTGGTTCTTTTAGTTTGGTTTTTGGTCAATCAGTTTAAAAAGAATTTTATTTGTTTATATAATTATACCCAACCAATTGGAGGTTCATGCATCGATTGTAAATTGTGCGATTGAAATTATTAAATCTGGCGTTTTTGGTGTTTCTCCGACATAAGTTCAGATTGATGGCTCTCAACAAGATAACAATAAGATCAATATGGCTCACAGCGGTATTTTATGTATTGAAGAGGATGACATTCTAGCACGATATGGTACACGATTCGCCTTCATTGGTCCTGCGCTTTCGCTACCGATTTCCAGTATTTCAGTTAAACGATGCTGGGTGGATAGATATTGAATTTGGTTGTGTAAGGAGGTTGTGGGTAATTGTCAACAGGTAAAAAGGATGGGTTGTGTTCCCAATGAGAGAGTTGCTACTGTGTTATTGGGTTTGCCCAGGAATAAATTAAGATTGATTGTTGTAGTACTTACGTTGCACTACTCACTAAACTATCAACTGCATAATGGTTGCAAATTGTAAGTGGTGTAATCGACATGGTACTATTTATATGAATGTCCGTGTCATATGCAAAATACAGGCATTAAATATTTGAAAAATACAGAATTGTGGATCCTTCCATACGGTATACTATTATTTTCTTAAATTTATCAATCATGATTATTATATAAAAACAATATTATCTTCATTCGTATCACTAGCTTATGGTATACAATCACAGTCTTATTGCTAAATATTATTGCAAGTAAAATAAATAGAGTATAAATAAACATTTCAATATATCAATTATTTTCATATGGGTGAAATTAACCCATAAATGTATATTATGCATGTGTATAATGTATACACAAACAAACAAATGATAATTCAATTGTAAAATAAATAAAGTAAAATATAGTTTATGCAAATTGCAAAAATTGTAGTAAACCATCGTAAATTAAACAATTTAACACATAATCGCACCTGTCTTCTATTGTGTTATTTAATATACAATCATTTTAGTAGCCATTTAATTATGTAAAAAAATTATATATTTATATAATGATATACCATAATTACAATTAATTTAATTAATTAATATAAAATTACAATTGAGATTCCATTATTTTGGTGACTTTATATATAGTCAATATTTTATGAGATAAATGTACAAAAAATAAAGTAATTGATAATAATTATAACATAAAAATATCTCAATATAAAAGAAAACTTTGAATGTGAATAATAATAGAAGGAAAAAAATATTTAATATATTGTATTATTATGCGATTATCATTGTAATGAGCAATATAATAATTTTTATTTATTTATTATCTTAATAATAAATTATACATATACTAAATTAATGTCATAATAATTGACCTTATTCTGCTCCTCCTCGTTCTTTTACATATAAAATATTATTTAAATACATTTAATTTTGGTTAGAAATAGTAAGTGGTTATAATATGATAATAAAAAATAATTATAATTAGATTATATATCGTTTTTCAGAGTGTAAGTCAATCTATCATTATTATACAATAAAATTATACGAAAATAAACATTCAAATATTAATTCATACGAAAATCATTAATTCAAATGGAATATGTAAATAAATATGTTTATTTTGAAAGAGAATATATTATTAGATTAATTAAAATTTCTTTATATTATATTAATTTATTCTATATTAAAACCAATATGTGAATTGAACTTTAACATTGTATAACTTATTATTTTCGCAATGACTATTATTATTATTATTATTATTATTATTAGTCACATTTATATGTAATGTCCCAAATATATATAGAATGATACATATTGTTACAATTTATTTAGAAATATTTGGAAATGCCTTGAATATTATATGTCATTTACATGGTGTTGCTATGCAGAAGGTGTAGGAAATATATAGTGGATTTTTTTTTGAACTGTTTTAAACATACTCTTCTTCTTCTAAATGTTTCAGACGTTTGTCTAAAAATATACGGTTACAAGATATACAGACTTTTAATGTACACTTGTTTTATATAAAGCTATTTGTTGTATAGACTTACATTGTAATAGTTAGTTTTCATTTTATTAAATCCGATCAGCATTTCGCTAACACATAGTAAGACACCCCCGTACAGAGAAAAAGATAACGAATTATTATCGTGGAATCGTGTCAAGCGTGACAATAAATAAATGTCTTGATAATATCATCACATTACATCACAAAACATATTTTGAGAGATTAGAAACAATGAAAATTTAACAGTATTTACTTTTCTCGACGATACAATGGATTTATTTGATTTTTATACAATGCGAAAAATCATATAGAAAATATTAATTTATGTTTATATAGATTGCTTCTGGGTATATGTTATCATATTACTAAAATACATATATATATATGGTATATAGAGTAAAAACTGAACCACTACAATTTTCGACAGAACCTTCATTTTCAATATAATACATATGTGTAGCAAAACTTCCTGTTATTATTATATTGTGTAATTTAATAAAAACAAAATTGCTTATATTCAATTTATAAATTTGTACAAAATTTATACAAAATAAACACAAAAATCGACTTTCTTCTTGACATTCAATTGGCTTATATTTTTACACAATACAATACCCAAAATAATAATAATAAATATTATAATGTAGTACGAGTACAAAAAATGCTAAAATTTCAAATTTATGACTCATATTTATTTACATTTTATACGATTACATATTTGGGTGCCGGATTTTAAATATCAGATATGTTGGTATTATAATTAATTTTTTCATGTGAGTTTGTGTGCGATAGCTATTGTATTATTATAATAATTTGGTATATGAATCTTATCAATATTATAGAAAAAAAAATTGTTTTTGTGTATTTTATATACAAGTTTATTTGCAAAGATATCAAAAAGTGTACATCATTGTTATTAATTAGTTATTAATTTCTGTTATAAACGGAACATAACAAAATGAGGTAAATCATCAACATCGACACTATTGGATATTCCGTTTTTCTTGAAAATGTAGACAAAGAACGAAAATGAGGTGAAAAATTTATCGTTACGTAAAATTGTGTTTTCCCGGAAAAAACTACGATTTTACTTTAAATTATCTGGAATAATTGAAGAAAAAAACCAAAAACACTTATGTCTACAACACACAATAATAAAAAGATAGAAGTTAAAAACGAAATAAAATACAAAAGTCGAAAATTTATATTAGTTAGTTAAATATAATATTATTTATTTGTTTTTGTAAATGTTTTGCAATTTGTATATCATATAGAGGTGTATATGTAGTCATGGTTATGAATCTAAATAAACCAGTCTCTTTTGTTAGCTTAATAATATATCATGATTTATACATAAATATTTAATTAATTTTATAATTTATGAACATAGTGCGAATATATTTGACTGTTCGTTGCCTTTATTTTGGTGGGGTTTTTCTATTAAATTCTTAAAAATTGAAGATATTACTGTGAAGAAATCATGCAAAGGAAAGTAAATTCGTATATAGATTTTTATACATATTTTCATTAAGTTTATTTGAAATATCTATATACTCCTCGATGATTTTTTTTCACAAACATGCAACTTTAACATTTTTTTTTTTTATGGCCCTGATAAAATATACACAACATATTTATACCTAAGTTATTATTATTACAATAACAATTCGTTATATAGTTTAATACATATATATTAGCACACATAATAAAATACAATCAAATCAACAGAAATATTTTATATTTAAATAAATATTGTGTTATAATTTTTATTTTATTTTTCCACAGTCGTATACATATATTAAAAATCATTTCTGGAGAGTATATATCAATAGAACAATAAAAAAAAATAAATCATATATATACGGTAAAAGAAGTTTACACAACCTAACCACAATTCCATAATATACGTATTGCATATGTATTTATAGAAGAATGTAAAGAAAAATAGCATATTAAATGTATAATCGTACTATCCAATCTGTGTATAATTAAATTAGTACATAATGTATATAAAATTATTGCATATTATAAAGGGTGTCCCAATATTCACACAAGATGTAATTTAGATAGAAAAATACACAGATTTTTAAATAACATGGGGCACCGTTTTGTTGAAATCACATGTCGTAACAAGAAACTGAATTATCATATCGCCTAAAATCCGTACCAAACAGTGACACATTAGAGAAGAATTTGATTCTCTACCATCACACGTGGAATTTCTGAACCTTAAATGCGACATTTTTGACGAGTAATGAAGCCATCAAAATGAAAATGAGCGTTATCGCTGAAAATGATTTTGTTCGAAAAAGCTTAATTATTTTTAAAATATTTACAATTAAAACGCGCACGAATGGCACAAAATTCAAATATTTCGTGAATTTTGGCATACCCTTTAAATAAATATACGTATATGGTATTTACTTTCCAATTTTTATATATAAAAAGTTAATCAAATTTCTTATTTATTATTTTTTTTAACAGAAAGATTTTAGCAAAATTATCTACTTATTATAATTAAATTTATTATTTTTATTAAAGAAATGATCAGAGAAATAAAATAAAAAATAAACTTACAAATTTATATATTTTTATAGCGATACACAAATTACAATAAAAGAAATATTAAAATTCTATTCAATTGTGCATTCTTATAATTAATATTAACATCATATATTTGCAATTATTATTAACAATACAAAATCAAAGAGGTTTGCGATAATAATAATAATAATAATAATAATAATAATAAATGAATATAATGTTGTATAGAAAACAAATGTTATATGAATTATTAATTAAAATATTTATATGTACGAGTATATATAAGTATATTTATTATTGGTGAGAAACTACCTATTCAAATCAAATTAAACTTATTCTCACAACTCACATGTAATATTTTTTTACAAGAAATTACATCCTCATCATAATCCTTTAACAGAAATATTATATACATACTTATTTATACATTTAATTAAATATTATAATATAATCAATATGCAAATTGCATACATAATGTGTAAACAAATGAAAACTATATAATTTTTTAATTATTCCTATGCATACAAATCATTATGTTAAATCTTGGTAATTCAATTTAAATCAATTATTAAGTTAAAATACATACATACAAAGCTGTTGCTAAAACCTAATTAATCATACTTATGAAAGTATGTTTGCTAACCACGTTGTCAAAAATTACTGAACGAGTTCTAGTATTACCAATTTATACTGAAATCAGATCTAAAAACTTGTTGTCGGTATATTGGCAATACGTACAATGAATACATAATTTTATTTATATAATACACAAACATAAAAAATTGAAATGAAATTTAACGAGAAATCGACAAATGTCCTAATGTCTGAAAAAAAATTAATTTTTAACTACGTTCCGGGTTAGACTATCAACGAACGTATTATACGAGAAGATTGATAAAAACAGAGTGGTCAAATTACACAAAAATAGACAAAAAATCTGTCGTCGGGGACAGATAGTATGAAACTAAAAAATACAATACAATACGCTAATATATTAATACATTTAACTCTTCTTCGATTCACTCTTTATATGTATAAAATATTAATCATTGTGGACCAGTGAATCACGACCATCAAATCTTATATATTTTTGTAGCTTTTACCCTGATCAAAATCCCACCAACCGCCAATTGTTATATATGCACGAAATAGTAAAAAAAATGATCAATTTCTTTACAAAGAACTAATACAATATTATTACTTTTATAATATACTATAATTTCAATAAAAATAATCAAATTTACTTCTATAATTTGTAATATAAAATTTACGTAGCAATATATTAAATAAAAAGAAACATAAAAATGAAGAAAAAATATATACTTAAATATTTATTATTCGATTTAACTGTGTCGACAAACATAAGATTAATCATTCTACAGCAAATACCTACCTACAGCTACATACAGTAAAACAAAAACCTATGGTTTGATATTTTATTACAAGGAAATTGTAGAATTTTGCGAATGCATTTAGTATATAAATATAGTTTATTTAAATATTTTCTTCGATATTTTTAAGATCATTTTGATGTTCAAATAAAAAATTCGCAATTTTCATTACTAGTTGCTTTTGAACACCATCATTATTAGCTTGTTAAATGCATTCAGGGGTTTACATATTCTATTTATATCTAGTATTTGCAAAACTTCATCAGTATTAAAAGCGAATAAAGTGGTAATGTAGACAAACTTTGTGGCTAAATTATACAAAGAATAAAAAAAACACATAGCATAAATCTACATTGTGGCAGTATTATTATTTTAAACTGGGCAACAAAACATTCAGATTAAACCTTGAATTGAAAGTAAATATTATTATCAGTTTCACTAAAATTACTCATTTATTAAACGGATGGCTACATTTTCTGAATTAAAAATATAAAATAACAAACAAATTCTTTTGTATTGGTTTTTTTGTTAATTATAACTAGCAATTTTATCAATTTAAATAAGTAGATAGTACATATATTATTTATTGATAACATTTTTCGTTTTTATACTTGATTAAAATATTTTTTCCATCGTTATATATCTTCCGATAAAT
Organism: Bibio marci; assembly: GCA_910594885.2. Taxonomy (NCBI): domain Eukaryota; kingdom Metazoa; phylum Arthropoda; class Insecta; order Diptera; family Bibionidae; genus Bibio; species Bibio marci. Next base: position 9,931,348 of record OU343114.1, read on the forward strand.
AATATAATAATGTAATTGAAATAAAAATCTAATAAATAAACATATTTAATAAATGTAATTCATAAAGTTTTTCATATTAGTTTAGCGCAAATCCTACTTACTAGCGCTTGTAAAATAAATAAATTGTAAAAAAGAAATATTTTTAAAAAAAAATTACAAATGATTAAAGAAAATAATATTTTTCTAGGTCATAATCGCAATGAAGAAAAATATAAAATGTATAAAGCGCTAAAGTTATTATTATTATTGTTATTATTTACATAAATATAGGACATGATGATGATATACTAAAAAATTAAGTGAAGGTGTCGATCAGTCGATGGCGATGGCGATGGCGACGATGATGATGTGATGTTAAATACATACATAAGTAAATTATAAATGTGTATATACAACACACCACAAATACGAATTAAGTTATAATAAAATAAAGCCATAATATGAAACGTAAAAGAATAGACTTTTATTTTACAGAATGTTTGTATAATGATGATGACCACAATGATTAAAATACCGTTATTTAATTAATATTAATCATGTATTTTATGTGCATACATTTATTTTTATTTATAATTTTATAGATTTACATAAATTTAAAATTATGTAGATGCACATGAAATGAGACATCATGATAATGATATGACTACTAATCTAAAGTGTATTATTTATTATTTTATTGAATAAGTTAAATAAATTAATATAAAACAAAATTATTTTTTTTAAGTGTAAGTCAATTCTTAAGAAATAAGACATAAGACTAGTCTAGTATTACCTGTAACTTGAATGTGCGTTGGACTCCACATTTTTTTTTCGTTTATCAAATTAACTTATATAATAATTATTAATGGTTTGCACCACCACAGAAGTCACAGAACACAGATATTGTATATTATATATTATATTATATATATATAAATTTTTAATTTTTTTTAAACACAAAATAAACAATTTACAATAGTATATTTTTTAAACACATTAAATAGTACATTAAAAATCGTTAAAAATCACTAAAAAAACACAAAATTGTTATAACAAAATATAAAAATCACCACAAATATCTCAGCGATTTCATCCAATTTGACAGACAAATAAAATTAAATTAAAAATATAAAAATAAACATAAAAAATAATGAAATGAAAATTAGAAATATTCATAACATCAATCACCATGCGATTTCGTATAATTGACATTTGCAAACGAAAACCTACGAAAACACACGAAATATGACGTATTTTTTATATAGTAGAAAAATAATTAGAACTATAAATTTAGTACATAACATTGTCTTTGAAATTTATAAAGACGGCCCCACACGACTAGTTACAATCAAATATTTATTTACCATTTTACAAGAAATCATGCAAGTCAAATTCGCAAGCTATGTCATAAAATAAGGAGATTGCTCTTTCTAATCACTAAAAGCTTAACGAAAGCGAACCGAAAATGAACCACTCATCAAAGGCAAATTAAAATTGGTCTGTTAAATCTGAATTTTTTTTTTAGATTTCTTTGATTAATTTATATTGTTACCAACTTAAAAACGAATTATTTTTCATAAATTAACAAATGTTAACTGTCACACCCAATATATAAATAAATAAATAAATAAATAAATATGAATTTTTTAATATATCTTCAATGGCAAAATCAGACAGTAGCTGACACTTTCATCTTTAGAAACCAACAACATGATAGATAAATCTTTAGTTTGACCCTTGTTGGACATATAATAATCAACATGTATAATTTGCTCTCTTCCATTAAATCTCACACCAATGCGCAAATAAGCGACAAACAACGTTCCTTAAATATATTCTTAAATAAGGCTTATATAACGCTTATATTTCTTTTTGGTATATTATAATTATGTCAAAAAGCCAAACAAAACGAAAACACTATTTAAAACCTCAAATACATTCAACTATTCAAAACAAAAACAAAATTAAACGATTAAACTAAACAAATAAAAAATTAAATCGCGAATTCACAGTTTCTCATATCAGAAACTAGCAGTAGTTTTTAATTAAATTATTTTATTCGCGGTTTTTATTTGCTAAATGTATAAAATCTAATTAACGTCAAAGACGTAACAAATAAAAAATTTAAATAATTAAAAATATTTTCTATATTAATATGAGTGACCGGCCTCGAAGAACTCAACAATCATCTCATACCCAAAGAACTAGAGCAACTCAAATTCAAAGAACTCAAGAATCATCTCAAGCTGAACATTCGTCACAGGAAACTCCTCAAATTGAAGAAGCTGATGTTTCAAATAATGAAAATGTTCGAAAGGTTCTTCAATTTATATTGAGTCATTCAATTAACAAAATACCTATCAAACTAGGTGATATTTCCAAAAACTGTTTAAACGGACCTAGAATATTTCCAAAAATTTTCCCAATTGTTAAATCGCAATTAAAAAATGTACAAATTTTAATAATCATAATAAATATAATCATATCATGCTCTAATATATTATTTTTTTATTGTAGATATACGGCATTACCTTAATTGATGTAGAAACACATAAAAGCAGTGGTAGAAGATTTATGTGTATTAATTCGTTAAACAAAAAATGTATACAAGAATATACTGAAGATGACCGAAAGCATTTAACATTATTGTTTATTATATTATCATGTATTTATATGAAAGGTGGTTGTATGAGCGAAGGTAAGAAATTTACATTACATATTACATATTGTAATTTTGTTTAAAAAAACCGTTTATATTTTTAGTTGGATTATTTAACTTTTTGGGAAGTCTTGATATTCTTGAAAATGATGATTATTTTGGAAATATAAAAAAAATAATTAATGATACGTTGCCGAAACAACTTTATTTAAATAAAGAAAAAGCTACCACAGATGGTTCAAGTGACGAACAGTAAGTTAAATACTATATTATAAAATCAATATATAGTAAAGAGTAAATTAATTTGGTTTTGAATTTCTAGGATTATTTATAGTTGGGGAGAACGAGCCAATTTAGAATTTTCTAAGAGAGATATGTTGCCGTCTGTTGCAGATATATTTAATAAACCAGCAAGGTGTTTCATGAAACATTATGCAGAAGTTTTTGGCAATGAAGAACAAATGGAAACAGAATAAATGAATAATGCAGAATAATTTATTGCGCCCTTCCGTTAATATTAAGTTGGTATAATAGTTTTTTTTTATTTCTATAATTAAAAAAGTTTCTTAATTGAAAATTTAATTATATTTGATTATTTATGTACCAAGCAAAATAAAAAATTGTTAAGAGTTATTTTAAAGTAATCGCACACTAAACTTATGATACAGATTACTTTCAAAAACTACGATTTCATAAATTCTGTTACTTCACTAAATTAATGGTTATAAAAATATATTACTAAACAACTTCAATTCAAGTTAGCCTTTATTATACCAAATTCAGCAGTAATTGAATAATACGGAACCGAGTTATGTAACATGTTAAGACTTCATTTGACTCATTTGACTGATATATTTACCACAATTAAAAACTACGTGCATTGGATTATGGTACTTGTTATCAGGTGATGTGTAATGTTAATAATTTTTTAATAATAAATATTTTTCAAGATATCGTAAGACATCACCGTTCATGACTTTTTTACGCGTACCCACCAAGAGATCTCCCTCGGGCATCTTATAAAATATAAGAGTGGTAAATTACTCCCTTTATAACAATTCAATAATAGATCTGAAATTATGTTTCGTTATATCATATCATTTAGTTGAATTTTACCTATTTTTACGTATTCGACATATAAGTACACTCGGTAGTGGATCAAAAAGAAAGAAAATATTGATCTTATGCGATATCCACCGAAATATTTTAATGATTAATTCGGAATATGAAACTGATATTGTTTGTTATTTGATAGTTGTGCCTTCAATTGTCATTCATTAATAAATTGATATCAATCAGTTTTTTATTTTGGTGTAGTTTAGATTGAAATTTGAAACACACACTAGATAATAAAAACGAAAATTTAACGAATTTTTAATTTTCCTTCCATTGCAATTCTCGTAAAAATATGCATAGTGTTACAAATAACTAAAATCATATACATTTCAGATATCAAAATACCGATATAAAAATTAGGTAAATAGAAAGCAAATTATAAATATGTACTTTGTATAATTTACCTGTTACGGTTTTTAACCATGTAAAGTCTCGCTATAATGGGAGTAATGGAATTCGATTTTTTTTATTGAAAAAATGTTGTCGCGTAGGCATTTCATTGCAAAGGGTTGGTTTCACTCCACATTTAAAAAAGAAAAACCAAATTAGTAATTAATTTTATTTTATAATTTATTTTTGAAGGAAATATTTTAATAATTTATTGACAAACCTGCAAAATTTACGAATTTATAAATCAAATCAGTGATGGAATAATGCGCGTGAATTAATAACTATGTAAATAAAATTTATTAAACCGGTTTCTCTAAAATAATATCGTTTGGAAAAATGTAAAATTATATTATTTAAATTAAATAATTATTTATAATGTTCAATGAACATTAACTAAACCAGTACCAAGATTTTGAAAAATAATATAACTGTGGAGTTTTTTATTAATATTAGCACCACGATATAACATTAAAAATAATTTATGATTTAATTTTAACTTATAATTTGTACATGCTTTTATCTTACTTCGATAATATCACTAGCACATGATATTATTCATGTCCACGTCACTGTATCGATTCCAAAAGATCAAATGTTATTTCTTTTCGTATTTCTTCTTGTTATATATTTGCTTGCAGTATATAAACTAATATATAATACCTATGTATATATTATTATACATATGCTATAGTATATATGTATGGATGTATGGTATATTATTACTTGTATATACAATACATATTCTTAAGCTGAAACTGGTGCATTATAAATAAATGAATGTATGTACATTTAGTTTTGAGATAAGTTTTAAATCTTAAAAAGAAAAGAAGAGACTAATTTTTCTAGTTGAATTTGAACCTCTGTAACCGGTAGTAACCAATATCCATCCGCTCAATCGGACGTTCAGTATTAAATACGTCGTCAAGTTGTTAATACGCGTATAAAATTTAACTTTAATATAATAATATAATAATAGTCGAAAAATAAATGATTTGAAATATTAAGAGTGAATAATAGTAAATATTTAATATTATTATTACTTAATCCATATATAGTAATTTCGAAAATAGTTTACCGATTCTTAATACACAGGTGTTTTACGTTTTATCTACATATTACGTTTTGATTATGGAATACATAAATTTTAAGCCGATTTCTGATAAAGTGCTTTAAAATAAATTACTTGTTATTTGATTATTGATAAGAAAAAAAAATCTTTTTCTAACTAATGTCAATAAGTGAATTTTTTTAAAATTTGTTTTATTTCATACGCAGTCGACGCAGTCTAAGTTGTTGCCTTTTTTTTTTTTTGTTTTTTAATACTTATACCATTAACATATTAATTACATTCTAATTAAGTGCCTCACATCGATATACAGTTAGTAAGTATAGTGTGGTTTAATATATAATATACATAGAATAAATATTATAATAATTCTTATATTAAAACAAAGAGAATACATATACTATATGAATGTTGTTTATATTACATATTAGTATAAGTCATTATATCGTATCGTAATAATTTTCATATACACGTATTAAGTGCAATTCTTTTACATAAATGGTAACTTATCCGGTAAGAATTTAGTTATATATATATATATATATTTTCAAAATCATTCTCTATAGTTTTATTTTCTCTGAATTGTGAAAAAAATTAATAAGATTTTATTTGATTTGAAACATAAATAATAAATAAATAAATAAATAAATAAATAAATAAATAAATAAATAAAAATATATTAATCAATTGATTGTTACAAAAGAATTTATATACATAAATAAACACATGTATTTTAATAATTGTTTATTTTCAAAAATGCACACAACTTTTGTTTACTCTCTTTCTGAAGAAAGTAATTAAAATATTTTAATGCGATTGAAATCTTAGACTTTTATTTATACTTATTTATTTTTAATGTTCATTTATGTTTAATATGTGTATGTATATACATTTCTATATATATATAAATATATATATATATTTGCATAATTATTCAACTGCTAGTCTTAAATATATCAATATCTTAATATGTATATTAATATAAAAAAAAAACTTTAATAAACTTTCAAATAATATTTAATTATAAACCATATAGTATCTAGTACATATTTTAGCATACATATTATAATATATATATAAATACTAAATCGTAAATATAGTAATTAAAACTTTACAAAACCATAAAATATGCATATTTTCATATACAATTGTATATATGCAGTTTCAATCGTGATGCAAATGTTAATTAAAGGGTTATGCAGGAATTTTGTCTGTTCTTGTATTCCCAATTGTTTATTTATATTAAAACCCAATATATAAGCCATTTTATATTAGTATTCTTCTTGTTTAAAATATACTCTCATATTAAACATATATTCTTTGTGAAATTAAAAAAATTAGTATATAAACATATTTGAATAAACGTTAACGATAACTGTCGCTCTATTATTTGTAAATAATTCTTATCTTTACCTAGTGTGATAATAAAATATTCAAGATTATTGAAAATCCATATTCAATATTGAACCCGGTTTCAAAACTCATTTTCCAACTGACAATGAGTGTGTGTATACTGTATATATATTCAATCTATATCATTAGTATCATTAGTAATATGTATAAATACTATATTTGTGAACTGAAAGGTTAAAATGACATTTCCTGAGGTGTCATTGAAAAACTATATATATATATATATATAAATGTATGTACAACGATTGTATGTATAGTACATTGGAATTATGGGCAGTAAACGTGTTAAGATAACTTTCATTTTTCGTTAATTGCAATTGGTAAATTATTATATGTATATACTCCCATGCGGGATGAATGTTTTTTATAGATGCCATATATATAGTATTGCCTATTGATGCTCCACTTGGGGTAACATAACTTGATGATAATTTGATGATGATGGTGATGATGATGATATGAAACGGATTTAAACAAATTTATATATATAATAATTGTCACATATAAACAATTTATAACTAAATAATAAAATGTTTTTCTAACAATTATTTACATTTGCTGCAATAAAATATAAATATACATATTATTAGAGAAAAAATGAAATCATTTATATATAGATATATTATTTACCATTTTAATAATTTATATATTCTGTGATAATAATATTGTAATTTTTGTATATATATAATTTATGTATACATATTTCATGTGAAATATTAAATCAATGTTTTTTTTTTTTTAGTAAGTAAATATATAATCTGAAATAGTATAACACATATTGAATTGAACAAATAATTCGTATTTATTTAGTTTATTAATTATTAATGTATAACAATTTATTAGTTTGTTTTTTTTTCTAACTAAATCTTATGAAAAATATATATTAAGGCCTGACGTAATGTATATTTTTCATGCAATTATTTATTCTCTTTCTTCTTTAAATATGGTATCGTATAATTTTCTTATTTTATTTCAAATGGTCATATAATTTATCGTTTTTATTTAAGACTTTGTTCAGGCAAAAAGTGTTATTGAAAGTTTATAGTTCGAAATCGTATGACGTCATATATATATTTTATCTACATGAAACAATATATAGCTATATTTTATATATACATAATATATTAATAACATTATTTAATGGCATCGACAAAAACTAGATTATTTCAAATAATATAAATCCTTACGAAATATTCTAAAAGACATCAATTGATACAGAACTAAATAGAAATTTGTATACATTCAAAATATAAATATAATATTTTTATTATTATGAACATACAACTCATTATAAAAGAAAATATATACTTAAATCAAATACTGTCTAAATAGGAGTCAAATCTTAATCAATAAGATAATTTATTACTATATCATTAAATTTTCATAATTAATTATTGTTATATAATTGATTTTAAATGAAGCAAGTCCCATTTGTATATAACAGTTAATTGTCTGTTTGATTTAAAACATATATTAAAAAAAAAATAATAGTTTAAGAATAAAAGAAGAATTAAGCGCAAATACGAGTATATTTTTGTATAAAAATAATGTATTGAAGCATCATCTGCACTGCATAAAGTAGCAATAAAATAAACTTGTTGCTGACGATTTATAAATAATGCTGGTTTAGAATTGAAGAGATAATAATTTTGCGACGACAACCGGTCTGGTCTCTCATATATATGTGCATATGAATGTGATATTGATTTTGATTTCATATATATGTTATGCATAAATCGTACAACTCAACAAGGAATTATAGTTAATAATAAAAAAAATTGTAAACGATAATATGATAAAATTATTATATGCTTGAGAGGTGTAAATGATGTTGATGATTAAATAAATAAATAGATCAAAAATTTACATATTCATATATAAACTTATTAATTAGCTTGTGATATTTAGTTATTATTCTCTTACCCGACGATCAGTAACGGTTAGATACCCGATATTGTAGTCAACACCTTTACCTTCACGATCATTAAAATAAAAATAAACGCTTACCCATATACAACACAACTGAGCGTTTTCCTTAGTATTGTATTTATAATATATGTTTTATATATACATAAATTCAATATTAAATTATATTTGTACGTTTTTGATTATCCATCTACCGCTTTGAGTCAAACCATTATGTGGATAACCGAAATTTCTGAGAATATATATATGTGTAGGCAGACAGAAGCCAAAATAACTTAAAATTTTATTTAAAAAAACACATTTGTTCTTATATTTTTCATATTCTTTAAATATACTATATTATATTTTATAAAAGAAAAATATTTATTGACATCAAATATAATTAATAAAATTTAAATACGCGTTAATATATTCTGCACAATTTATTAAATTATAATAAAAATCAATTTTCAATAAATTGCTCACTATAAAAATAAAAATAAATTTACATAAATTTGTAGTTTTATCATAAATATTGTATATAACCATAGATATCTATCTGTATATATTATTATATAGTTTCGAAATGACATGTATATGCTCAACAATAAACAACAGTGTGTGCTTTAAATATCGAACATTACCAATTAAAATGGTATTGGGCAAAATAAAAAGTCCATTAGTATCATAATATAATTAAATAGATACGGATTTCAGTAAAGCTTTTGCTATTGTTATCGCATCATTTGCTGTTATATCTAAATTTCTAAATTATTAAATATTGGGATCAATTCAAAATTAATTTTTTAGCATTGAAACTATTTATCCTGTCGCGTCCTCGGTCATCTCGGTGTTATTCAAAAATGCCTCACATGCGATTCCTCGCGGATAGTAACAGAAATAAATGATAATGATGATGATCGCATACCTAACCTGATAAAAAATTATATGAATATAATTTTTTTTCTTTGATATAATATACTTCACATATTTGATCCCGTCAAATAACTTAATGTTTATGGAGACGCTAAGATATAATTTTGAAATACACAAGTGAACCAAATCTTCTCAAAACAATCAAAATCAATATAGATAAAAATGGCGTGGACACGTATTACGCATGGATGGGAAACGTGTGCAAAAAAAAATGCTGTTTAATGGTAATCCAGAAGGAAGAAGAACCGAAAGACATAAGATTAGATGCCTAGATGCAGTGAATTGTGATCTTAAACTCCTTAAAATCAGGGATTCTAAGACGTAAGCTGCAGATAGGCCCGGATGGAGAATATTTTGAATACCATGCAGTAGGTAATATATGCTAAAATATAGCAGTGTGCATCGGTGTCATAAGTCGTAACGTAATAATGTAAGAAGTAAATGTTAAATGTTGAAAATACAATTTTTATTAATTTTTAACATATGTGCATTTTTATATAAAATACACAAATCTAGAATCTAGATATCTAGAAGAATTTTACTCACCGAATTTTACTACATCATTCATTAAACACATAATATGCTTGTAGTATAAAAGTATAACACAGTCACTATATAGTTATAACTTTTTTTTTTTTTTAAGTCATATATTGCTCCAAGTGAGAGCAATGAGAGCTTTATTTTATCTAATAAATATTTCATTACAGCAAAATTGGTAAATTACTCCGCATGGGAGTATATAACAATTTACCAATTGTACTGTAACTAACGAAAGATAGATGTTTTCAAAATACTATTATTTTTATATGGGTGATTAGCCCATCATAGTGAGCTGTGTGTGTGTGTGCAAACATTGTTAATCTTTGAATAGCGTCCAACACCTAATTTTCAAAGATATCCGTTTTTCTTTTTATTCCATAAACGAATAAATGGTCATTCAGCAGAAAAAAGTTATAACTTAATACCTTTTATATTTTAAAAAATCTTTACAAATACCTTTTAGATTTATCTATTCACACATTCACGTATAAAAGTCAAATAAATACGAGGGGTGGTGCGATATATCATTTCAACTTACAACTAAATCTATTTTTATACATATTATTATGTTTTCCATCCTATATTCCTATTATTATATATTATATTATTATATTATTGTAATGGATGAATCGAAATAGATAATAAATTATTTTGTAAATACGTGTTAAGAATCAAAAGAATTATTTTTTTTTTCCCATTTACAATTATTCAAGCATTTGTTTGACATAAAAGATACAAAAGTTAAGTACCATAATTATTTTATATTATGACATTAAATTAATTGCATTTTACAAATAAAATATATAACTTACAATTAGATTTGCCTTTTTTCAAGAATTTAAATACGTGCCAATATATGACAAAAAAAAAATCTTTTAATTGTTTGTAACTTTTTATACTTATTTCTTATTTTTTTTTTTCATGAATTGAAAGACATATGCGAGAAATAATAAATTTCATTACAATGTATGTTATATATGGGACTGGTTTTGTAAGAAATTTATTATTTATTATTATTTATTATAAAATACATTATTTTTGAAATTTTTACACGAGTATGTGTGCGCTTTAACATTTCAACTATTAAGTGGATTTTCAAATTATAAATTCACATTTTATACATGAAATTTTATTTTATTATTATATATTAGTTTATAATCACATAACGATTATATAGTTCGATATATAAATTATAAAAAAAGTATATTTTTGTCATTACTTTAATTATTTTAATTTGTATTTGTACCTATTTATTTTCTTTTTAACTATTATACCAGTGAACACATTAATAGAGTATTTAAATGGAAAAAATTGTTTAATTATTTACATATAACTACAAAAACCCTATAAATAAAATTAATCTGCATTAAGTCAACAGGTGTTCAAAATACAGGTTGTAAAATATAAGACATTGAGTATATACCGAATTTTAACTACATCCATCATTTAATTATGTTTTTATTCTTCTGTTCTGTTATTATATATTATTGTATTATTCTTCTTTTGTTTGTGTACATAAAAATATATATAAATAGATATAAATTATTATTCAACATATTATTTATAGTTAAATATATCTATCCATATGTACTTAATATAATATATTATACATATGTATTTCAAATGTCTTAATGTATCTCGTCTTGTTAAATATAATTAATGACGACATGGAATTATTATTATTATTATTCATATTATATTATTAGAGACACTTTGCCACTTTAACTTAATCGTTTATATATATACTATTTATATATATATACTGTGGCAAAGATGCTGCAGACACCTTAAATTTGTTTGGATAAAATGCGTTTTATTTGATTTTCTTCTTTGTTTGATTTGTCTTTTTTATTTTTTATTTTATTTATTTATTTATTTATTTTTTTTTTTGAACACATTATATACTTGTATGGTATGAGCAGTAGTTACTTAAGTGAACCTGTTGGATACGTTGTATTTTTGTTGATGGTAAACTATATATGTATAGTACGTATAAATTTCTTATAATATCTATAAAGAGTACACACATATTATTATATATTGTATTATAATGAATAATGTTTTAAGTTATAATTTGTAAAATTAATCATATCTTGTCAGATAATAGAACAAAAAAAAAAAAATGGAATATATATAATAAAATATATAAATAAATAAATAAATATTTTAATTACTTCTGTATTTTAATTATATAAATTTTGTTTATGTTTGTGCATATTTATATATATTAATCTACAATTAAATATAAATACCATTTATTATTATATAATTTTAATTATTTTATCAACATTAATTTGTGTTTGGTTTCATTTCATTTCGTTTTTTATTGACCAAAAATATTGATGCGCAATATTAAATAAATGTAATTGTAATCCTTATAACTATAGGAACTTTAGTTTAGTTTTTCAATTTGTGTTCATTTTTATTTATAATATGTGTCTATATTGTTATTATGAATGATTGAAAAAGTGTATTATTTAATGTTTCTTGAACGAAAACTTGAAATATTTAATTTGAATTATAAATTAATTTTGCAAAAATTAATAGTTATATATTATTACTATTTTAACAGCATCTATCTTAACCTTAACGTATTATAATTCTAATATACTTTGATAAACCCATAATACCATCATATTTATGTGATACAAAATAATATATCAATAATGAGACGCACACAATAATGTGATATACTGTCATGAAAAGAATACAACATTTTTTATCTTAAATTAAATCATTAAATCACTTAAACAGGATCCTTTATATACTCGTACAAACAGCGAATCGAATATTGTTTTACAATGTATAAAAACGATTTTTCAATTAAATCATAAATTAAAAAAAAAAAACACATATGCCGTATAAAAAAAAATGTAAGTAATAATCTAATTTCGATGATGAAAGATAATTGTATACGCATATATATTCCATCATCCCTGTTAATTATATGGTTACGATAAAGGTGCCAATTTACAAAAGCAAGCAGTAAATAATATAATGAAATAAAAAGAATCAAAAGATTTTAATCTGTTTAAACTTAAAGTGTGTACGAGTACGTACGTATACCGTATATATACGTATAGTATAGGAAAAAAATATTGTTTAAATGAAATAAGAAACAACCTTCAGGTAAAAGAAGAAAAAGAAGTCAAATTCACGTATATGTATATGAAGAAAAAAAATAAAAAAATATGATAATGAAAACATGCATTTTATTTATAACATTAAGTTGGAGGTTACAATACATAACTTGTATATATTAAATTACACTCGTATTAAACCTTTTTATTTTTGTATTTTATTCTTTTTTATGTATATAGGTTTGACCCGGTTCATCCAAACATAATTCCAAATTTAATTCCAACAAAATGCAAATTACACCAACTTTAATGAACATTTGTTTGTATTACATTGCGGCTTGTGTAATTTTTACCAATGCTTGGTCACGAAATCAAAACAGAAAAAATTATCGTATTGAAAATGAATTTGTAGAAAATGACTTATCCTTATGGTTGCGTGAATTACAAGTAAAAAAATTTAGTGGTACGTATTAATTTTATATGTATTTAATAAGGGTGACTAATATTATTTTCTACATAATTTATATGTTTAAAACTATACTCTAAGTGTAAGCTAACAATAATAATAAAAGCTATATATATTATATATTATACAAAACAATCATATGATGAATTATATTAGTAATAGGTGATACTATAAAATTACATTAGTAACTAAAATTTCACGTGCAATTAACGCAATTTCCTTCTTTTTTTTGTGGTAAAAATTAACGAGTATTCTTAACATTGAGTTGTTGTGCTGATATGTATAATAATGAGAAAGAAATGATATTATATTGTGTTCCGAATTTGAAACGAATCTATATTGTGGATTCGTAAAAATTCAGTTTGTTTTAATATTCATTGAAATTTGAATGTAATGTATACAAGAACTTTCAAATCAATATTTCAATTTAATGAATATCAGATAACTTTGCAAAATGTACTTGTATAATAATATACTAGATCATCTGTTCGTTCTTGCACGAACGAATATCTTAAGTTTTAGCAAGTGCATCTAAATATGATAAAAATTGACATTAATTTGTGTGTCCAAGTTATTGCAATAAGTTATATTTAAAAGAAATTGATTTATGAGAGATGTATTTTTGTAACTCTTGAATTGCTATTTAGAAAATGATACACCAAAACAGTTCTTCAGACCAGATTAATTATAGCATTTTTGAATCAGTATTGATTAAATTGTGATACCAAGGACAGGATTCCCAAACAGAATCTTGTGAACATTGGGATTTCTTTCTTACATAACAATTTAATAGTTTGTTGTAATAAATAAAATATATTTTCAATATAAATTATAAGACATAGATTAAGATTATATTACAATACCACATTTATTTATCATAAAAATAATTTACAATTATTATTTCTATATTTTTTTTTCAGGGTTTGCCATTAAAATTTTCGCAATTGAACTAGGAAAAGTTTCAGTGCATTTAGTAGATCCGAATTTTAGTCAATATATGCCTGTAATTCCATCAGAAGTAAGTTTCGTTAATTTTACTTGGTATTCTAAAAAAAAGAAATATCGATATAATTTCGATAGATTGCAATCTTTAGATCAGAACATATTAAAAAATCCAACAATATCAATAAAACGGAAAGGAGTAGTTCCACGGACACCAAGTGGTATATTATAATAACAATACCATACATAATAAAATACATCATACATTTATCATTGAATTTTATAGATTTTACAGTATTTTTAACATGTAATGGTAATAGTTCAGGTATTGCAATGTTTACACTTGGATTAAAATTAGCAGCTGGAAAAAATAATACACTTCCTGGTACACCATTAAGATTAAATTTAAAAAAGGAATGTGCACATAGAGGTGTGTATGATAGAAATCTAACAGACTTGCAAGGTAGTGTATGCTTTTTCTATTTGTTTGAATTAATAATTTTTCATTTTCTAATAATTTAATATTAAATATGAATATATAACTGAATTTTATAATTAAACAAATATTAACCTGTCATTTTTTTTTTAACAAGTTAATTGTATATGACATACCGCCGTATCGACGGAGTACGGAGTATATATTAAGAGCGGTTAAATTTCAATAATCTTGTATCAAAATAGGTTGATATATAGAAAATGAATATCAAAAATGTGCATCTAGCATAAATACTATTTATGCACATAAAGACAATATTCCCATACTCCCATGTATTAGTGACCATTAAATAGATTCTTGTTTTAAAAGCTACAGTTTTTGTAGACGAAATATAAAGAATTAATAAAACATTCAAAGGATTAAAACGACCATAATTGGTTTGATAATTGACCAAGTTAAAATTTTCTATAGAATAGACATTTCTATTTTTTATCCTAATATTCAATCTATATTAGTATAATCATCCGTAAAATGTAATGCATTACAGATGAAAGTTAAACAAATGTATTCCCTATATGATTTAATAATGTCGGCATAGCCATAAATTTTAATCCTATGTGCATAACTAGCAGATATGGATCACCCCAAAAAATCTCTTACTGCAAAACGAAGAAATGTTTTCTGCAATGAATCCAATCTAGCTTATCGCATTCATAATAAGGTAGACCAAACAAGTAAAAAATGACGCACAAGTACAAAAAATAGTGCCCAGATTCAATAAAGATCAGTAAGCTCACGAGATTCACGATATATAAATCCCATATGACAGCATTTGCAGATGCCTTATTAATTGAATTATTCTTATGGTTAAATTGACCATAGTGTTGTGTTTGGAGACATTTTTAATCTATGAATAGCGTTCAACACTGTATTTTTAAAAGATATTCGTTTTTTTTTTCTTTTCTTTCAATAAACCAATAAATATGGTCATTTTGTTGAGTAATTTTAAAAATCAAAAAAAAAAATGCGTTATAAAACCATTTGCGCTATTGAATTATTTGATATTTGTATTACCACTTAATACAAGATTTTTTTTTAATAATTATAAAATTCCATTAAAATCCTATCCTATCTAATAAAATTCAGTTATAACAATAAGAAGAGAATACTAAATTTTATTATTTGATTGGCCTGAAAAAAAAAAAATAATAAAAAATAAAACCATTAAATACAATATTCGCTTATGTGAATAAATTTCATAAAGTTTTTATACGAAAACATAAATATTTAAATAATGAATTTTTAAATTCTTAGATATAAACTATTATTTTGCAAGTGTTTACCATCAAAAGAATATGTTGTGTGTGTATAATATAATTTTACAATATTCAATAATCGCAAGTAAAAAAAATGTTTAAAAGATCTGCTTAAATAAATATCTAAAATATCTAATTGTGTATGTAATGTGGATGATAAAGTTTACAATTTGTTAACTTAATAATATTAATTGAATTTTTAATATTTGCTATATTTATTTTCCTTTTTTTTTAAGTTAAAACAATAAATTTTGTTATTTTTAAATTTAAAAAAATACTCAAGTTTGGATAAAAGTTAAACTTCTTGAATTTTAACTTAACCGTTTGAAAATCAGAATTTATTGTATAGTAAATTGAATTCGAATTTTCAAGAAAATGATAAATAAATAAGATTGTAGTATTCTTTTTCTTACACATCTCATTCAATATTTTTTTTTATTGTTTGAAACAAAATATTTAATTTGAATATTTGAACAAAATAAATAAAATAATCATACGCGTTAATGTTATAGAAATTCAATTCCAAATATTAGTTACAGTTTAGTTACGAAACTTTACATCTATTATTTGTACAAATAATATTGCTTCTAAAAATGGTAATTTTATGCTTTTGGTATATCAATATTTATATTGAAAATAAATAAATATATAAATTTCAAATGTCATATAATTTTATATTTTATATTTTTGCAATAAATAATTTGAAAAGCTTTAATTTTAGTGCTTTTATTGTTGAATTTGCTTTTCATAACCCATAATATATATTCTTTAATAATTTTCGCAAAATAATTATAATGCTTTTACATGAATAAATACATATATGTATTATTCAAAATTATAATTTCAAACTATTATAATTAAAATAAAATAATAACTAAATATAAATATTGCTCGTTATTGTCATTTTGGCCACATAAAAAAATCAAAATTCAAAAAGTATTCAGAATAAATTTAATTACATATTTTTAAAAATGAGCAATAATTAAAAAATATATTTTTATTGATAATAAATTCATAAAATTTTGATAAATATAAATTTTAGGACCCGATTCTGAATGTAATAAAAAATGTATAAAAACCAATGGTTGGTGTAATGAATACAAAATATGCCAATGTAAAGACGGATATATGGGACAATATTGTGAAACAGCATTATGTTTTCCCGATTGCATGAATGGTGGCAATTGTACAGCACCGGCAGTATGTTCATGTCCAACTGGTTATCAAGGGTCGCATTGCGAAGGAGGTAATGTAATTTAGTTTTAAAATTGAATTTAATGCAAAGGTATTTTTAACTATATAAAAATATAATGTAAGATAATTATGCATCAGCCGAATCGCATCGATTTCACTCGTATTACGCCCTAAATTATTTGTTGTGTGCCTACTAAGTGGATTTATACAAGTTGATTACTTAGAATACCCGCACACGCAATAGTACTCCTTGACTATCCATCTAATATTTCAACCAATGTGGTATATTACTCATTTGTTTTCATAATTCTATTATTTTTATATTGGTGATTAGATGTGTGTGATCGGTAATCTTTGAGTAGCGTCCAACACCATATTTTCAAAAATATCCGTTCTTCTTTTTATTCCATAAACGAACAAATGGTCACCCAGCAGAAAAATTTCATTATTAAAATAAATACCGAAAAATTTCCTATGAAAAATAGCGGGAATTGAAACCGCTATATTTCATGATTAATAAACATCGGCGCTATACCACTGCACTACTGAATTAATTTTTTGTTTTACTCCTTATATGTGTATATAAATCACAAATTGGTTTGCAATTATGTTTCGATAGAGACTATTTATTAATTCAGCTATTCTTATGGGTGAATTGTCTATAGCATGAAATTTATAAAATCTAAATAGCGTCAACCAACAACCTAAGCAGTTGTCATAATTACTATTCTTTTCCATTATGCACCCATATTTCAATACTTTGTCGTTGTTGTGTAAAAACAATTTAAATTATTTGATTAATATTTTTTTATATTTGTAAACAGATGGAGAAAATATCTAATAAATATGCAATCAAATACAACTGAACACTTGTCAAATCTATTAGGTTAAGTAGTGGTAGTTATACTTCTACTTATTAGCTTAATTTTTCTTATATAACCATCCGAACTCGCAATTTCCCGCTTAAATAATAGGCACTGTAACTTCAGCGCCACACTGATCCAATATATATATAAGTTTGCTATTTTGGTTATTTAGAGTAATAGAGTATTTTTTAATATCATATAAAACATATATTGCTACTATATTTAAAAATATTTAACAAATTATAATACAAAATTCAAATAGAATAATAATATAAAGTCTTGGTACATACATTTATTATTGATTTATATTTTCTTGGAAATGGCTATTGCAGTTTTACAACCAAATTTTATTGCCTCCGTTAGAGCTTTATAAAATGGTGCCTGTTCAGCGCCACAATCTATTCCCGTATCATGATGTTCCTGTTCTTCATCTCGAAATTTGGTTATAGTTGCTAGTAATTCCTAAAAAAATTAATTATTGATTAATAAAATCAATTCCCTTTATTTACAATATTGCAAAATTACTTTATCAATATCAGGATTTTCCATTAATTGCCTCAATTGATCATTATAATGTTCAACAATAACGGTTTCTACGGCTACTGTGCATGCCATTGCAGCTTTTTCACCTAACAATGCAGTACCAGCGCCTAACATAAAACCAGCAACATTCCATATTGGTGTTAATATTGTTGGACGTACACGGTATTTATTTATAAGTGTTTCAAATTCAGCACGATGTTCTTTTTCTTGGTCCCACATATGTTTTATTGTAGGTCCCATGGGTCCATTACCTAATATAGCCATTTGGCCAGCATATATCCTATCAGCACCTAATTCTCCAGCATGATCAACGCGAATAATTTCATCTACTAAAGTTGATGGTTTATATGTACGTTGATGAGAATATCTATATGTTATTTGATATAATTTTCGTCTTACTTGTAACATTGCTTGGAAAATTTTATTTCGAAGTTTTTTTTCCTAACGAGGTATTTGTGTATCTAAAATAGGATAATTAAATAATTATTTAATTTGTAAATATAGTAAAAATTCGCAATATAGAGCAAATTAATAGTAGAATTATTTTATATTTAAAATAATATTAAAATTTACAAGAAATATTTTAATTGTTCACGCGAAAAAGAAATCGTTAATAAAAATGATGATGACACAGCTAAAAAAAAAATTGGGTAATTAAAATAATACATGATATCAGGAATGAATTTTATATTTATATTTCATTTAAATTTTAAGAATCACATTATAGATTTTCAACTTTTCTTGTTTCTTTGATTTAGGAATATGTACAAAAAAATGTTTAAATGGGGGTAAATGCATTCAGAAAGATATATGTAAATGCCAAAAAGGATATTATGGACTACGTTGTGAATTCTGTAAGGTGATAATGTAAAATTTCCTATTGCAAAAAAATTATTATTTGTTTTCATTATTTAGCAAAATGTGTAATACCATGTATGAACGATGGAAAATGTGTTGGCGATAACAAATGTAAGTGTCCAACAGGTTTAGGTGGTAACCATTGTGAAATTGGTAGACGTCAGAGATCGACATGTAAAAGACCGTGCAAACATGGAAAATGTACACCAAAAAGTACATGTAAATGTCAAAAGGGTTGGACAGGACGTTTCTGCAGACAAAGTAAGATTTTTATTATTTTTTCAACACAATTGTAATATGCATATTTTTCTAAAACAATTATATTTATTTATTATTATAGGAGAAAAAGCCAAAAACTACAAATCTAAGTAATTTAAAACTTATACGATAATATTTGTATGATAAAATGAACAATAAAAGAATAAAAGCTTAAAATTGACTTAATCTTTTATTAGTGTAAATGATATTCGTTTTTTTTTATTCCATATAAGAACAATTGGTTTCCCAGCTTAAAAATTTCAGTATTAAAATATCGAAAAATTTCACATGAATGTAAATTTTGAAAATTTTCTCCGATCGATTAACAATTAGCATGAGCAATTAGCTGAGTCTGTTATTATTTCAAATAAAACAATAGCAACAAAATAATATAAATAAAAAAAATGATGGATATTCAGTAACGGATCCTCCACTCATACACACTCCATTGTTGCTATTGTTGAACTTAATATAAATATAATTAAATTGATATTGATATTATATCAATTGAATGAAATTACAAAAATTAATACCATCACACCTGTGTGAGATTTACTTAAGGTAATTTTAATCTTCTAAACTAAACCAATGTTTTGGAGCAAATTGTTGGTATGCATGTGACAATTTGTTTTTTCCATATTTTATTTGTTGATTATTTTATGCTGTTTGCTATGAATTATTAGACATTAATTTGAAAAATGAACTATTTTGATTATTTTTTACTTAAAATTGAAAATATATAGTAGAGAAGACAGAAAACAAATATAAATTACATAATTATATAAGATAAATTATAATAAATTATATATCTACTAATATATAAACCATAACCACACGATACATATCATAACCATATGGTATAGGATTTCCTAATTTGCATTGTATGTGGAGTGTAGACTCACTAATTGTATGAATACAGGTATACCGGGTATATATGTAAAATTGTAAAATATTACATATAACATTAACAATACATGTTAGATATAACCAATTACATTAGACTTTAACTTGTACAATTTATACTTACTTAACTTTCAATTAATTAAAGCCTTCTCACAAATATATTTATATAAGAATTTTATTTAATTAAATAATTTGTATTTACATTTATTTACTAGTATTTAAAGAAAGAGTGGAAAGCACCGTCGCGGTGCCTGTTCTTTCAATTTAACATAAACGTCATAAACCCAAACAAAAACGCAACTTCCAATCAACTTGTTCCTCAGCACCCTCACTTCTCATTTTTAGTTAAATACCCTGCCGCTGAAATAATGACAACTCAACAGAAAAATAACACCCAAGAGCAAAAGAAACATATAATTTTTACCACAGGCTCAAAGGCACAGCTGAGCACAGTTACAGCACGCCATAAAAATTTTAATGGATCCTTAGTAACAACAGCGCCATCAGGTGCTGTTCATATTAGTAAAATTAAAAAAGAAAACAAATTCTCAAAATTATTTAATTGTTTTAATTTTAAATTAATAGAATAATTTAATGCTGTAAATATTATTTAATATATTTTAGATTTGTTATTTATTTAAGTTTTTTGATCAATAATACAGTTTACGTTAAATGTAAATAAACATTTATTTATTCTTTTTAAAGTCTTTACTTCGTTCCTCAAACGTTCTAATTCAGATGAATCATTTATAGATGTGCTTTCTTTAATTATATTATTTTGCAAATTTTCATCATTATCATATTTATCCTGGACTAGTATTTCAACAATATGATTGTCAGTAACTTCTGGTTCCGTCATTCTTTTAAAGTTATTAGTAATTAAATTTAATTTAATTTCTGGATTAAACATAGCATTTGTAGCCAATTTAAAAAATGCATTTGTTATTTTTCCTCTTTGATAGAATGAACGGATTGTTTGTTTACTAGGTATATGCCACAATAAAACATGGCAATCATCACTACCAGACAATAATGTTTCACCATCTAAAGATATTGATAAATTTGTTACCGCTTTTTTATGTCCAGTAAAAACATTTTTTAAATTTTCATTTGACATATGATATTCTTTTGTCCTTGGTGGATTTTGTATAGCAAATTCATAAATATGTCCGTCAAATGTACCAATATATAATTTCGTATCAAGACGATCCATTATTACAGATGTTAATGGTTCCGGAAATACCAAGTTTAATAATACATTTCCAGAAGCAAGATCATAAATTTTACATGTACGATCTAATGATACTGATATTAAATATGAGCGGATACCTCCTTTTCCAATATGTATATCAGTTACAGGCAATGCGTGATCAGAAAATGTATATAACGCATTAATTGATTGAGATCCTACATTATTAACAGCATTTGTTGTTAAAGTAATTGTATTTTCTGAAATAACATGACCTAAATTCCATACTAAAATCATTCCATCTTTAGCACTTGTTACAAAATGAGAACCATCATCAGTAAATTTGATTGTTGTTATTGGTTGATAATGTTTTGATAAAGTCGCCATCATTTTACCAGAACAAATTTGCCATACATACACAACTTCTGCAACAGCACCAACACAATAATATCCATCTGGTGATATGGCTAATGCAGTAACGCATCCAGGCATTACAAATCTTGTATTTTGTATTGATTCTTGATTATTTATTGGCCAAATTGATAATAATGGTTTTGCATTACTAGCGGCAATCATATGTTCATTTTTAATAAATGTTAATGTATGTGCAGCAATAACTGTATTACCTCTGTATGACATTAAATTTGTTCCATTTTTAGGATCCCAAGCAGAACAACTTATTAAACCATTATCTTCACTAATAAATATTACTTCTACTAAATCAGTCATTATTGATTCGGTATTATCAAAACTGATTTAAATTTATTTATTATTAATTATATAATTATTTATTTATTATAACTATATAGAATTAATTAATGTAATTTAAAGTAATTTTTATTATACACCGTGCCGCGTGTTGTGTTTGTTGTTTGTTGTTTTTGTTTTTATAGATTTGTGCAGATTTTTGCATGTGTTGGTTCTTGTGAAATGGTTTGTGTAGTTCAGTGAAGTTTGACAGAAAAGCATAGGCTAAACCCAAGCAGCCGAAATCTACGATATTGTCACAATTTGTCTTTTTGAGTGCTGTTGTCAAGTGTCCTTTTACTCGAGAATTGTACATGAATTTTGTTAAAAAGGTAATCTATTTAATTTACATTTTTTGATTACTTTTATACGTTTTGATATTTATCATTATTGTAACTTCAAATAGAATCGTTAATATTTTCTTACATCTGGTAATACTGTGTTTACCTGTCAATGTGTTCATGTGGCCTAGTGGGTATTGCTTCGTTTCGTTTTTGTGTTGTGTTTTGTGTAGTGTGTGTAGTGTTGTTTTGTATATTATTATTATTTGTGTATGATTTAATGTTCATTCAGCTTCAGTTCAGAATTTCAGATTTCAGACAGCCACAGCCATAGTATCATATTTTTTTGTATTTTATTGTTTTATGAAATTGCTTCTGGTTAGGAAGAAGAAGATGTCTTTGATGAAATTATGAAATTAAGCAAAAAATCGCTAATTTGATGAAAATAATATTAATAAATTATTAAAAATGTCTCATACAGTTTGTGAAAATAATACCGATAAACATGTATCTTGTGGTGATGGTGATATTAATGGTGATAGTGAAATATTAAAATCATATGATACTGATCAAGATATAACAAATAGTTCAATTATGGAGTTCTTAAATCAGGAACAGCAATGTATAGATGGTTTAGATATTGAAAATTGTAGCGAAGTTGATATAGATAGTATTTTTGAAGAGATTCATCGATTGTCTGGTGGTGGTGATTCAGATCGTAGTGTTGAAGAAATTTTAAAAGAAGCAGAAATGTTAATGAGTAGACAAGATTTAGGACAACTTGAAAGTATAACACCAAGGAATAGAAATATACCAATTGTTATTAAAGATACACATTCATCATCAAAGCGTTGTAATATAATAAATAATAGTAAACCTTTATCATTAGAATCAACACCAAGGGAAATGAAATTTGGTGGTGATTTAGATAAATTAGATTTGCCAGAGGTGAGTTTTTTAAATTGTTTTACAATTCATATCTTTTTTTTACAAATGCTTATCTTAATTTTTTAATTATACATGCAATATAACAAAAACGAAAACATTTATTTTTAATATTGTTTATAATGATTAATTACACATTGCCATGCAAAAACTATAGAAACAAGAGTAAAAACAAATATAATTATTTACATATACAGACGAATACCAATTTACTAATTTTATCAAATTGAAAAACTGTATCTATTTATAATTCGAGGAATATTTAAATACATTCCACATAATTTATTTACTTGTTCTCATTCAATTTAGTAAATGATTTTGAATATCTGTTAAAAAGTTTCTTATGAAAAGTATAAATTACTTCATCATTTTTAAAATAACTGACTGAACCTATTTTTTCCATGTGGTCTAACCAATACGCCTGCTAAGCCGTTTAACTCATTTATACATTTGCTTAATTTCATCCAACATTTTGTTAATAAATTTATTAACATTTAATATAATATTCGTTCTGCCATTAAATAACACATATTGTTTTCTCAAGTAAAAGTAAATATTTGATGAATTCTGGATTAACACAGGACCAGAACGACTTCGTTGCTAGTATACTGAACTCATTTGGTTTCGCAAAATAATCATTAGATATTATTATTTTTTATTTATTATTTTTGCATGTTGTATTGAAAAATTACAACCGATTCAAGTGATGAAAATTTTTTTATTATAGTTTTTCCTACTTAAAATAATTAAATAAAATTATTGCATTATGTATATTAAATAAACATCGATTACTTAATTATTAATTGGAATAAACTTTTTCTGCGACAACTTTCACGAAATCAAGTGCTTCTAAGGATGTTTTTTCAATTTGACTAGCAGGTAAAATAAAACCATATCGCCCTGTATCTCGTAATTCTACTGTATATGTATATTTAATACCTAAATCACCTTTTGCCCAATCATCAGAAGCACCGGCAGCTGGATATAATAATATTGCTGATGAACCAACTTTATATTTTGACTGAGTGTGTCTACTCATTTGCTGTATGATTAATGAAAATCATGTGATTAGAATTTAACATTATTAAATTATTTTATTTTCATATTTATAAATTAATTTACTTTTGCTGCTGCATTTCCAACAGCTAATAATTCTGCATGATCAGCTGGCAACACTTTATCATAACCCCATGGATATAAAATATATTGACCATAACTGTGAAATGTTAAAAACGCCTTAAAATCAGCAGCTGATTCTGCAAAGAAATCACGTTGTGCTTGTGTTTCTGGTTCGGAAAATGGTTTAGTTCCAGCAAATATTTCTGAACATGGATTATTTGATGCACCCTTAACACCCCATTTATGACCAAAATTGCGATTTAAATCAGCACCAGCACATCGTCCTCTACCTTTTCCACCACGATTTTTTCTCCATAACCGATCAAATTTTTGTGAATATTCATATCCATCAGGATTGGCAACCGGTAAAATATACCTAAAAATATATTAATAGTTTTAATTATATTTATTCTAACAATAAGTATATGCATATCATGGGCACATATAATAAATGAAATGTTATCACGATTGCCTAATAGATATGCAATTTTTTGAATATTATATACGTTATATTACATTTTCAGTTAACAATTTCAAAAAAATTATAATTCATAAAAGGAATTTTCGAGAAATTTAAAAACTTAAGTTATTAAGTATATGAAACATCCAAAAATAATTACCAATCGATATTTCTTATAAAGTCTGGCTGATCTTCCCATTCTTCAGTAAAATAATTAATAATATAAGTAACAGCTGCTGGACTTATCCATTCGCGTGCATGAATACCACCGTCAATCCATATTGCACGATTATTTGGATTTCCATTTGATATTCTTACAATAAAAACAATAATAATAATACATAATTTAAAATCTGATTAATTAATAATATATAGGGTGTATTTTTTAGAGCGATTCAACTTTAAAGTTAAACAAAACATAAAAAAATAATGAAATGCCGAACATTTTTTTTTATTTAGTAAATTGATTGATTCTATTTGATGTTTAAAAATAATATCGGGTGAGCACTACCAAAAACTTTTACATAGCGCATTTGATTAGTCCAATTCTAGACCACTTTTTCTGACACTAATTGTCAGTTGTTATATAATTAAAGATGTTCGTTATGTCGGTCTACAATGCCTCCAGACTAATGATTTGACTGCAGACATTGTAGAATGGCATGTGACACCATCTTGTTGGATCCACAAATTGTCTGCATCGATTTCACTTAATTGAGTAAACAAAAACAGATTAATAATTGATCTCATTATTTACCGTGACTTTATTCCGAAAGGAATATGGACCGATAATTGTTCCAGCGTCTAAACCTCATTATTATCCACTATATTATTGAAAAGTGTACCATTCTTAATAAAAAAGACACCCTATATTACAATATAAAAGTAAAAGAAATATAAATTACCTTAACACCTTAATTGGTAATCCTTCGAAAGTTTTACCTATTGATTTTACACTACAAATATCATCATATGTTTTTGCTAAATAATCTAAATAACCATAAATATCTGATATTGGATGATACGCACCCCATGTCATTCGATGACCTAAATATTATAAATTAATTACATTTTAAATAATATGTATGCTAATATATTCCAATACAATATATATTTAAATTCTATATAAGATTTCATTTTTTTTAGTTTATATGAACTCATTATTCAGTACCTATTTAAAATTAAAAAATAAAAAACGTGCCTTGACTTAAACATTCTAATATTCTTTTTATCTTTTATATAATAACTTCTTCTCTATTTATTTTGCTTAGATAGGTATGAACAAATTATTGTGATTTTTAAATAATTTACCCCAATTAGCATCAGGCCAAAATTCCATAGGTGGATCAAGAGAATTATAACCCAAAAATGCACCTTTTAATCGAAGCATTACATTTTTTGTAAATGTATCAAAATTTTTGTATTCATCATTCCAATTTCTATATTTTTTAGCTAGAAATGTTATGTTGAAATATTAGTAAAAGTTAAAAGAATATAAAAAGTTAAATAAAGAGAAAGATTTTATAATTGATAGATATTGTATACAGAATATTCTTGTAGTATAAAAATTGAAGTAATGCAGTTATTTTAAGATATTTAATCTGTGATTGTAGATTTTAGATTTTATGAATTAAAATTTTTATCTTTATATTTTCCATATTCAAAATAATATGTTGTTGAGAATCACCCTATATTAAATATTAATTATTTTGTAAATAGGCCTTTTTAACTCCATCGTGTTTACAGTCAATGTTTTTTTTTAATGAATTATATTATTAAATTTTATTTAATCTATGCTTTGCAGATTATGCATTAACTATATAAACGTTCACACTTACATAACGAATGTTGCTCTTTAAATGTGTATATATTGTTAATATATATTAATTTAATACACATTTCAACAACAACAATAATATCTTTCATTATTTTCGATTAATAACAAATATAGTTTAAGTATTAAATTAATTTTCGTAAATAAATAAAGAAAAAAAAACGATAATAGTAAGAATAGCAGCGAAATATTGAAAAGAAAGAAATATAAATATAGAAGATCGTTACATAAAATTTTAAAAATTAACGAATCAATCTTGTGATGAATACTAACGATATACTAAAAAATGGTTTAATATTTCTTACAAGTAAATCTTATTACTATAACTATTATATATAGCAATTTTGTTGTAATTTTGTACTTTGCATGTTATGACACAAATTCAAAACGAAATTAAATCAAATTTATATTAATGGCAATGAAAGAGTTTCCCTCTTGAGAAATTGTTCCTTAACTAAAAGGCAAAAATTAATTAATTACATTAACATAACTTAGTTTTCAATACAAAAAATTACTATAATAATAAATTACAAAACTGCAATAATAGTTGAAAATCCTTATTGTATTAAAATCTAAAATGAAGATTACTAAAACATAATGATTAAGTATGCCTAACCCAAAATTATAATAAATAATGCATGAAATTAATAATAAATAGCATATAATATATAATTAAATTTTCTTTTCTCGAATTTTATACTAGCATATTTGTAATGTGTGTATAATGCAATGTAATAAAAGAAACATTAATTTAACATACAGTTTTACAAATATAGCCATTAATAAAATTTATATCGATTACAATTGCACTGTAATATCAAAAGTTTTAAAAAAAATGTAAATATATGCGGTATAACCTTCTGGTTTGGTTTAATTATTACATGCATGCACGCATTATTTATAGATGTATCTATGTTATACTTGCACATATTATAGACGATATAAATTATGCTTTCATATTACATACGCATATAAATATATATTTATAGTATAGTTCTATATAATATTGATTAAACAAAAATGCACCCTTTTTATTTTGGAATAATTATCAATCATTTTAACACATAAATACAATAATAAAATTATTGTAATATTATTTAATTTTTAATACATTAAATATTAGAATTCAAATTGCTTTTGAGATATACATAAATAAAATAAAATTTAAGTGATTGAATATAATACAAACACTTTTCTTTTCAGTTAACAAAAAAATAAACAAAATATCTTTTAGTCACTTGATTTTATCGTATTATATACAAAAATTACTATTAGTTAAATGTATGTGTTTAAAGTTATATGTTCGATATGAAATTTTCCTTGCATGATATAAAAAGTTACAGTATAACTAAAATTCTATCGTTGCTAAACTTACTAAACATATAAGATACAATATATAATATGCAATATAAAAAAATTAAAATTAAGTGTAAAAAAAATATTGATTAAAACTTCAAAACCAATTATTTTTATTACCAATTTTTTAAATCAATTATTTTTATATAAATTTTATTTACCTTGTCGATTTTGTAATTTTTCAATTTCTTCTTTCGATGGATTTTCATTTTCAATTGCATATTGCATATCTTCAATTAACACAGAATATGGTACATTTGCATCTTTTAATAATTGACCTGCACCTGATACTGATATTTCTTTTAAAAATAAATCCACATATGAACCATTTGTATTCCACATTGATACATCTAAAAATGAAAAATTAAAGAAAATTTGTATCAGTTTAATTAAGATTAAATCAACTTTAGCCTGCAGTCTGTAACTGATTTTATATAACAATCTAATTTATAATTCCACATATCAATCGACCATCGGTAATTGTGATTTCTAAGACATCTTTAAACTAATCGTATATAATAGTTAAATTTGAATGAATAAAATATTAAAATATTGGTTCGATTATTTTACAAATTACATTACATTTCATTAAAACTGGTTGTGATTTCAATAACCGATATTAACATATGAAACATTGTTCATTATTTTTCCGAAAATGATAACCTTCTTCTGATCAAATTTGTTGTTTGCGCTGGTTCATTTTACTTGCTCCACGATCTATTTCGATTCATATTATTATGTATTCAAATTTCAAACTACTTTTCATCGTGTATTATAAATCGTTTCAAAAATGCATCACGTTTCATAAGCAAAATGGCAATACATTGTGTTTTTGAGTTTTTTCACGTATTCAAGTTATTTTAAATTCTTTTCATTACATGAATGTAATAAATCGAACACTGAGTAGCACTATTGTGTGCCTATGTAATACAATATTAACTCTTAAATTTTTCACAATTTCAAAATCAATTCGATTAAAAACTGTTTATAAAATGTATTATAAATTAATACAGAGCGGACGAAAAGATTGAGTAAATCGCTATACTATCACACCGATAATTGAAAACCAAATACGAACATTTACATAAATAATATAATAAATTACATTCATTTTATATATTCTTTGATTTATACGTAATGGTAGGTATATTGTTTAAATCTAATGATTAGAAAATGAATTGAAAAACTAACCCAAACACACACATTAGTTTCATAAACTTTTAAAATGTATCTTTTAAATTTAACTAAATTTTGCAAATCGTTAATTTAATATTATTTTTAATGACTATGAAGAATTATACAAATGACGAGTATATAGAAAAGCACAAATAAAAATATTGTCTAATTAACTAAAACATTACATGTGAATATAAGAATAAGAATTGTCAATATACTTAATAATATTTCTACAAAACAACTTGAATAATATATAATATGTAAAATAACAACTCGCATTTCAATATGAAGATAAATATAGAAAAAATTTACCATAATTATTTTGTAGTTCAGTGACTGCATTTCTCATCTCTTGATTATCAAATGGTATTCGCCATAGTTGAGCACCGTCATATTTTATCGGTAAACTATAATTTTCACTATCATCAACATCTTCATCAGATGTTTCTACTTCTGATTCATTACCAGCATTTATAACTAAAATATCACTTTTATCATTTGATGACGGAGGTGCACATATCACTACACTAATAAGTATCGATATAAATAAATTTAAAAATAATATAAACACTTTAAAAATCATCTTTGCTGGTTCAACGAATGCTAACAAATGTTTCAATTTAAGATCATCGTCACGCTTATATATACCTTTCTCTGCTGCGAGTTTTCATATGAAAAGAATATTCGGTGAAAGAAGAATATTGAAAAAACGCATAAAAATTAACAACAATTTTTAGTTAATATTTTATAAGCAATTTAATGTATGTGATTTTTAATATTTTTTTTTTATCGTTTTTAAAAATTTGTGGTATATACAGTGGAATTTCTATGCAATTGAATTCAAGCAAAAGATCGTTGTGAAAATTACATGTAAATTTATGTCCATTCAATTGAATTATCATTCAATTAATACTCGTTTTTAGAATGTGCCTCAAATATTACAGCTCTATATTTTATGCAAGAGCTAATGCATAATTCACATGGCAATTTATTTGACTATAGTATATATTGAAATTTTTATAAAATATACCATTTTTCTGAAACTACAAAAAATACTAATAAAATTATTAGAAAATGCTATATAGTTTAACAATAGATACTAAAAACATGTTCATAATTTTCACTTCATTTAATTTCTTTTTTTCAAAATATAAAATCAAAATTAACTACACCCTTTGTGAAATAGTTTCTCTGCTAGTTTTTGAATAATAAACAACTATCAATTTTTCAATCGCTATTTAATACTTCGCAATACTTTAAATCAATTTGTTCAATATGTTTAATTTGTTAAAAGCGTAAACCAAAATAATTTCGGTTATAGAAATGGCGGAGGTTGGTATTTTTATGAACACTTGTTAAAAATTAAGTCTACCTATTTTTAACACATTGTTGACACCTGTGACGAGTTAATTCGTCATTGCGCTGTGTAAAATTACCGGTAAACAATAAGTTAATATACATTCCAATATATATGGTAATAAAATATAAAAAAAAATCGTAAACAAAGAAATTAAAAATATTATTATGAATTATTTTAAAAAATAATTAATTAATTTGAAACTAGAAAAAAAATTATTAAAAATGAAAATTGTTGACCTTAACATTGATTTATTTTTTTATAATGTATACATATGTCTTTAAAATATATATTTAGTTTATATAGCATTTATCTAGACATTGATTTAAAAACTGTTCCATTCACATGTATAGGATAATATGTTAAAGTACTTTCATTTTTCTCATATATTGCTTCTTTTTTTTTGTAGTTTGTACAAAGGTAATAATGACTATATAATTGATATGATAATTGTTTCAAATTTCTACTGCAAAAACTTGTTTTTTTTTTTTTGAATACAAATATGCTTTCATTGAAATAAATCGGTTTGTTTTGGTTTCTGTTATCATCTTTTTTTTACCTCCTCTACAATTGATTCTACTTATTTATATTTTATATTAATATTTATTGAAATTTGTGTTAATATAAATATCATGTTCTTTTACTTTAACAAATAGTTTATTATTTATAAAAATGTATTACACGGAAGGGACTAATGTGTCATGTACTACTGTATCATCTTATAATTTTAATTTTAAATTTTAAAGATATTAAACTTCTTCATATATATTATATAATTTATATGTTAATATTTTAATTTTAACTTCTCGAATTGTATCCACACCTTTACAAAGTATATGTATACGTATACTATTCATATCAAATATTTAAATTGTTTGTGCAAGGTGGTAAATATAGATGTTTTGAATTTAAAGTTTTTACTTTTTCGTAATTAATCATCTGAATTCGGAGCCTACAATATTTACTGTTTATGATATATCCAAACCATTTGCATTTATAAATTTAATTATGTCATTTATCATATATGCACTGGTTTAATTCAGATCATTAAATTTCGAAGAATATTTCTAAATTATTAGAAAATTACTTATACCTTTGACTATTTTTTTTTGTACTTCTAATTATAATTGAAAAATATACTCTTAGTGTGTGGTGTGTAGCACATATTTAATTACAAAATTTTCCATTAAAATTAAATTTCCTCGTATTTAATTTTTTACCCTTAACATTGATAATATAATAAAGCATATTAATTTGTGTTCTACATTTTCAATATATTGTATCATTAATTATATAGATAAAATATTGTAGTTCCTATGTGTGGCATTATATATTACTATACGCGGAATAAATATATAAATACAATATTATACTCGAACATTGACCCTTGTCTGTTCATATTGTATATGATTAGATAACTTATAACAGTAAATTATACTAAATTTGCATATCATTATTAATGCGAAAAAAAAGAATAAAATATATATAAATAAAAAGAACAACGTGATTATTAAACACCACTCCTTAAATATTAATCATATGTATAAAATCAAAAAATAATAAATAAAGTTTTTTCTTTTCTTTTTTTATTACAGGTACATGAAATCACGTCTTCAATAGCAAACATTGATATAAATAAAAATTATAATAATATTAATGATATTGAGATTTATTCAAATAAATCTGATAGTGAATCTAATGGCTCAATAAAATCAAGAAATCGAAGGAATACTATTAATAGATCTGGATCTGTTACAACTTTAATTAATGAAGATAATGTTAATAACAATAAATTGATTAATACAATTTGTAATGGATATAATTATCCAAATCAAAAATCAATTAAAAATTGCGATGTTATTAAAGCATCACCAAATAACCGAAATATATTTGCAGAAAAACGAAAATTTCTAAATGGTACATCAAATGAATTAAAATCAGTTGATAAAATGTTAAATGAAACATATACACAAAATTTGTCGAAGTATAAAAAATCATTCTCAGATAAATCAACATCACCACCAGCAACACCACCAACACCAGCACCACCACCACCACAAACATTTCAATCACCCACCCATTCTTTGCAATCATCAACTTCATTTTCATGTACCCGAGAACGAACACTTGAAAACGAAGTTGAATTATTACAAGAAAAATTAAAAGATACAGAAGAACGGTTACAAAGTTTAAAAATCCAACATGATTCTTTGTCACAAATTCATCGTATATTACGTGAAAATAATAATCAAATACAAGAAGAATCGGATCGTTTAAAAATTGATGTTCAACATTTAACTGACTGTTCTAATGTATTGCGCAGTGAACTGCAATCAGCACGCACAGATCGCAATGATGCTGTAGAAATTCAAAAATTATTACAAAAAGAATTGGATGAAAGTCGTGATGAAAAGAAAAAGGTACAAGATCAATTCGATAAAGATGCTAAAACTATACAAGATTTACATAGACAATGTAAAGAAATGGAAAGAATATTAATGAGAAAACATCCAGATTCTGTTTCTGCACTTATCGGTATGTTAATATATACTATGTACAATGAACATTATATGAAATATTATAATAGAAATAAATATTTAATGATTAATTAAATTTTTTAGTTGCTTCCAAAAATCCGTCCAATTCCTCAATACAAGATAATTCATCATGCCGTCGTTTATTAGAACAACGTATTGCTCAACTTGAATCGGATGCTAAAGAACAAGATCAAAAAGCACAAAAAATTTTAACAAATGTTCAATCAAGATTTAGTTCTGTTCAATCCAAATATGAAACTCATATAAGTGATTTAGAAACACAAGTTTTAAGGTAAATTAAATTAATGTTTATTATTTTGTCTATCTGTACGAATGAAGTGTTCGTCATTTACAAAATATTACCGATTTTATTATAAAAATATATCATATAAATTGTTCTCACAAATAATATATGACTTATTGAGACATTTTGTTTTACGAACATATTTTATAGAGACTCCGATAATTTAATTGTAAAACTACTACTATGATATATTTTAATTATGGATTTAACCTTACTAATCTTATCTAATATACAAAATCATTTTCAAAATAACGAATTAATTTTAGTGTACTATAATTAATTAAAAATGTTTTATTTTTTAGTTTACAACAAATTAATGCACAACTGAATGAAAACATTGAATGTCAATCTGAATCACTTAGGAATTACAGAAAACGTAATCATGAATCAACAATTACAAATTATACACAAACTATTGATTTGCCAGAAAGAGATACAATTAATACATGTACAACGGGAACACAAACTGAATTGAAAGTAACTGTTGTTACAAAACAATTGCCAAACAAAAAAGTGAAACCATTAGATAATAATAAAGATGATGCTCATCTGTTATCAACAATACGTGGAATGAGAGTTGATTTAGCTATAAAAGAAAAAGCATTACAAAGATTAACCAGAGAATTAGATGAATGCAAGAAAACTATTAAAAAGTTGCAAAAAGAAAAAGAAGGTAAAATATACTTGGCTTTTATTTCAGAAGCATTGCTATTTTATTTTTCTTTTGTTTTTTAGCATTAAAATGTGAGAAATCAAATTCTGCAACATCAGTAAAAAAATTATCTGATTCATCATTATCAGGTGAAATTAATTCAGATGGAAATTCGCTTCAGGATACTTTACGGAAAATGAAATTACTAGAATGCGACTACAAAGTGTTACATGAGAAAAGATTACAAGATGTAAATATTCCGTTGTTAAATATGTCACAGTCACATTGTATTGTCCATTGAATTGCCTATTGCATTGTCCATTGTAATTTATAAGTATTCGCTATTTTTCATAAAATATTTTATCAACGCACAGTTTAAAAATTATAAAATTTGCAATACTTAATACTTTTGTTTATAGAATGTGTAGTTTTTTCGTAGTATCACTTCTAAATTATAAATAACTAATTTGAAGTACATATCGATTAGGTTCAAATACCAGTAAGGAAGTTTTTGGACATTAATACATTATTAATTGGAATATACAATTGTGACTGATTTTGATTTAAATAGTAGTAATTTGTTTTTTTTAATTATTGAAATCTATATTTATATTTGAAGTTAAAAACTTTACAATCGGCTCATGAAAGAGAATTAACTATATCAAATGAAACTGTTCGTATTTTACAACAACAATTAGCTGAACGTGATGAAGCATTTGCAATGCAAAAACGTCGTAAAGTACCAATTGATTATTTTGCTCTGAAAGCAAAGGTAAGTTTTATTATAATGAATAAATATTCACTTAAAATCTCATTCGGGTTTTGTTTTTGTTTCTATTCCCTTTCGTATATCATATTTCGTAGCGTAGCTATTTAATAATATATACTAAAAAAATTATAAACATTAAAATTAACTATTTATATAATCAAATTTATTTTTATAGATTACTAACAAAAAATATAAGAAATCACTTGTTAAATGCACATTCAAAAAAAGTTTGGCACATAAGCATTTTCAAAATATATTATAAATTTTTCATTTTTAAATACAAAATAATTGGTTTTTATTTTCATATTACTAATATAAAATACAAAAAAAAAAGCAAAAATCAATTTAACTGTGATATTTAAACGCGATCATCTTTTCAAAACATAAACAAACAAAGAAAATATTTATGTGTTATTTTTTAACAAGTTAATTAATTATATATATATAAAAAAAAAATAAAACTGAATGAAACCCATATTATATTAGGTTTCATCACTTGAGAGGCGACATACAGAACGTGAACAACGTCTTCATATGTTAGTGGAAGCATTGAGTAGAGGACAACTTAATGGTACACTTGATGATCTTAATCAAAATAAAAATTGTCATTAATATATAAATTGAATAAAAAAATAGTTATTGTTATTTATTTATTTTTTTTTTAAAATGTATTGTATAGTAATGTAAGTTGTATTAATTAATAATCATCCATCCATATGTGTGCGAGTGTTTTTTTTTTTTTATTATTTCATTATGTGCAATTACGAATTACACTTATTTGTTTAGTAATTTTTAAAATGTATTTTATATTAAGTATTTTTTTGTATTAGTATTTATTATTTGAACCAATAATGTTAAATGGTTTATCGTTATTATATATTGTACCTTACTGTGTATACCCCATTTTATTTCTACAGCAAATAATTCAGCAAGATATTGGGCAACAAATGAAAATGTAATTTGTCAATTTCTATTTTCCTTTATTGAATTATTATTTTTGTATTCATTGTCAAGACGTAAGAATTTTCTGTTCATTCACTGAATATTATTTATGGTTTGTAGATTGTTTAGATTTTTTTTTACCATAATCGATAAAAATCATGTGTTCGTTAGACATTGCTTGGTTATTAAAAAAATGTTCTATAGTAAATTCATTCTATTCCAGAAATATATTTTATAAACCAGTTGAATTTAATAATGCTTCCAGACTATTGAATTTTACCACATTATCATATATGATTATACTTTATAATTACAAAAAATATAAAAGTATATTGTTTTTTTTTATTTGAATTTAGAAAACTCAGACAAGTTCTCGCATATAATATGTTTTATTTCCAATAAGTTAGTATATTTTAAACATTTGTTTCCTGGAAATCTTATAAACCATATGAAAGATAAATAAATTACATGTTATTATGTTTTCTTTTAATGTAATAATTATTGTTTTTTCAGAAATAGATACAATTATTAATTTATAATACGATATAATGTACATGTCACATGGAATTGTGCGAATTATGAGAATAATAAAATTGTAAAATACTCGGATACTCGCGTAAGGTATTTGGTATAGCAGCTCATAAATTCAATAATTATACAATTATTGTAAATTTATTATTTTGTCTTGAAAATGAAAAATTAAATGGTATTTTAAAAAGCATATACGCGACTATCCGAAAGTTAATAAAATTTATAATATAATTTATTAGAACTTATTGTTAAAATAAAAAAATATTACATTTTTATTACAGGAAAAATTAAAATAAAATAAAAATACAATTTCTTGTGGTTAAATATATAATTAATTTAATGTATATTTCAATAGAAATTACAAAAATGATTTTAAATATTTACATCGTTTATTGTTACTATATTACATTAAGTTCTATATTCAGATATTTTAATTTCAAATAATTTATTTATTGTTTTGGTAATGGTAACTATATATTTTTGACCATCTTCTATGATCTTCTTTTATCGTTCTTTTAGACATTATTATATTTAAAATAAATAAAGTATAATTTAGTGTATACTAGAGTTCTATAAATGTATGCGTACTAAATTTAGATTTCAAAGAATATGTAACAATATAGAAGTTTACACATAGCAATCTGAATACATGACATAAAAATAATTTAAAGGTACTAATAATATTAATTGATAATTTCATTTATATAAATATTCATGTAACATCTCTAACTAAACTGACACAATTAAGCTTTCGATAGTTGATCTCTATATTATTTGCTTAGTTTAAGATATATTTTAAGTACCTACTATATTTCTAGTTTAACTAGTCAAAATTATTAGTTTAAGATTATTATTTAATTATGTTTAATTTTCAGTCATACAATAAATACAGAATTGTTTTAATTAAAGATAATTTCTTTTATATCGTATAAATTTCTTCGAAAGAAGTTGAAAACAATATAAATAAATATTATATTTATAAAATCCATATACATAATAAGTGAAATGGTCACGAAAGATCCGTTTATTGTGCAGAATTTAAAGTCGATATTAGCGCAAACGATCGTTTTTTTTTACTTAGTGTTAATAATATTGTATTTATGTTAATGATAGCCCATACAATTTCAAATATAAGAAATAAAAT
The DNA here is from genome assembly GCA_910594885.2 of Bibio marci. Taxonomy (NCBI): domain Eukaryota; kingdom Metazoa; phylum Arthropoda; class Insecta; order Diptera; family Bibionidae; genus Bibio; species Bibio marci. The sequence continues at coordinate 9,969,557 of OU343114.1, forward strand.
TATTTGTCTACGACTGAAGCGTTTCATTAGAAGGTATAATAAATTTCCATTTTTTAGATTTAAAAGTTAAAAACTAAATGGTAACGAAATTAAAAATTTTCAGAGCATTTATAAAAATTTATCACAAAACAAATTATTTGCATGAAAAATTACGTTGATAATTTAAAAAACGATCACAATTCAATTCAACGACCCTCATTCTTCTATAATGAAGAAATTTAAAAAAACATTTTCCAAAAACTAAAATACTAAACGATTAACAAAGCACTAGAAAATGATTTAAATTTCTATTATCTATTTATATTATAAATTGACATTAACGATTAAAATAGTCAACCAGTTCGAATAAATTTTTCCGACTTAATAAAAAAAAAAAAACTACCTTTATATTTTACTATTTATTTCTATTATTTTTAATTTTACAAATCAGCCTATTTTATTTAAATATTTTTGATTTATATTATAATTATACAGATGACAAATATTGTGATTTTTGTAACGTCCAAAAAAAAAAATAAAAATACAATATTTTGCAATTGTAATATATAAAATTTTTAATTTTTATTATTAATTAATATAGATATTATACTGTCATTTGAAAATTTATTGAAATGTATAATGAAAAATATTTTATACTTATTGTGGTTCCGTATATTGGTATTGCAATAAAATTAATAATTTTTTGTTTGTGACATAAATAAATGAATATATATAAACGATGTAAAATATATGTTTTGTGTTTTTATATTCTATCAATTGAGTAAAACTGTTCATCCCGAATGTGAGGCATTTGTATCATCGATTAAAACGCAACACAATTTTGAAATCTTCTAGTCTGTATATATTCTGCACATAATACTGCGAGGTGAGACTTCTAGATGAACAACTTAAGCTCTCTATGATTCAAATGGTGACTACTATCATTGACACTAATGAAGAATAATAGAGATGAGTCTTTTAAAATGGTCCCCATAAAATTCGTAACTTTTGTTAAATACAAATTCTTGGTAATCAGAAAGAATAATATTAATTATTAATAAAAAGAATGATAATTTTAATATATTATCATTAGTAGTGCTGAAGATAATTCCTTTTAACGGATGAAAATGTTAAATAATAAAGGTCTTAATACACTGTGTTATGTTTAAAAATAAAAAATTGAATTAGTAAAATAATGTATTTAAAATATATGATATATATGTAAAAACCTGTTAATACGTAGGTATATACTACACATCCTATTTTTTAAACTATATGCATAAAAATTCGTATGACGTACCCGAATTATATATCTAATATTTTCAGACCGAAATAACGTATCTACTTAAAATTATATAGATTGCAAATCTAGATTCAATTTCAATTTATTGCAATTTAATTTTTTTCAATTTTTCTTTTATATTCCCTATTACGTGGTAGGGTATTCAATTATGTGACAATAATGGTAGCGATAGCAAGAATATAAATAAAGTTTAATAAAAACACCCACAATTCAAGTTCACATTTTTTTTTCATTCGTGTACATAATATAAATATAAACAGTGCCGTATTATTTATAAGGATAATATCCTTAGGATTTAGAGCGAGATATATAGAATATATGTGACATTCTAGAACTATTTGAATATTTTGCATTTTTATTACCTATATTATATTGTTTATAATAAAATCTTTGAAAATAGCTTTTAGATTATCTTAATTGATGTAAAAAATTAACACTATGGCTCGTTTGCAGAAATTTGGTGCAAAATTATTAACTTGAAATTTAGTAATTATTAGTTTCTGTTCCTATTCCATGTGTCTTAGGCCATCAATTAAATAGCGCCCACTTGTTATATTATCATCCAAGGTGTTCATTTCTCTCCTGGTTTTTAACGATGGTATTTAGTCTCGCGAATTTAACAGTTCTGTGCCATATGCGCCCGACGTACATTATGCAATTACATCTCTGATCAAAAATTAGTTATATATTATGAATGAGTATGTATCCATTTGAAAATGAGACTAGATGCTTTTGTATAAAATTGAAAAATAAATTTATAATTCTTTTTAACCCCACACATATATATTTACAATGTAAATTAAAAATTGTTCAGACTCTTATTGGAAAATTAAATTATTTTTATTAAGAATTGTGTTTATGTTTATAGTAAATGTTTCAAATGATCATTTTGTACTCATGCTCAATCGTAGATAATTCTATTTCTATAAGCAAGCTAAATTAAATTAAATAAAATTCGTTTTAGAAATGACAGTGTCTCAACGGTTGGAATGTATCGTAATGTTAACGAAATTCATCAGATACGATAGAATTCCAGAGTTTAGAATATTTTATGAAAAGCTAGTCTGCCCCTTGAATTAGCATAAAATCTGTAGCTTTGGGTCACTGAAGATCACACAATTTCTTTAATTTACCAACAATTAAAATAAGTTACATTTTTATAAATAATTCTATCTACTTCCTGGTGATATATACTTTTTCTTAAAAGAGGAAAATAAATTTGATGAAATACATAATAATGTACGTATTAAAAATATTACCGAATCTTGTAAATAAAATTTTAGCACAGTTAATTTTATATTACTCTTACAGGATGAAATAAATACACAAATATGTATATATGTAACACATCCTTATATAGAATGAATTCATTCAAATATAAGATGAAATTAAAATTTTTCACAATTTTTATGTACAATAAATGTCGAAGGTAACGCGCGTTATCACCCTATTAAATAAAATAAATAACTTAAAAATAGAATAATAAAAAAAAAATCTTGTGACACATATGCAACTTGGAAAATTGAATGAACAATCTTATTAGGAAAATGAAGTGTGAAATTGATTTTTATAATTCCAATATTTAGTATAAAAGAAGGCTCTTTTTACTGAAACATTCACAGTTCTTCATAGTCATTGGCAAGTGAAACATCAAATTGAAAAAAGCTGAAATATACATAGTATAAAAAACCAGAATTCCGAAGACATCATATAATATTCAGTAGCAACATTTAAAAAGTTATTATTACTTAATAATTAGTGAAAAACTATATAATATTTATTTAAAATATAAAAAATAATATTTCTTTGTGTTATTCAAAAACTATAATTTGTGCTTATTTATATGGTAACACATACAATGTTACCCAGTTTCTGGAGTTTAATATCATCAACAGTGATTTTATGTTTATATATTTCAACTCAATTTTATTTTGTTGCATCTGAGAATCAAAATACACGACGATACCGTTCATTTGATTTGAAATCAATCAATCTATTTGAATTACAAAACGATCGACGTAATCAATTCGATCGTTATGATAAAATATCTGTAAACAATATTGAAGCTGATACACGAGATAATAATAATTATCGATATCGTTATCAGGAACGAAGAAGTGTACGTCAAAACGTTGAAAATTTACAATCAAATAACCGCCGCCGATTAGAAAATCAACGTGAAAATCGTAGAGTTGAATTTCAGTTTGATAAGTCAAATTCTCGTCATGTATTTGATAGTAATTCTCGAAATATCGAGAATCGTCAGTTATTAACCGATAAACGTGTACGTAATGAATTTAAACGTGTTCAATATTGGCAAAATAGCCAAAGAATTAGAAGCAACACTATTGAAATATCGCCATTAGAAAATCGTCATTTCATTGGACGTAAAGAACACGGAAAACATGCTATTAAACGAGACACGATTCTATTAACAGATAATAATGAAGGTATAAATAATTATAAACGTGAGTCATCAAATTTTGGTATTCAATTTAATAATGAACAAAGAAATCGACGAAATGCAAACAATGAACATTCTATTCGTTTTGAAAAAGATGAAATTCGTAATGAAGGTGACAGAAATACTAGATCACGTAATTTAAGAACCATCTCTATTGCAGATATTTCAAATCAATGTACTCGTGATAATAGCCGTAAAGAGCGACAAGATGATCGTCGAATAGTCGATAATTCAAGACGTGTAAATCAAAGACATGACCAAATTAGGAACACCAACGAAAATGATAGACGTACAAGAGAAATACGACATGTAGATAATATTGTCCGAATAACCCGTAATGCACAATATACAAGAAATGAACGAAGAGTATTTGATTTTGAATTCAACAATGCACAAAGAAATCCACAAAATTTAAATATCGATCGCAGACTCTATTCAATTCGTCAAGAAAGAGATCATCGCCGTAATTTATTACGACATAATGGAAATATTCGTTCGGATAATTCCGTTAATTTACCAAATCTATCTTCAACACAAAGAGACCATGAAAAGGTGCGTAATGAACAAAATGAATACAGATCATTTGACGATTCAAAACGTATAATGCGAAGAGAACAAATTAGATACACTAATGAAAACGATCGACGTAAAATGGAAATTCAACGTGAAGCTCGTATTAATCTCAGCACAAAACGATATGAAAGAAATGAACGAAACATATTTGATAGTTCCAGTTATTTATTAGAACGGGAAAATAAAAATGATAGGAAAATTCTACGGGAAAATATACTGCAAAAGGATAGACGCGAAATTCAAGAAAGATCTCAGAATGAACGTCGTATTAACAACGAAAAGAATAATCGGCAAAATGAACGCAGATTAATTGGTCGGTTTACATTAAGCCAACTGGAAGAAAATCAAGGAAAATTAAATAATGTTGATTATGATAGAAGAAGATTAATCAAAGATTTTAGAAGACTTGTTGAAACACAACGATTACAGATAACAGATGTTAATAGACGCAAGGAACAACAACGTAACGCACGACGTTATATTAGAAAATTGCGTGAAGCACGTGATACCGATTTAAATCGTATTGAACAATCATATAAAATCAGTAATATTAAACCTGAGTTATTGATTCATTCAGTTATACCAAAAAAAGTATATAATTCAAATACATTTACATGGCAAATCTGTCAAGCAATTTTAATTGGTGCTGTTTTAATTGAAATTATTCGTAAACAAAATCATCTGAAGGAATCTAATAGGTACTTACAGTTACAATTGTTGAAAATTAAAAAAAAATTCTGATTCAAAATGTTTCGTTTTAATAACATAATTAATTTATTATTTTACAATTTACAGATTTAAAAATGCTATCAGCTCCTTATCATCAAATATGGCCATTAAATTTAAAATGATGTAAATATAATATTACACTGGACAACCCCTGCTAACGATTACAGTGAATTAAACGGAATTCTTAATCTTAAAATATGTTAAAAATTAAAATATATTTATAAATTATAGTATTTATGTGAGTAAGAATAAATAGTAGTTGATGTTCTAATAGAAATATTATATTGATATAAATCCATCAAATAAATGTGCATGCATGTGCAATTATAGTAATGATAAAATAAACATATATATATTATCATTGAATATTATTAAATGTATAATCAAAATTAAATCTATATAATTATTAATAAGATTATTCAGTTAATGTAAATATTGTAATCACAATAATAGTAAAAGTAATTTAAATATAATCGACAAAACTAGATTGATTTATTTGATTTTGAATTAACTATGTTCATAAATTTATTCAGTTCATAACAGAAGAGGCGCAATAATAGGAATCGCACAAATGAATACTAAAAATGGTTCGAGTATGGAATGGTAGTCTGAATTTTAACTATAAGAATAATCTGAAGTTGATAATAATCGATTGAAAGCAATTTTTAACTCACTGAAAACCATGCGGAAGATATCGGAAATGGTCCCTCTCTGATTAATTAAATGAAAAAGTTGGAAATTATTCACAACATATTCCATATGGACAAAATCGTTGCTTTGCTATGGATGCTTTCTAAATTTATTTTATGAAATTAAGCACATTTAATCTTTCATCAATGTAATTAAATGTTGTATGTTTCTTGAGGCGAAAAAGATTCCTAAATTGTTTGTTAGGCTGTTCAAATAGTATCACCCATTTCCTAAATATTCGGCTTGCATTCATGCCTTTCGCTTGCTACATAATGATTTCAGTCAACAAAATTTCAATTTCATGAATTGCTGCCATGTTTTTAGGTTTTCAATTTTTATTATTTAATTGTAGAATTTCTAAATCTAAAAAAAAAAAATTCACTTTTTTTTAATATATAACATTTAAAACAGTAAACTATATGTAAATACACATAAGTATCCTAAGACCCAGACTTATATTTTAGTATCGTTTCGCAACTATACTGATTTTGAAAATTCAATTTTTGGCAAATCTGTATAGTTTTGACACATAGAAGTATACTTAAATTTCAGGTTTGGTAAACATTATTTATTTTTACAATAAAAATCACAATTTTATTTGAGCGACTGCTTAGGTTTCTACGTATAGTATAGACACAAATACACATCATAATTTTATAATGTCGGCGACATGGGTGTTACTAAATATTACTTTCATATTAAATATGAAAGTTAAGCAACACCACATCAGTTAACCACCTAGATGGGTGACCGATGTAATATGCCACCGGTGGTAGGAACTCTCTATATAGCCATAAGTTGCTAGGAGAGTATAATAAACAAAATAAAAAAAAAAAAAATAATTTTATAAAAAACAAATTGAATGAATTTGTTAACGTAATTCATGTATATATGCTTTTAGGCATTGATTATTATTATAAATAAATATAAATATATACCTTCTTAATAATATTAAATTTGTATCAAAGTAATAATACTTACACTTAATGTTAAACAATGCAAAATACTGGAACTTAAGATAAATTAATATTTATTTAATATAAATAATGATATGAAATAAATAAATGTAAACCGATATTTTTTGACTAAAGTGTGTATTTTGCAATAATTATTATTAGTATTATTGTAAATTAGATAACAAACTTCTAAATAAATGTGTCTTTTTCTTATTAGATTGTGATGTTATTTATTTTCTTGATCCACGGCGTTTCATAGAAGCTGTACATTTTGGACAGTACCACTTTCCTTTCGGTGACTGTAAAATATTAACACATGGATAATGGAACCACTCAAATGGACACTGTAAAAATAAAGTTATTTAAATAGTAAAAAAACCAAAATTATATGAATGTTAAAGTTAGAAATAATTACAGCTTCATTATCACAGGCAACCATATCGCCATAGGACACTTGCTGGCAGATACAATATCTTGGTTCATTTGGATCATATGACCATTCACCCTCTGGTGTTTGTTCAACAACTAGACCATTATCATTTATCAGAACGGATGGAACTTCTGTTGATAACACTAAAGATTGTGACTGTATTACTTGATTCGAAGAAATTGATGGTTGTGACTGTTGAAGTAGTTGTTGTGGAAGCTGTTGAGGATGCTGCTGTGGTTGTTGCAGTGGTTGTTGTAGTGGTTGTTGCAGTGGTTGTTGCAGTGGTTGTTGATGTTGTTGTTGTAATTGCTGGTGTTGCGGTTGTTGTTGCGGTTGTTGTTGTTGTTGTTGTTGTTGTTGCTGATGTTGTTGATGTTGCAATTGTTGTGGTTGTTGATGCTGATGTTGTTGTGGTTGTTGATGGTGATGGTGCTGTGTTTGTTGGTGTTGATGAGGCTGTGGTTGCTGCAATGGCTGTGGTTGTGGTTGTGATTGTGATTGTAGTGGTTGTTGCTGTTGTTGGTGTTGGTGTGGTTGTGTTTGAAGTTGATGCTGATGTTGATGAATGTTATTGGAAGATTGTGATATTTGCGATAAATTCGTTGTAAATTTTCTAAAATGAAAAAATTATATAATACTGAATATAAAATTATATAATATAGATAATTAATTCCGTTGGAAAGTTTTCATAGCCGAAACTCGATGCACAAGTAAATGTTAAAAATAAATAAACTATAAAATATTACATTTTATAAAGTTTTGATGGAATTTTTTTTGTTGTGTTATGTATTTCAATATCAATATTTAATTTGTTTCACCTCTGAATACAATTTTTAATATTTTTACAAACTCCAAAGAAATCAATTATCTAGTGTAGTATATTATTTCTGATCACTAAAGAAAAAATATAGTATATAATTTACTTTTTATGACGTCTTTGATTATTAAATGCGTTTGCATCACGATCCACAACTTGAATTGTATTATGTGCATTCGAATTAACATGGCCTCCACTAGTCAATTCCCTACCAAGCAAGAGCTCATGAGCATGAGTTCCAGGTGGTCCATGAATTGCTTCGTAAGACGCCTTTAAACTAGCAGTACGACGACCTTGTTGCATTTGTTGGGTAGCAGCAATTGCTTGGCTAGCAGCTGCAGCTATTGCATTTCCTGCTCCTATGTGTTGTAAACTATAGGAAACTGTTGTAGTTGTAGGTGCTGAGGGTAGAACTAAATTAGGTGTCGTCGGTCGAATTGTAGTAATTGTAGATGGTGTTCCTAATGCATTACTATTAGTTGTATGACGTTTTTCACTTGAACCACCGCCGCCGCTACCACTATCTCGTCTTTTTTCTAGTTTTATAGAACGATATCTATCTCGATTAGGTACAGATGAATGATTATTACCACTGCCAACAGAAAATCCTCGAAAACAACGATTTTCCTTTTGGCTACTTCCACTTGCTACACTAGACGTTCCATCTAATTCCAATGATCTCTTTTCTAATATCTCAGTAATTCCATTATGATCGGCTTCTAATTCACATTTAAATTTAAATAATTCACTATCCAGACGACGTAAATATCTATCAACCAAATCATACATTTGATTTGCCAAATGCACCTTTTCATCTGCATCTTCTAAAATTTTGTAATAATCCTTTCTTATACTATTAAATTCGCCATCAGATTGATTAGGTTGTAATTCACCGCGTCGACACTGTCCAAATAAAACACGAATTCTTTTTTCCAATGAATCCGAATTATCTAAAAGATGATTATATTTTGATAAATACTTGTATATTATTTGAATAATTTATTTGAATTTACTTTGCACAGATAAATCCATTTCTCGCATATCCGTAAATCTTTCAGTCAACTCTTGCGGTAGATGTTCAATCACTACCAGAAAATACAAAGAAATAAAGATATAAGAAAAATCAATAATGTTTTTGTTGTTGGTTTGTATTCACAATTGTAAAAGATATATATAATTTGACAGTTCAGTTCAGATTGTTTGTGAAAAAAAAAGTTAAAGTTTTTTATTATACAATTAAAGTTAAAAATACTTACTTTCCAGGTAATCTTCTAAGTATAGCATAATTATAATTAATTTTCACAACAATAAAACAAATTAAATAATTTAGTTTACACACATATAATAAATGAATTTAATTTTTATATTGTATTTTGGAAAACACCCTAATTTCGGCTAACAACGATGTGAAAAAAAATAAAAATGACAGCGTAATTTTAGACTTTTCCTTATAAAAAAAAAACTTGATTTTCTTCAAACTTTAAATAAAAATATTCATTTGAATTTGGACCTAATTTTTAATATTTTAGTATTTAATTTTATTAATATTTATTTGAATACTAAACAAAAATTATTAGAAAAAGTTTGACAAAACTGCTGATGTGTGACGTAAGACAACCTTCAAAACAAATTATTTCTACTGTGTGTGTTTAGTACTAAAACTAAATCATTAAACAAAATATAAACTAAAGTACGGTGACTGTATACATCAAACTCGAATTTGATATTCGAAAATCGCATAATTGACATGTGTATGAAAATATGTGCATTTTTACTTGCTTATGTACTTAAATTAATTAAATTATTTTGTAAAATAAGTTTATTTTCTTCAATGAAAAATGATTTAGGAATAATAAAAAAATTTTCCACACCATAATCAATAATTTTTTAAAATGTGTGAATTTTTGAATTTGCCGGTAAAACATAATAATAATACGCGCATCCATTCCGCACCTGGCATATACAGTCACCACACTTAACATCATCGTTTTAGTAGTACTATGATATATTCTATTGTATTCTAGTATTGCTTAAAATCTATATTATAGGATTTTTTTTTAATAAACAATATGTACTATGTTGACAACAAATTTTGTTGGATGTTGCATTTCCATTTACTAGCGGTGCTAGCGATTCACTTTTTGTCACAACTAAATGTTTCTTCATAATTTTTTATTTGTCCGCATGATGATTGTATTCGAAACAACTGAAATAATAATATAAAACTCTATCTTCGTTATCAGGAGTTTAAAATAATAATTAATAATAATATAAAAAATAAATAATTTTTAAATTTTATGTTAAATTCGAGATTACATTTTTTAAATCACATATCGTCATTTTATGTATTATTTCAGATATCATCTGATAGATTATTAAATCATAATGCGGAAAAGGGAAATCCAAAGTTTTACTTTAAAACTTAATGATTTGAAAGAATACGAAAATATGCGATATGAAAGAGCTGCATTAAAGCAACACCAAGAACAGCAACATTCACAAGCTCCACAAGATGATAAAGCATTTGAAACTCCACTGATGCCAATATCAAAATTTGGGGGAAAAAATAAACAGGAAATCCGTGAAAGAATTGGATTTGTTATACCTACTGATTAATAAAAAAATTAATAGAGACAAAACTTTGTTGTTAATTAACAATTATTAATACTTTAATTTAATTTGTAATTATAGAAATTTGGAAATAATAAAATAAATTTTTTGATATTCATAAAATATATATTTTAATTAATTAGCATCACATCCAATTAACGGTGTCTTATTCTTTTGCTGCATAATATTTTTTAACCTGTAGACCATGGCTGCATGTTGATCGTCTCCTGGAAAGTAGGCTGAGACAATAAATACTTCCATCCTTTAGAATTATCTATCTAACTTTACTTGTATTACTGGATTTGGTAAAAATTGTATATTATCAATATTATTTATTAAAATAGTAACCTTTATAATGTTTTGCTATTTTGTTATGTATTAACTCCCTTTTGGTTATTTAGGCCTCTGCCTTTATTTACCAGAATCCTTGTATTAATTCTTTGTGGGCGCTGCCTCTTGTAAATCCACCGCTAAGCTCCACCGTTGTCGATGATGAAACATTGGAAACACTTGGTTGGGTAGTCATATACGTCGCCCATTGTATTCATCATACATACATATTGCTCCTTAAAATATATTTGTTTCGATCGAGGTATATACGTATAGTTTTTCAGTTCTTTTGGAGAAATTACAAAATGACTTAAGGACAGAAACGATGATTTAGAACTTAAAATTAAATAATTTAAATATAATTAAAAATGAAAATAAAATATTTTATTCGACGTTATAATTGATTGCATGAAATTGATTTAATTAATCGGGTTGTTGTTGTTAATGTTAGCTTATGCTATACAAATATTCAAAACACACATCATATTCTAAGTCTATATAATATATGGGAGTTCATAGAGTGAACTATATACAATATCAGTATGTTATTAGTACAACAATTCTCTTAAATTGGTCTGAAATTATATTTCTATGGATGTTTTATTATTAATTCGCTATTATTCTTAATATAATAGGTGAATAGCCCAAATAGTGTTCTGACATGCATTATTAACCACTGAATACTAGATCCTACTGTACATTTTTAAAGATATTCATTTTCTGATGCCATAAACTAACAAATGGTAAATCAATTGAGTAATTTTGATTATGACAAATAAAATATATACTGAAAAGTTGTTTCAATGGAAATCTTCAAAAATTATTTTTAAAAAAAGGCCACAATGCATTAATAAATTATTAATAAAATTTTAAATGATTTATTTGTCTTTATTATATTTAATATATATATATATAATATATTTATATTATACAACTCGTATAATAATAGTATAAATGTATTTACTATACTCACCTTTATAAAATCCTTATCGTTGTTATATGTTAAAAATGATTTGAATAAAATCGAAGGTAAACTCTATAATGAATATATATTTTATGTTAATTTATTTTCTTATATAAATAAAATGAATATTCATTATTATTATGTATATATTGATTTTGATATTGTTATAAATTATTATATGTAAATTATATGAAATTATATTTTTATTTTTGATAAACACATCCATCGAAAATCGAAATTTTGGTTGGATATAGAACAATATACTCGCATACTTTTATATTTATTTGCGTTTTCTTAACATTAATTAAATGTACATGGAAGACCTCGTCTAAACTTAATGAAATACAATATGTCTTCAATATTTTGGGTTTAGTTTTACCAGTAATATATTCAGATGATAATCAAGCACAGTGCTGAGTGTATACAGCCATAATACATACGCAACACCTATATAGGGGAATGAAACTAAGAAATATAATTAAAAATAATAGGTGTAATTTTATAAAATAAATGAAAGAAAAATTAGTTAAAATTTAAATATTTATAATTATATTTTTAATAATAAAAATTAATCATATAATTTTCATAAATATATATATTAATTTATTATAGTAAATTTTATATAATAATAATAAAACTTAATTGGTTATTTATAATAACATTAAGTAGAAGTTATATATGTAGTTTTGACAACAACTTCATGTTCACAATAAATTTCCTTTCCATACATACTTTTATTTCAAAATCTATCTATAATTTTTTTTTTATTTTATCATATGCAATAAAACTTTGATTTTCAAATTTTGATATTACATTAAAGTGTATTTATTTAAAAAATAAAAATCTAATGTACAAAAGATTATATGTTTCGAAAAAAACTGTACATAAATAAGTATTTGTTCAAAATAAAATTCCTTATGAATATTTTTTTAGTTATATAATTTAAAAATTTAAATAATATTGTAAGTATTTTTATTTTAATTATACACAGAAATTATATTACAACTTTACAGCAAGTATGTTTATTTTATTCTAATTTAATTAGTTTTAATTTAAAGTGAATGAAAAGATTTTACTGTTAATTTTGTAACTTGATAGAAATTTCACAATATAATAATGGAAATTTGTTTATGATTTTATTTATATTATTATAAATGAAAATGAAATGTTTTTAAATGTAAAAAAAAAATTGTATAATGAGTATAAAATAATTATGGTTATTTTATTATTAGTATGCATTAAAATTTTAACTCTGTTTAGGTATCGATATATTTCCATCAATTAAATTTTAAATTAACTTATTTACAATTACTCAATTTAGAACAAGAATAGTTTGCAATATCATTTTTTCTATATTCAAATACAAAAATTAATTTATACAAATTTGAAAACGATATTTATTGCATTCTCTACGAAAATGTCTATCAAAAAATATTTATATAGATACATACAGACAGCGAAATTATGATACAGTTAAATATAGAAATAGTATAGAAATTATTTAAAACAAAACAAACTCATCTTTAATATTAGCAAATATTTGCCGCTTGTTTATAAATGCAATATTTTGAAAATCTGCAATATGATGAAAAACTTGTTATGAAGCAAAATCAAAAACCTTGAAGACTTGTGGAAGGTATTATTTTGAATGCAAACATTAATTAATAAGTAAACATTACAATGAATAGTTTTATCGTTGTTTTGTTATTAGTTTCAATTCAGACAATGATTATATAAATTATATATTGTATGCAATGTTATCAATTTTTGACTCATACATTTTTGTTATAACCGATACGCTGATATACATTATGGCATACAATCAATTCAACACAACACCAAAAACCGTTGATTTATTATTAGAAAGAAGAAATTAAATTAAAATCTAATAGATAAATATTTAAAAAAAATATATATAGCTATATAATAACAATTATTGTCATAATTTTAAAAATTCCATCTTCTTTCGATCTTTTTTCACTTATTTCTTTTCTTATTTCCTCTTAATCCTATTGTAATTATTTAGATCAATATACATATATATTAATATTAAATATATTACAAATTAAATAACAAATAAATCACTACAGCTATTTGAATTCCTACGTTTTACACGTAGTGTTCTTTTAAATTTTAAAAATGATGTTAAAAATAATTTCGTACGATTTGACATTTTAGATACTGTTTTTTCATCTAATAAATTCGTCGGTTTTGGTGTATGCCGTTGTTGGCTATCATAAGAATCACAATTATTTGGCAATGAACAACTTGGTTCATTAATTTTATTTATTAGGCTAACTTCTTTATCTACAGCTTCATCGTCAACATTATCGTTACGATTATCTTGATAATTTGGATTACAGTTATGACGACGATCATCATCATCGTGGTCATTACAATCATCCTTTTGATTATCACTTTGTTTTACTTTGCGAAAATGATCATTAAAATTTGTTTCGATTTGATTACTTTTTTTATCACTATTTCTTTCCTCTGTTTCCCTTTTTTGTATATTATGTGGTTTTGGCATCCTCTGCAAGGGTCGTTCATTTACTGTTAGTTTTCGATGTCTATGTATTGTATTTGTGGTATTAAGACTTAAACGTTGCTTTTCCGTTAAATTATTTATTCTAAGTGGATTCAATTTAACTTGTGCTACAATTCCAACTAATAATTCATTAACATTATGGTCTATTCCACTAGATGTTTCAATAAATTTACAGGCGACTTCTTTTGCTGTACGTCGCGCAGCTATATATTTAAATTCATAAACAAACAAAAGAAAAAAGTTTTGATTAGATAAACTAATAATAACTACATATTTTGTTGATAATGTAATAATATAAATTCTAATAATAATAAATTTACCTTGTCTGGGTACTTCACGATGCCGTTCTAAATCAATCTTATTACCAACTAAAATTGCACCACGCGTTAACAACATTTCCCCGTCTTTGAGATAATGTAATATTTGCTCAGCTGTTTTAAAGGATTTTCTATCTACAACTGAATATACTACGACAAATAGATCAACATTATATGTTGAACAAAAAGCCTCAGTCTGAAAAGTTTAAATTAAATAAATTTAAAGTAAACTACACGTTGTACCATAAATAAGTAAACATACAATTTTTTTCCCAAATATATTTCAAAATACAATATAAACATGCATAAAAATGAACACATGTTTTTATATATATTATTTTTTAAATTATATACCAATTGAAAATTAATTGGGAAATACTTGTCAATAAAATGAAAATACATTCAATATATTTAAATATTTATGAAAACTAATATAGTTTTATTTAAGGTACATATAGCGTAAATTAATAAATGTTAAATTTGTTATGCAAGTGAAAATGACATTTTGATTAATATAATATATAATAAAATAAAAATTATTAAATACATACCGACATTTCACATGCTGGATGATCAATTATTTCTAAATCAGTTTCTTGTCCATCTAATAAAACCGAAACAGTTTTTTGACCATAATCATCATCTAAAAACAAAATAATATAAAAAATTCCATAATAAAATAAAAAAATAGAAAATTTATAATACACAGAATAAAATTATTCCACACGCACCTAAACTTAAATCATATGCGCAAATATAATCCGATGTTGTAAATTGATATGTTAAAGCAGTTTTTCCAACTCCAGCATCTCCAAGCATTGCAATTTTATAGGCTGTGATTGGTTCATTTAAATCCGTTTCTTTTATTCTTTCGGCTGATGTTTGTGATGCGTTACTATATAAAAATGAAATACTATATAATAACAAAAATTTCAAATTCTAAAATGATGTTATGCAAATTATTATTATAAATGTTTGTTCATTAAAAGATAAGCATATCTATATACCTATTATTTCTGTCTTTACCACTATGAGATGTTGCTGTTGAAGTAACGGAATTAATTGAACGTGATCTTCTGCTTCTATATAAATATAAAGAAAACACTAATTATATAACTTATGTAACAGATACATAACTTCTAACTATATAATAAAAAATTAAAATGATTTTTGAATTCACTAATTATACAAAAATAAGGACAACGAATATAATAAATTGTTATGTTTATTTTTATATACACATAATATTTTAAATTTTGAAATAATAAAATACAAAAACAATTATTATATTACAAATATTTATTATTGAATATTAATAAAATAAATAAATATATATATATATATTTACCTCATTGAATCACCTAAATTACATATACCATGTGATGTTATACTAAAACTTCTCAATCTATAATATTCTAAATCCATATCGGCACAATGAATAGCAGCTCGTCTTGTATCAGCTAACCTTGGCTAAAATTAAATTATTAAATTAATCATTAATTGATTGATGGAATATAATTTTATTATATTATGCATATTCACGTATATATTATATGCGTTATTATACTATGGCTTAAATGTGTATTCATTTTAATATTAAGATATAGTAGGTTTAGCAATATATTATTATTATTATTATTATTATGTTTATACATCTTATTCTTTGTAATTATATCTAAATCTACATATACCATAGTTATCTTTTGTTTATACGAGTATATCATATAATTAAAAGTAAGTTGTTAGGTGGGTTGGTTGGTGGTAAATTATAGTGATAGTAAAACATAACGTAAACAATATCATAACATCAATTAATGACACACAAAACATATACATAATATAAATAAATAATTTGGTTTACATGCGGTTTATGTAATCTATATATGAATATGCTAATAAATGTTTGATTACAATTTTTTTTGCCTATTTTATGATGTGTGTATGTTTGAATAACATATTTATGTAAATATGTATATTCATAAATATATACAAATGGAAATTAAGTTTTCTTTATTAAGAATCATTACTTAATCAAAATACTATGTGATGCAAGAAAGTAAATATTTAAATATGTCTTCACATTTTGGTATTATATGTTTGATAAATTTGATGTTAGACAAGCATAATTTTAACTTGATTAATAAATTAATTTTACTTTTTTATTTAATAATTCATAAAGTAAGAATAATTTTATTCATATTCTTTTTTGTCAATATCAGTAATATTAATATGTAATAAAATGATAAAAACTTTTTAGAAATAAGTTGTAAAATATAATATCCAATACAAAATCATCGTCATCATTATGATATACGTTACTTCAAGTGTGTATAAGACATCTACCAAAAAATGTTTTACAGTCAAATCAGTAAATTACTCCGCACCGGGATTATATATAACAAATTATGAATTGATCCACAATTATCGAAAGATATGTGTTTCCTTAATTAGCAATATTTGTATTTGAGCTTGTAATTATAGTTCTTTTGGTGTATGTTGATTGCCGACACATTGTCGCAACATTTCAATTAATATATTATTAAATTATAATAATACGGCATAAGATCCTATAATTACGGCCATAACCTAATTACGACCACTCTCTCTATATATATATAAAATATATAATTTTACATAAATTAAATATTATTTACAATACGATCAAATAGTTTATACCTTCGATTTCGCTGCACTAACAAATTATAAATTTACTCAATAAATTTTCGCTGGCCGATAATTAGCGATCTTGTATATTTTTATAATTCCCAATATCCGGCCAATTTATAGACTCATTTTTATTAATTAATTAATAAATTAAAACAAATATTCATTGAAAATTAAAAGTAGAATATAATATAATAAATATAATTAATTTAATATAATAAATATATGTATAAATATAATTAATTAATACCATATTTTATATTTTTGATCACTATAAACAATTAAACATTATACGAGACATCATCATAAAAATAAATTCGTATTTATTTATACAGCAAGATGGTACCCATTTTTAAAAAAAAAACACGAAAGAAATTATAATAATACACACACACACACACATTAAAATTACCAATTAAGAACAAATAGGAAAAATTAGTAAAACGAGTTCGGTATTCCACCGTTTTTAAGTCTGTTTTTTATTTAACAAAGTTTTAATAAATAAAATTAATTTTCCATACTGCATTTATTTATTATTATTATTATATTAATATTTATTATTTATATTTGTTGGCCGGAAATAGGATCTTATGTGGCTGGAATTAGGTGATTTAGTTAATGTTGAGATAAATTTAAATTATTGTTTTTAACTTGAGACATTTTTAGAAAATAAATAAAGATATTTTAATAATGACTATACACCACAAATGGTAAATATTCTAATATTCATTTTAATAAATGATTATATTCTACTTTTCCAATTAGTATTCGATTTTTTTTTTAAATTTATAAGACCAAAGCGTATATATTATACAATGTACAGTATAAATGCACTTGATTATACGTTAAAATTATAAATGTTGATATCAATATAAACATAACAATTCAAATTGATTAAAAAAATATAAGTTTTTCATTTTACTATAATATCATAAACATTACAAGTAATAAATGTAATATAAATATTAATAATAAAATATTAATAATAATAATAATAATAATAATATGTATATGTGATAAGTGTATAGGTATTCGAAATTATTTTATATATTGTTGTTTATGTGTGTATTCATGTATTATGTACATTGTATATATATATAATATTATATACGACATATATATATAATATAAAAAAGTTAATATAAGTTTTTTTTTTCATATACAAAATAATGGATGAGTGTTTTCTGTTTGGTTTATCACAACGCGCATTTAATCCGATAAAAGAGCTTTATTAAATTTTTCATAATATAAAATATATGAACAATATTTGAACAAGATATAGAATTGAATGGAAATTAAATTATGTATTTTATATTACATTATGTACACGCAAACGCATTTATATCGAGGATAAAGTGAATACAGAGAGTATACAACGTATACGTATTTTATTATATAGATATCTATTTGTATTTTATAACATTTATTTATACATTTTCCTATTTAATGTAATTTTAATTTTAATTTCCACTTTTAATTATCGAATGAAAGTGAATATAATAATTTAACGCATATGAAAGTATATTTATTAATGTACATTTACCGCAACTACAATATTGATAATAAAAAAGGGTTAAAATTTTCATAGAAAAATCTGATTAATATACGAGTATATATAAAGTATTGGATATTCTTTTGAAAACCCTTAAGATTTCTATATTTTTAAAAGTTTTTAAAAAAATTTCTGACACAATGTGTTTTGGTAACGCTTTAGTTCTAATTTTTAAGTAAAAACAAATGAGTTGTGGAAAGAGTTACATATAGGCTTTTGGTTCTATTACAATATCGTTCCTTCATTTTTAAAATTCTGTCAAATGTTAAAATGAATATCTATAACATAAGTTAACAAATTGAATGATTTCCATCATAAAGTGCCGATCGATACCCGATAACCAATATTCAATACAATCTCTACGATCGATAAAATTTAACTTAATCTATATTAATGCAGAGAACATATATAGTACTTAGAATTTGTCTCTGCGTATTTGATAAGAACCATTGATATTATATTATTTATAAGCTAAAAATATTGTCTTTCAATATAATATTAAATATAAATGCTACACACTCTGAACATTATTTATATATAGGCACATAACTAAAACACTTATTTAGTCTATTTACCATTATATTAAAGATTAATTTTTAACAGATCATTACAGACTAAACAAGTGATGATCGTCTCCTATGGCCTTAATATCAACATATCATTTCAAAACTATAAAAATGAAATCCTTTGAAAAGGAACATACTGTAAGATAATGACATTTTAAAATAATTGTTCTTGTCATTGTGACTTGTAAAGCTCATAAAATACAATACTTTCTGCTAAATTTTATTTATATAAGATAATTTTTCAAATTAATTGTTAACACAAGTTCTTTACAACATTGTGAAAACTTCGTTATAAATTGATAGACTTCTTAAAGTTATACATACATTTGTATACAAGATATGTATAAATAGGTATATGTACGTTATACTATTATTTGTTAAGTTTTCTTTCGTCTATGGTATATACAATACTATACATAAACAATGTGGTGCTGATTTATAATTATGATTATCTTTATACATTTTATATACCTATAGACAGATGTATAGACTATTTATGTATATATAGTAGTAAATACACAAAGCGTATATTATCGTTCAAAATTTCATATTTCTGTATTAAATTGGTATATATTATTCCATGGAGATTAAAATCAAAATAAATATATATATATAAATAAAATATTAAACTAAAAGCTCTATTTGACAAACGAAATTGTGTATGAAAAGTAAATATGAATATTATTATTTATAGATATGATTTATAATACCTATATATATATATATTTACAATATTATACGTATATATAAATTTATATTTGTAAATTTTAATGGAAAATAGAAAATTTTTGTCACGGTTGGTCGTGCCAATGATATATATGGTTTTTGGTATGGAACATAACATAACATAAATATTTTCCTGAAGTGTAATTTTTATTTACCATCATATATTACATTAAAATAAATATATATAAATATTACAATACACAATTACATATACTATATATAAAAGCAAATATATAAGATATAACATAAACATATTATAAACATACAGAACTGAAGGCATTTATTTATGTTTCGTTATTTGGTTTTATGACAACAATATAGCTTAATAAAAGACAAATTTGCTGATTATTTTCTATCGATGAAATTTTATATACGTATTATAAATAATTTGTATTAGTATACGACACAACAACATTAGAATAAAAAAATCTATACGAATACGAATTGGAATTTTTATTTATTTTGTTGTATATTTAAGATTAAATCAAGATTAAGTTATGGTTCTTTTTATACACAATAATACAAAATAAATATAAATGCTTCTGCAAAAAACAAATATTGATTTAATATTTAAAATATTCATATATAAAATAACGATATAATAAAGAATAAATATTATTGAAAATTGAAATTTCATATTATTAAATATCATCAGTCATATTTACTCCAAGTGAAGCATATATTATGCATTTACTACCAAACATGTTGATACATTACTGCGGTGTAGTAGTAATAGCACTTAATAGTCAGTATGGTAGCTCCTGAATAAATAAAATACTTGCTATGCATGACTAACTAAAATACATATGTATTTAATTTACACTTCATATATGTATTTGTGTATATTATATTTAACAATATATAATAATTAAAAGACCAACAAGCAAACACCAGCTCAAATTATTGCTGATGTAACACACACACTATATTTACGAATATTATACTAAAAAGCTTGGGTGCTTTTTGAAAATATTCAAAGAATAATTATATAAATGAAAACAATCAATTTAAAAATTAAAAGACATTTCATGACATGTTTCAATGAATTTTGTGGAAATAGGTGACACTGCTGAGAGATATTCCATATAAAGTACCTAATATTTCCTGTATAAATTAAATTCTTACTTTTATTTTTATTTGTTGCATACCTCTAATAACAATTAGCCAATTTTTCTGTTATTATCGAAATATAGCATGATAACTAAAGGTTTTTTCTTTTTTCAAGAGCAAATTGATATTTTATTATTCTGGCAGGCAATTATACGAGGATTGCTACTTATATTTCGGGTCTTCAAACATAAAAAAAAATTATGTGGCTTACGATTTTCGATGCTCGAAAAAGCGGTTGATGTGTTCAAAACCGATTATTTTGTATATGTGTATTTTCACCTCAATCGGAGTGAAAAAAAGTGGTTCGGAAACATTCAAAAGTGTATTAATCTTCATGGATAATATTTTGAAAAACAATAAAACCAATTTCGATGATAAATATTTATTTTTTCATTATTAGGACAGAAATATAAGTAGCAACCGTCGTACAGCTATTACATATTTAAGTATACAGATGTTTTCTCATTTCCCATCAAACAAATATTCGTCTTTGCATAATTTGTTGTTTATTGTATAAGCCTTTTCAACTATTAAAATGAAAATATATTGTATTAATAAATAATACTCGCAGTTTTAATATATTGTATTAATTATTCATTTTTCTTTTCTTTTTACCTACTTCAAAACAAAATGTAAACGTTAAAAAAAGTAAACCTGAAGTATTATATTATTTTAAGGTATTAATTTAATTATGTAGCTTTAACGTTACAAATAATTAATTTCAATATCGATCGAACAACAAATAACAAAAAAAAAAAATTTGTTGTCTATATATTTAAAAATTTATATTATATAATTAAAAACTTTTTCTGCCTTGTTTATTAGTTAAATGAAGAAAACAAGTTGAAAACTTTCAATCGCATATATAAGTAAAATTCACTCGCACATAGCTGAATAAGCTACATACCATATATAGACCTACATAAAACTTTCGTGAAATGATGAAGCTATTAAATTTCTTTCTAGGATTATATAATATATATAATATAATATAAATTTGTATGTATATTTATATATATATGTATCCAATGAATAATGTGCATAGTGGTGAAAGGTGACATCAGTGACTAAATTTCGTGACTAGCTAAAAGAATATACATATATATATAAGAATATAAAAGAAAATTTAAATAAAAATAAACAGTTTTTGCCTAGTATATAACCAAAGCATGTGCCACACAATTTTAATTAAAAATATTGATTAATATTTTAATTGGACTGGTTAATAGACTTTAAAAAATATTCCATTCTAAAATTCATTTAAATATAATAATAATCAATTTAATGAAATCTCTTTAAAAGATAATTGCCTATATACAATACTATATCTTTGTATATCTCTATATATTCCATATTATTTGTTTTTATAATTAACACTTCTGGTCTCTTAATTAAACCACTACATTTAAATGCTATAATTGACTTTTAATGTCATTTACAAAACAACTAAATTACTCCCTCCACTTAAAATGTTGTATACCATCACTACACTATTTTGTTCAAAGATAACGGTATATAAGGATATGCAAACAACCTAACCTTTTTTTAGTTTCAGTTATTGTCAAACAGTATAGTATCGCACCGATACCTTATAATTAAGCCATTAAAACGTTTTTAAAGTGAATAGTATAATGAAATTTGGATTAAAACAGGTTGAAACCAAGCAAAACAACCGAATCCGAAGTTAAAAGATTAATACGTATGAGTAAAAGTAATCCGTTATTAACTTCAACACAATTTAGAGTTAAAAAAAAAGAATCATGTTCGCTAAAGAACATATATTGATAAACTTCAGAAATTTTGGGATAGAGGTACGTATGGAGCGATGAATCCAACTACAATGAGACGAGATACAATTAATAAATATTATATGCAATTATAATCATATTGCACACTAAAATACAATAAATTAATAAATAGCAATTATGTATTAAAATACAAAACATATTTTAATATTTTGATTCATTGTTTAATTATGAGGCCAGAAGTGTATAATATTGCAATGTATATAATACCTCCTACATATATTGTATTTATTATAGCTATATATACATATATAATACTTTATCTGCATATATTGCAATATAGCATTTACCATCTTGAAAATCTTTTAATTGATTTTCTTTTATTTTTCATCGAAAAGAAAAATTATTAAGGAAGAAATATAAAATTTCACTCTATATAATCACAGAAAAAAAAATGAATATTATATATTAATACTATATATATTATATTATTATACTCTGAGAAGTATATATTTACCATATATAACTACTTATATATACATAAATCTAACCTCAAAAGATAACGATCTGTGGTATTTAATTACTTATTTTCTTATTTGATTTTCAATAGAGTATATAAATACCTCGTACCGTCGCATGTATATATATCATATATATACAAAACATTATAGAATATTTACCCTTATAATAAATAATAAAAGCAAATAGAAAATAACAATGTACATTCAAATGTGTATGCATACCTTTATAATTTATATGTATATTGTATATTTTATTGTTAACGTTTACAATTTACACCCCATTATATAGTACGAGTATATATCAATACCAGAGAATATATAAAATTAAATATAAGCGATACATATTATATATATTCAGATGTATATTACCTATAATTATATATATATCTTACATATAAACTTAACAAATATATAGATAATGGTAATAATTCTATCTTTATATTATATGCTAGATACAACCATAAAACTCCTACAAATTGCTATCTATCTAATTTCAATGAATTGATATTATAATAATATTTTTTCTTTACTTACTTTTCGATTTTCAGCCGGCATACTTGATGTTCTCATTCTTTGCTTTTGTTTTGTTGGCACGTTATTAGTTCCATCAATTTGTTTTGCAAATGCACTAGGGCAAACAGTTAACGGTGATTTACTATGTGAAAATCTATTCATATAAAATGTAATAATTTAATAATTCAATTTATAAAACATTATCAACAAAGTGTTTGAATAAATAGATAACAATGTCTGCAATACAATATCAATTACATATATATAGTTTATTTAGATGCATTATATAATTAATAATAACTTCAGTAAGAACTGTATAGTTTTATTGTTCCCTATAGCATGGGTGAGATCCAATATAGTTCATGCTTCCTTCATTAAAATTGTTGTTATGTGAAATAATTTATCCCTGATCATGAAGAATTTATCAAGTAAACATATTGCTTTTCAGTTGTCTTTGTTTAGAGAGTTTAGCGTTATGAATTCAATGAATGTTCATGAATTTGAATTAATTAGATTATAAATTTTTAATTATTTGTTATTAGATAGACATTGTTGTGTATTGAATAATGTCCAATACAATATTTTCAAAGATATTTCATAAACAAACAAATGTGGTAACTCACAATAAGTTAATTAAAATAAATATGTCACCTAAATTTTGTGAATTGAATGCATAGACGGTTATACACATTTCGTCTCTGACAATGAATGTTTGTTTCACTAAAGGCAATATCGTCGAAGATCGTAATTTGACATGAAAACTAATACATGAGATTTTATTAATACATAATATTGTGAAATATGTTGCCTCAAGGTTCGTTATTTCAATTAAATTTATGAAATACATATACTCGCGTGTACAGAATATATACACTATTCACTATACATATGTGTAGGTGTATATAATTAAAAATTCTAATTTGTTGTGAATTCATAAATTTTCCAAAAGTTTCAGTTGTAATCGATACATTTTATTTATATACTCAGTTTTAATCTACAAACACTCATAAATATGTCCTAAAGTATAAGAAGTATATATCATTCAATCATTTGATTTAATTACAATATAATGAATGCGTATGAATAATAGTTTTAGACCTTCGCATCAAAAAGGATTGATCCCTTTTTTTATTTTTTATTAAATTTTTACTTTTATCATAAAAGCACAAAATAATTAATTAAGTTGAGTAATATTCAGTAGGAAAAAATCGTGTCATTAACGTGGGAACTTAAATAATTTACTATAACATGTGAGCCTGATATAATACGCATGGAAAATTTGCAATAAATATAATAGCGTCCAAAATATTAAACCTTGTGTATAGACACATAATTTTGACCAGAGCTTTTTGAACTATAGTAGAATAATTTCGTTCAGCTAGTATTTGTAATGAACTAATTGGAATGATCCGTTGCATGCGTTGTGTCCGTTGTGCGTAGCTCCGAAAAAAAAATGTATGAAATAAGTTCTATTGTGACAGCGATTATTTTAGGGGCAAAAATTTCTTAACGAAAAAAATGAAAAAATACGTTTTAGATTTCTGATAGAAAGCGTACTGTGTGTATTTATTTATAAGAAATAATCCATATTATATAAAAACGTTTTAATGATGTCTGCGTATTGTTTCAATTTAAAAGTAAGTATATATTACATAGTCACTAATTATTGAAATAATAATAATAATATTATAAATAAGTATATATACTTAACTTTGATTATATACAAATATATATATACGCATGCTTATTATGTAATATATAGTTGATATTTCGTTTGTCATTCAATAATTCTATTTTATGAAAAGATAAGACCGTACATTTAACCTACTATTTAAAGACCATTTTTTCTATATATTTAAATATTATTATTATATTCAAAATGAAATTGTATTAAATGGTATTTTATATTATAAAAATATAAGTTGCGAAGACCATAAATTTCGAAAATGTATTTATTTCAAGTATTTAAATTTTAACGAAATAAATGTATTTAACACACACAATTATCTCGTTGCAAGATAATTACTAAAATTAACGATTACGTATAATGAACATCAACTTAACAGATTTGTGGTGAATCCGTAAAGTTTTCGGTATATCGTGTAACAGTTATAAAAATATTCACCGCGCTTTCAACCCTGTACGTTTGGCTGGTTCAGGCAAACTATCTCAAAAACATATCCGAAAAATCTTAAAAATATTTAAATTATAAAAAGAGGAAAAGAGACTCTGAAATGTATAATATTTCTCGCAAA
Organism: Bibio marci; assembly: GCA_910594885.2. NCBI lineage: Eukaryota > Metazoa > Arthropoda > Insecta > Diptera > Bibionidae > Bibio > Bibio marci. Next base: position 9,995,919 of record OU343114.1, read on the forward strand.
AATGTTTTAATATAAAATGTGAAAGATATGAAATGTAAACTATAAATAAATGTACACAATATATATTGAATATACATATTCATTTATCAATAATCAATATATTATATTATATTGCTGTACTATATATTATAGTCACATATAAATATAGTATATAATATGCCACATAAAAATTGCTGACATCTGATCTTGAAAATACCTTTACTTTGTCAATATACAACACATACTTCTATATAGCTATATAATATATATCGTATATATTAATATATAGAATAGGTACTTTATTGAATATTGCAAACATATACAATTTATTTTATATCATTAAATACTATATTGCTGAATCATTATTATATATATTTAGATATTTGAATTTATGTATATCATTAAAAAGTCATAACATCACAAAATGTACACCTCCTATTGCTACATTTGTGTACGTAATAAATATATATAGTTCTTGTTCTTGAAAATTATTAATAAATTCAAAAAAAAAATGTAAATGTATCTTGGTTTTTTTTTTTTTTTTTTTTAGAATACATACCTATAACATATAGATAGACTTTAAGATAAAATAATGTTCAAAGAAATTTTACTTATAAATATCATTATTTTTATAATATACTTTTTTTTTAATTTTATTATTCTACTAACCCTTTTCGTACTTGTTGTATACACACTTTTCTGCATTGATCGAAGGGTTGTCAGCATGATGTTTTTTTTTTTTTTGAAATGAAGACGCACAAATCATCGCGCTATATTGGTCAAAGATTTTCGGAATAGGTGAAAGACAACAGCGGTATTTCCAATACTTTTTTATTATTTAACTCACATCGTAGAATGAGAAGACAAACAATTTTTTTTACGGGAATTTAATTTAATGTATATATGAAAGGGTTAAAGTTTAACGAAGTCTATTGTATACTTGATACCAACTGAAGATATATATGTAAAACATATTAATGGGATTTTAAAATAATTATAATTTTATACTTTAATTTACCTTGAATGTGGTTCTATGAATGTATTTCCACTACGTGAATATTGATCATCTACTTTTAATAATCTTTGTTCTGTTGATAAGTGAGCTGCAGCAATTGATGATGCACGTCTTCTATTTATCATTGGAGATTTAATTTGTTGAATGTCCTTTAGAATTTTATTAAATAAAGTTTATAAAAAATATATAAATTTAAATTTATTTTTAATTTGCAAATAATATACGATAATATGAATATTATTTATAATTATAATAGCATGCATAATTACCGTCGGCGATTTACATGAACAAATATTATTATTATCATTTATAGTTTTTGTAAAATCAGATGGTACAGTAGATGGTGATGATGATGTTGACATTTGATTTTGTTCTGCACATAACAATGGACTAGTACTTATTGTATTTCCTGTATTCCTTGTTAAATTTCCCCTATTACGTAAACTTTTGTTATGCCTTAATAGACAACTATACGATGTTGTATTATTTGATGAACAAGTACTTATTGTATCAGTTTCCTCGCAATGTTCTATATATATAAATGAATATATGAATTAAATATTAAAACGGATATTAAATACAACACAAAATAAAAGATACATATGCATTTAAAAATATGTCAAATATCAATATAAAAACATGTTTACTTAAATAATAATATAGCAATAAATATAGTAGAAAATCGGTATATAATATATACGAGTATATAATATATATATATATAATGTATATCCGAAAAGAACTTAATACAATGGAAATTCAAATGAGAAAGTCACACATTCATACCACCATTCATTATTATATATTGTATATAATGTTATATATTTTATGATGTTTATATATCTATTGAGAATGTTTCATTTCTATTGCATGTGAACTAAGAATTGATTGACATTTATTTTATATAGAATATAAACGCAACCCAATAACAACAATAAAAAGCAATATCTATTTAAATACATAAATATGTTATCCGATGTAACATATACCAATCAGCTAAACTAACATTTTCAATAACAATTTAAGATATTACACATTATATACACGAAATGGGAATATATCCTTTTTTTTATATAACTATTATAATATAGATTAGATATAAAAATACACTTGCATATATATGTACTAAGAAATAGAATACCCATACGAACGAGTATATAGAAAATACACATATATGACATATAGTTGAGAATTGTTATAGGGTTTTATAGTATTTAAATTCTAGAAATGATGTAGGAAAATAGAAACACTTTATTTTTCTTTTTGACATAGTATGTGTTATTTTTGAAATAAAAACCAATGAATACATATAAAGGTGTATGTGTATTTCAATTTGTATACCACATAAGATTCTATATATTGAAAATTGAAATGAAAAAAATGTACACAAAATTACCGAGAATTTTTAAACTATTCACATAAAAATACATTTATTTCATTATTTTTTTCAAATAATGTTTAAATAGAAAATGGAGTGTTTACATACTATCAAAATAACACTTGATTATTTTCTTATAAATATAATTTCTGTTGTAAAGTACACAAATGTTACATTATTATATATTTTTTTTGGAGAGTGGAATACAACTTTAAAGTTAAATAAAACACAGAAAAATTAATGAAATGTCCATTTATTTTTTGTTTCTATTTGAAAATAATATCTGGTAAATGTAGACTCAAAGCCGGTATAGATTTTCATGATTCTTTCACCAAACATTGGATTGGAAATATATTGAAACCTGTTGGAACAATGAAAATCTGAGAAAAATTGTTCACGAAATATGAATAATGAATTTGAAATTGTACTTTCTTTTTCTATAGCCTGGTGCCTGGTCTTATATACTTCGGATAATAAAATATATAGGTATGCCCACTCACCACAATTACAACCTTTTTCATGTGAAACCTCTTTTAATAGTCCAAATTTTTTCATTTGTTTTTCATCATCACTAATATTCATATATTCAAGTTCATTATGACTATTTATTAAATGATTTTGATGTAAACAACAATATCTCATATGTTTACAATAATCACTTCCGGAGCGCATTAGACGAAATGAATTTGATCTGCCAACATTTGTAGAATTTGCAGAATTTCTTGTGCGTGACCCTCGATAACGACACTTATTCGTACGAGGAATTACCTAATTATTTTTACAAAAATATTAAGATCAATATAATTTATTTATATATATAACAATGCAAACGTAATTGAATGAAATTTACCTTATCTTCTAATAAATTAGAAAACAATTCAATATGGTCTTCTTCCTCATTTACCATAGAAAAAAAATCTTTAAATGTATCTGGAAATGATGCTGGAAATTGTGTTGGCCGCTGTTCCATTTTTGTTTCCATCCTCTGAAATAAATATAAACAACACAATTTTAGTTTATTTGAAGCAATTTTATGTATTTATATACTGATATTGAATAGAGAATTGGCGATATATGTCTTTGTAACGCGAGTACAAAGATATAGATGATTTTCCGTAACATTTAGTTACTGAATTTTTATTAGAAATAAATATATTGCATTATTGCTTTGTTGCTTTTTAATGCAATGCATTGTATTTTCGTTGATATTAATTGGAAAATCGACAATATTTTTTGAATGCGTGAAAGAAAATCTCTTTTTTATGAAATGTTGGAAATTGATAACATTTTCAGTATCTATATTGTAACAATCTGTTAATTATTAAGCGAGAGATTTTAATTTTATTATTTACTCATTTATTATTTTATGCCTTCAAAAATATCGAATTTAATTTTAAAATATCGACTCGATTTCTTATGGAAACGCCCAAAATATAAACTATACAAGATTATGTATATATTTTATATGATAAACTAGAGCATTTCAAAAAAAAATTAATATAAATTAAATTAAATTTTTTCTTTCAAAATATCATCAAAATTTCTTTTCAAATATACCATAGACAGATATGCAATACATTTATGAAATTTATTCTAAAATAAACCTTTTCACAATTTGAATTTAAAAAATTTGAAAAGGAATTTCTAAAAATAAATCCTATATATATTACGAATTAATGTTGATGATAATAAATAAATATGCGTTCGTATATATATAATAATATTAATGTATATATCTTTGTCTTTGATTTTTATGTTGACATTACAAGATACAGAATTTATGTATTATCCTTTTTGGTACAATATAACATATATATATATATATATACGAAATGGATAAATTTTAATACAATAGGGCACGTTTCCATATACATTCTTGGTTGGTTGGTATTTAATACACAATTATATTTATTTAAGTTATGAAGAAAATTTATTATATAATTGCTTTATTATATATTATATATATTATTATTAATGTAAATATATTGCCTTGCTTTTTACATAGCCAAATATTAAAACATTAGCCGAACGATTTTTATAAAATTAAAAATTAAAACATATAAATGTTTCAATATAATAATGTATTATATATATCGAACATATTTAAATGTTAATTAACGCTTTTGGGATATTTGTTCACATATACCATTTGAAATGAATATATGACCACCAGTCGCACCATGAACTGTATAAAACAATGAAAAAAGGAAAACGTTGCTTTTATTCTGAAATGTAAATTTCCGTTTAGTTAATCACATATATAATGTGCTATCTATATATGCATACGTATAAATATGTATCATAAAAATCTAGAAATTTATATATGTTATATGTTTATGTTTATATTATAGAAAACATCACTTCGTATTGAAAAGGATATTATGTTTATAATACTTCAAAGATAATATAATCATGTGTATTTTTGTATACATAATAATATAAGTATGCATCAGGTACACATATAAATCATAAGAATTATATTATACATGTATGTGTAGTTAAAAATAGAAAAAAATGAATTCATGTTACGACGGTAAATCTTAAAAATCTATATTAATATTCTTATTTCATAAATTAGCTGTTCAAATAAACGAAATATGTAAATGGATGTGCGTATTGATAGACTTAGAGTAAAATTTCAACAAAATTCATAAACCTATATTTTGATTTTTATACAACGTTATAGGTAAATAATATAATCAATTCTGCTCCCCAATCGAGCTAATATATTTTTTTTCTGGTTCATAGAATTGGAAAATTTACAATTATTTGCATTATACATATTTATATTTTATCGTATGTATAGCATTAGCGCAATATATTATTATTTTATTCATTGTAACATTGCTTTCGGGCTTCGGTGCTGTGATAAAACACTAAGTAAATTTTGTTCTACGAAAATATAAAATATATATTTTGTATATGCACAGATTTTTTGCAAATGAACTAAGACCGACATGCATTTTACCATATTTTACATATGTCACTGAATATTTGGTGAAAAGAACAAATCAATTACAAAAACAAGAAATTCATTATAGTTATTGTGTATGGTGTGGTTTTGTGTGTCGAAAAACATTTATTTAGTATATACCATATACAGTAATTACCCAATATATTACATGTTACAACGTAGTTGAATAATATATTTATAGGCTGCTATTTTAAATATATGGTAAATCAAATTTTGTTTTCTTGATTACTAACTTTTTAGTTATAACCTGTTCCGAATATAAAGCATACATTTGACCAATTTCAGTAATCCTTTCTGTATTTCACTCCATGAAATCTTTAGATGTAAAGGATGATATTGACGAAATAAATGCGCTCCGTTATTATCCGAAGCATCACATATCATAATAACCAAGAAGGCGATAATAGAAAAAATTATTGTAATTAACAACGAAGTCGATAAGCAAAAATAAGTTAATAATATATATAGAAGGCTATAATTAAGCATGGTTATAACTACGAAATCCGATTCGGCCACATATACTCGAAAGTCGTTACATTGTAAACTGTAATGAGTGTTAGTAATCTGTTGGTAACTGAATAAGATCAAGTGCAATGATAATTCTTACAATATTTTAATGTTTTTCTTATATTAATATCATAAAATATATAGAAAATGTTAAGTGCTGTATAAGTAAGTGGAATTCAACAATTTCTTACTTTATTACAACAACACTTATTACTTTATTGCCTCTATATATTATACAATTTCTTGCTCTTTGATCACAATACAGTTTAAATGTAAAAATGTGCAGCTATATAATTATTAACATTTTTTATTGAATATATAACGTCTAGCAAGGATATACAATTACATGAAATTTGTAATTTCCTGTAGAATACAAAATATACTGATCAAATTGCGTTTACTATTTTCTATACAGGGTGCGGCCGATAAATTGGTAAAATTATATTAAAATAAACAACAAACCACAAAAGCGTAATATTTTGAAATAAATAATATGTAAATATATATTCATTTTTATTATTAACATTTTTTTATTCATTAACATCATAACGATTTCAATTTCAATATTAACAGAAAATTTAGTTTTCATGACAATTGTGACTAAGTATCAGTATTGATCACCTACTTCACATTGTAATACTGTATATGTAAAGGGATACTATCGAAGTCCGCAATTTCCTTCACAGATCGCTCTGAGCGCAGTTCAGAAATTGTCGTTACTTTTCCACAGTATAAAAGTTAATAAGAAGCACATGAAATAAGTATAGAGGCAAAAATTATCGCCAATTTATCGCACGCCCTGTATATAGGTGTATAATACGAAAAAGGTTGATACATATCATATTTACATTATTAAAATGATAAATTGTTTATAAAATGTGAAAAATGATATGCCTAACAATACAAATTTGAAAAAGAAAACATTTGTTATTCCTAAATATTGGTCAAAAATAATATTACATAATTTAGTTTACTCATTTGTTACACACAGTGTGTCAAAGAAAAAAAACTGGTTTTATGTTACATGAAAAAAGTTACTATTATTATTTATTTTGTTTTTTTATTGATCGATTACTTATACAAAACTCACTGTAAACTGTTTTGATCAATTATTGGTACGTTTGCGAGACACTTTTACCAAGTTTCACATTTTCAATAAGGAAAAAAATTACTTTTCTAAGGACAGACACCCGACGGTCAAGGTTTACCACGGATGAACGATTACGCACTGATCTCGAGATCTATCTATGTGCGGTTGATTATGGATAGCATTATATATAGCAATATAGCAACCTTAATAAATTGAAGCAACTGCTGCATCATCCGCTTTTGTACAATATATATATTATATTCATCTTCCAGTGATCTATGATTATAATTTATAAAATGCCAAACATACCTTTATGTTATCGATTTCGTTTCAAATCATGATCCATAAATTATCTGTGAGTTTTAATATTATTATATAATAGTATTTTCTTCGAACAATAATTGTTATTATCGCTTATAAATGACTATTATAATATTAATTTAAATAAACATGAACATGACATAAATATATAATATTGTATATTATGTATTTTATAATGTCCATATACATTTACATTGGTACTCGTCTACTTTACATTTTGATTACAATATACAATACAATTCATAATAAAAGCATAAACCATCAAGGATATTTGTATAGATAACAGATTGTAAATATTACAATATAGATACAATTGCATTAAATTTAGAACAATGATAATTTTAACATGTGGAGTTGTCAGTTTAATAAAGTATACATTCAAATTAGGTATAAATATCAACATATACAATATATACAACGTAATATAAGTTAACTATGTGTATATATAATAACGTATTAAACTCAAGTATACTTTAAGTATTACTAATTTTATTATGTTTTCTTAAGAATAACATATATTTATTACATAAGTATCATATAGAAATGACTTTTCCCATATATAAAAGTATTCAAAAACGAAAATTATTGTTTTATACTTATCATTCAAAACCTCACACAGTGACACATTTTCGAGACTTCAATATAACATATATATAATTAGGTACTTGTGTAAGTATCTCTAAAATTGGAAAAAATATTTTAAATTGACAACTAATTGATTGCAAATTATAGACATTTTCCTTTATAGTTTTAGCTATATGTTTATGTATTCGAAATGTTAAAATCTTCCATATTGTTGTTTGACAGTTCTGGTAATTTTTTAAAGATAAACAATATTCAGGACATCCGGTTAAAGTTGACCAATTAAAGACAATAATCCATGCGCAACCGTTACTCGATCACTCATTAAAAATTATTGTAGCTTGGGTTGTATGTTTGAAAAATTTCTTGAATTGGAAAAATTTCAATAATTATGATGGTATCAATTCGTACAGAACTTCTATTAGCTGGGAATAGTTGCCTAAAAAGGTTTACAAAAGGTCATCGAACAAATTGGATAACAAATTACTGAATAAATCGTTATTTCGTTCCATGAAAAAATTGCTGTTTTCAGTAAATAAATAATTAGTTTCTTTAAAGAATCTATCAAATATGCGTGTGCGGGTGTCTTTTTTTTCATCATCAACTCATGTTACTCCAAGTGGAACTAATATGGTATTTTCCAAACATTCATTATATAGCCAAGCTAGTAAATTACTTGGCAGTATATATAACAATGTATCAATTAGTCTGTAATTATCGGAAAATAATAATTCCATTATTTTAATATGTGTGATAGCAGCTATTATTTATTTACTAATAATTTTTTTATGCTACTCTACTAAACTTTTATTATACAGTAATTATATCAAAAAATTAATTAGTAAATTATTTTTTTATGGCAGCAACATATTTTTTTATCTTTGTTTTGTTCACAATTTCAATATTTCAATCGATACGGATATGTTTTATTTTAGATTCATTTATTGCTGTCTCATGGAGACATTTTTTTATGTTTACAATTTTTATAACCTATTTATTTATTACATATATTATTCATTATGTACATATAGTACTGTAAATATACTTACTACAATTGTACACATGACAATCGCATTATTTACATTAATAATCTAATTGTACATTGCTTTTAACAGACAAATAAATTTATATTAAAAAGGATTTAATTTTCATTAATGAATAAATAAATCAATAATAAAAGTGAATATGCATATTGAATGAATAGTATAATGAAAATATATTTTATGTACATAAAAAAGCATATTATTTCACTGCACAATGTTAACTTATTTTATATAACCACAACATAAATACATTAAATTAAACATATGTATAGCTACTTTGCTGTGTAAATGTTTAATAAGTGTAGAATTTGCATATTCGTATCATCAAATGTACAATAATACTGCTGCGTAGAAGAAATAAAGCGAATATGGTGGTTGCGAAACGATATGGATTATATTTTTACATTAATACGACGCTTCTTTTCAAAACAAATTAGTTCTTTTAGAACGAAATGCGTTTGAGACACACAATATTTTTTAAAATATCATTTTACAAACCTTTTGAAATGTCAACATTATCAGCAAGGTCTCTAATTGTTAACCCACGATTATCAAGCACCAGATATCGAAAAATGAAAAACAATTATTTGCTTTCACAAGTCCCGCTAACAATAAGTTTATATTAAAATGTAATTTTTTGGAACACAATAGTATATAATATATGAATTCCATTTTCCATTTTGTGAGATACAAAATTTGAATAAATTGAAATTAAATTATAATCATAATACATTAAGAAAATGTTTGTAATAAGATATTTTAGAATATCGTTGGAGACATATGGTAGGCGAAGACACCTCTGAAGAACTGATAATAGAGAAGTAACTGAATTGAGAAACATGTGTTATTTATTAGATGAACAAAACAATTAGAATATATGAAAAAAAATTACTTACATTTTCCATAAGCTGAAATAATTAACATATATTTCTGTATTGTTTGACATTAAAAAATTTTATAGTATTACCATTAATCTATATAGTCTAATAATGATTTGATGTGCATAAAACTGTAGGTGGGAAAAACATTTTAAAAATTTCATTATGAATAATTATTATTAGTTTATATATAAAAAGCATTAAATAAAATAAATTTGTATCGATGGTAACTCACAATATTATCAATGCCCAAGTAAACACATCGCACTCATAATAGTTATAGAAATTGTATATAGAACAAATTATATCGTCACACGTTGTTATTATAAAATAATTGTTATAAATATAGAATAGTACGTATAAAAAGTTAAAAGGTTAATATTAAGAATGTATTAGCCAGTTATTTTTATCAATAAAGTATATATAAATATTTTATACAATCTTTTAAAAATAAAACGAAATAAATTTATAACAGTCCAAAACTACTGTTTAATTTGGTTATTTCCATTGTTTGTTTATGTATGGTATAAGAGTCTATAGCCGGAAGATACACTCCGTCATTAAAGCGTATTTAATAATAATGTAATATATATATATATATATATTAGGTTGTCAACTATCTCCCTTCCGCCTTTTTGCTCTTTATTCAATGCTTTATAAAAAGTGTTACAGTAATCGGATTTAGTTCAAATATGCGCCGTTTTGTTCGATAATCTGTTTCCATCTAGACTGCAACTTCATAATACCTCCCTCGTAGAAGCCCCCCTCCTTATTTGCGAAGAACTCGGACAGCCACTTTTCACAAGCCTCTTTTGAGATCAACTTTACACCACCAAGGGCGTTCGCCATGGACAGGAACAGGTGGTAATCACTTGGCGCTATGTCCGGGCTATATGGTGGATGCGATAAAACCTCCCATCCGAGCTCCCGTAGCTTCTGACGAGTCATCAACGAAGTGTGTGGTCTGGCGTTGTCCTGGTGGAACACTACACCCTTCCTTTTGGCCAATTCTGGACGCTTCTGGTCGATCGCCTGCTTCAAGCGGTCCAGTTGTTCGCAGTAGATGGTAGAATTAAGCGTCTGGCCATATGGGAGCAGCTCATAGTGGATGATTCCCTTCCAATCCCACCAAACACACAGCAAAACCTTCCTGGCCGTCAATCCCGGCTTGGCCACTGTTTGGGACGATTCACCGGCCTGCGACCACGACCGTTTTCGCTTGATATTGTCGTATGTGATCCATTTTTCGTCGCCAGTCACCATCCGCTTCAAGAATGGGTCGAGTTCGTTCCGTTTCAGCAGCATTTCGCAAATGGAAATTCGGTCCATTAGATTTTTCACTGTTAATTCATGTGGCACCCAAACATCAAGCTTTTTTTTGTATCCAGCCTTCTGCAGATGGTTTAAAATGGTTTGGTGACTAACTCCCATCTCCTGGGCGATGTCACGAGATGCCACATGCCGGTCTAACTCGATGTATTCCATGATTTGATCGGTATTTGTCGTCACAGGTCTTCCGCCGGCTGGCTTATCCATGGTGTCGTTTTCACCGGCTCTGAATCGTCGAAACCATTCCTCCGCGGTTCGAAGTGATAGAGTACCATCCCCCAAAACACCATTAATCTCACGGAACGTTTCTCTAGCGGATTTGCCTTTAACGAAGGAAAACTTTAAAATAGCGCGAATTTCGGCGTTAGTGAACTCCATGTTTACACGTCTATAACTGTTGAACGCAATATCCAAACTAATCATACATAGCGTCGTTTTGTTTGTTATGTCAAGAGCTTTCAAATTATGTACAGTGTTGCCAGATACGAGCTCTGTAGCGCTTTGTACATAGCCGCGAAATTAAAAAGACAAAAAGGCGGAAGGGAGATATTTGACAACCTTATATATTACAATATATAATATATTTTAGTACATACTGACATAACGTATGGCGTATATTATAAGATTTACAAGAGAAATACAGTGAATATGGCATACAAGCGATACACAATTGGATTCAATAAAATATAATCACGTCACATTCAATTAATAAGAAAATAAATACTATATAGCAACATTTTGAGTTAAATTTTTATAGCAAAAATTTTGATGGAAATGTAATCAAACGAATTTGTTCTAAAATATTGTGTTCAATGGAATATTTTTATTACCGTCAGTTTGTATACTACGTACATTAATCACTGTATATATTTATAAACTCGTAGGTAGGTATATTATTTTAGAATACATTCATATAGATATTTTTTTTTATAGTTAAACACATGAAACGGAATAAAGGGAATGTGGTATAAAAAGAAAAAAAATAAATGTAGGAAGTTTACAGAAAAAGAAATTCAGTTGAATACATTCATACAACATGACCATAATAATTGTTGTTTGTATACTATAGGTAATACGAATATATAATATATTATTTTACGATATGCACCCAAATTGAATTTATTATAATAATAAAATACGATATATAAATATAATAAATACGATATATAGATATACTTATAAATTGACACAATTAAATAATTTATCAATTTCGATATAACATCTGATATGTACTCATACTTTATAGTAGAAATCCTAATTTAATTTAATTTAGACTTATTTCAAAAGTTGAAAAATTTACTTAAATATTTTTGTTAATTTTTTATTGTTATATTTTCGGTTATGTTAAAGTCGAAGCTGCGAGATTGTAGGAGGTATGTGTTTAACACAACTTTATATGCAGCCATCTACGGCGAAGTAATGGTAAAGTTAGAGCAGATGTAGTACATCTATTTGAGCCTTAAAACAAATATTCCGATCTGTTTTTTTTTATTTTCTTATTTGATAAATTATTTGTAACCGAGTTTTATTGGTATGGTTTCAGTAATAATTTGTAAAATTTACATATGTTATTTTAATATATATTCGTATTTTGAAAAAAAAAAATGTGTTGTTTCTATTTTGCGATAAGAAAGAATAACGAGTAACTCATTGATTATATTATATATATAGAAAATTTATTTGAGATTATATACATTTTTTTTCTAATCGATATATAGATTACCACAAAATTTTCAGATATACGAACATGAGTAATTACGTCTATGAATATTAATTTATTAACCATTTTGAAAATGTTTATATGTATTTAATAATAAAATTAATTTTGTCGACATTTTTTTTTTGTTATACGTACCTACTATCGTATATGTAAAAATAAAAAATTAATATTATCTTATCTGTAGTATTGTATATTTTATAATAATGTAAACAGATTATAAGGTTGGCCGCAATACACAATGGAACTTGGGGGCACAATTCAACAAACAACAAAGCGATTTGTGTCGAAATTATAATTTTTTTGTTGTTACATTGTTATATACATGCGATGCGATTACAATATATACAGACAAATTCATTTACATGTTGTCAACTGCATTTATAATAGTTTTGGCAAAATTTTACACATTTACATGTAATTTTGAATAAAATTTTAGTATTTATACAATTGTAATGTAAATTAGAACATTTTTATATTTTACGTGACCAACATTTTCAAATTTGAAGTGCATTCCATAAAGTCTAATTGAAAATATACCATAGTAAGGATTAAGACCTGAGTTAACATTTTGTAATAATTATCAATGTATATCATGAATATGGCAGTGTGTCAACCTACTCTGAAACTGAATATATAAAATACGAGGTAATTGATTGAAAACTTTTTTCTTGTCAAATTATAAACAAAAATTTATGATATAGCATAATAAAATACATTTATATGTTGTATTTAATATTATAGGGAAAACAATATTATATTATAATATAAATATTAAATATTATTGATAGGAAATAAGAAACCAAATTTAATTATAAAAACAGAAAATGCACAAGATAATTTCACTACGCCAAAATTACATATCATTACATACCATACATTGGAAAACCTATTCAAAAACAAAATCCATACACGCAGAGAAATGAACATAAAAAAATATGTCTGTATGTGAAAGCTTTGCGTGAGCGAGGGTGGCTTTATTATTCATTTTTTGCCTCTACGTAAAAATATTAGAAAATATTCTACTGTATATATTTCGTTTATGATTATTATGTTTAAATACATATATACCATATTTTAGATATCATAACATATAATTGATAATTATTCATAAATGGTTTGTCATCAGGAAACCAATAATTATTGTATTATAGTGAATGATAAAAATGTGTGTGTGTAGTTTTATTAGATAAAGAAATGACACAGCCTTATGTTTGCCTTGTTTTATTATATAATAATAATTTTATATCTTAATAAGGAAATTTTTCATTATTTATTTGAACTAACGGTAAATAGAAAATTGGGAGTGTTTGCATTGTTGAATAATTGCGGCGTGACTGTGGTAATGCAAAAAAAGTTGAAGAAATAGCTAGACTGGACTATCGAGCCTTCATTAAACTGAATAATAAATTTATAGCGAAAATCTTAGTACAGCAGGTCAACGAAAGTTGGAAGTAACTGCAGGATGGTTGTGCCATGTCCTGTAGATTTTGACCTATAATGATGAGAAACAATAAAAATCTACTGACTTTAAATTCAAAATTGTTAAGTACACTAAAAGGTTTAGAGTATGAATGTATATGATGGAGAAGAAATCGAATAAATTTTGTATCACTGTTCAGCATTGTAAGAACCATAAGTTTTCATACTAGGGCTAAATTGTTGATATGCAAGAAAATGACTTTACGCTAATGCTTGAGCAACCCCTCAGCGTTTGAGCTGAGTTTTCGTTCAATAATGTTTGCAATACGTTGAAATTTTTCGGTTTAGTTAATGCAATATTACGTTTGAATCATTTTTAAACAGTTAACAAAAGTGGAAAATTATCACTCGCACAAACAGTTATAAAATTTTAAAATTATGTGGTACACATGTGTGACGTATTTTAGCTGATATTGCGTAAATGTTTCATTATTCAATTTCATTTTATATATGAAACCCACACTGCATATATTAATGTGTTGTATTACTATATCGAATAATCCATTGAATGAACATTTTTTAAAAAAGAACAAGGCTACATTTTTGAGTGGATTTGTTTAATAAAAATGTAATACCATAAATTTCCATAATCCTCATTTATTCTTTTGAGCAGAAAATTCTTAAGGTATGCCTGTAAATAGATATTCAAAAGAAGTTTATTTATATTTGTATATTGTATACATACAAATACGCGTATAGTATATATGAGAGGTGTATTAATAAAATGGTATTGAAATTTAAGAATAGAAAGTTATATATAAATAAATAACGTTAAAAAGAAATGTAATTTGGTTTTAGAGCTTATAGTTGAAATAAAAAATTAATAAAATAGATTAAACTTTTTTTGTTGATCGTATTTTATTCAGTTTTTTTTTTTATCTTTACAGCAAATGTATAAATATTGTAAAATAATCTATATAACAGTGGATTCGAAGTAAAATAAATATATTAATAATATATAATACCATCCATAAATATATTATTGTATTATATATTTACGTACGTGTATTTAGCATTAAATATTGTACGTGTACTATCTTAAATATATAAAATATAAACTGGAAAAGAAACTTTATGTATTTGTTTTAAAAACCAAACAAAATATAATATAAGTAATAATAATAATACTAAATATTATATGTATAAGAAGAACTCTTTCAAAAAACACTTGTCTTAATACTTGTTATTCATTATTTAAAATCATGCATGTACCTAATATAAATAAAAAAGCGCATATACTGGAAAATGGACTGAAAATGGGTGAATAACATTAAAATCCTTTTAAATACGAAATTTTATCACTCATATACAATATACATTGTAGAATACTATGCATGTGCTATGTAGATATATGTGGATATAAAATATATATATATGAAACGATATAACAAAAAGTTAAAGATAAATTATATAAGTATGTATGGTATAATAATTTTTTACTAATCCTAACACATAATACATTGTGAGCATTATATTATATATTAACATTATATATATTCCTATACTAAACAATGTCATTTCAATCATGAAATAAATTAAAATTTAATATTATAATAAAATCAATATCTTCAATATACAAAAATGTATTATTATACACTCATATTGTATATTGTTACTACGTTCAGTTACTAAATAAATGATTGAGATATAAAAATAACATTCACTTTTGATTTATGATATTATATCATATTATATATGACAATATAAAAATAATGTAATAAAAATTGATGATTTTCTCAAAATTATGAAATTTAATTCTATCGCATTTGTTTTACCTTTGTCAAATTGGACTTTTACCATATTTTTTTTTTTTTTTTTTTTTTTAACTCATATTCTGCTCCTAGTGGAGCTTTTATGTCATCTAATAAACCTTTCATTACAACCAAGTTGGTAAATAACTCCGCATGGGAGTATATAACAATTTACCAATTGTGTACTGTAATTAACGAAAGATAGATGTTTTCATAATAATATTATTTTTATATGGGTGATTAGCCCATAGTTATGTGTGTGCAGACATTGTTAATCTTTGAATAGCGTCCAACACCATATTTTCAAAGATATCCGTTTTTCTTTTTATTCCATCAACGAACAAATGTTCACCCAGCAGAAAAATTTTAGTATTAAAATAAATACCGAAAAATTTCCTATGAAAAATAGCGGATTTGAAACCGCAATATATTTCATGATTAATATATATATATATATATCGGCGCTTATGCAACTGCGCTACCGAGTTATTTTACCATATACGTAACATTAATTTCATAAAGTGAAAAACAAAATAAAAAATCAAAAAAACAAGGATATCTATTTTAAATTTTCTACCACACTTAACACGAAATAATTTATCTGTATTTTAATATCCATGTATAAATCTATAATGAAATATGGATGTAAACTGGTAAAAAAATTATAATGTTCAAATGGTAAATATATTATGTGAATATTGGTAAACCGACATCATCTCTCTTAACACTCTTATGCTTACAGTTCACATACAAGAACAACTCATTGAATATAGATATACTAAATATCTGTGAGTAACAGAGTCCTTTTGTGGGTGCCGGTTCACAGTGGTATTGTGGTGAACGAGCGGACCGAATGTTCCTCCACCAACTGCTTCACTATAATTGCTCTTGTGAACTTCGACGTGTATGGAGACGGTGTGCTGGATAACGACAGGTGAAGAGGATGGATTGTTGCAACAATAGGGACCGCTCGACTGTATTATTCGGGTTAGATATATGATTTTCCCTTCAATTATATGTGAAACATCAGTAGAAATAAATTTTTTTAAATAACGTATTTTATGTTTGTCGATTCATTAATACATAATATGAAATATGCCTTTTTACACCATCTACAAGTTTATGTAGGCATTAGAGGGTTAATGATTCAAAATCAACTTCATTATAATAATAAAAGAAGGATAAATAAATTAATGCAACCAAATGTAACTTTTATACAGCGTTCAATTTATATGATGACAAAGATTTATTAAATAAATTTTTTCAAAGAATAGACTAGAATAGGGATAAAAAAAAAGCCTAATTAAAATAATTAGCATATATTTTTGATAATTTAAGTAAATTTTACACCCAATTGATATATATATATTTTTTTTTTCAATATAATAACATAACAATGTAATGATTAAGTTTAAGATTTGACATCAAAAATTTACAGTAATTGGGTTATCTCTATATGGAAGGGATTGCAATAATAAATTGTATATTATAAATTAAGAATAATAATTAAGATTAAAGCAATTTAATTCAAAATCATATATAAAAGTTTAATAAAAATATAAATAAATAAATTCCGAGGCGAAAGGAATGGGCGTTGCTCTTCTATGTATATGTGTCGATGCCATATTGTTAAAAAAAAAATCAAAACTTCTTCTATAGAAAAAATAATAGTGTGAAAAATTTGAAAACAATAAATTGCTTTGTAATAAATGTACTTAAAGCTTAAATTGTGTGTATCTATGGATAGAAGATGATATTTTAACTAATTTAAAAATTCTGTTTAGCTTGCTTAAATTTGTAAAATTGAGCACCAATTAATAAAAAATAAATAGTGAATTACACTGAATTTTTCTAAAAACTAGTAATTTTCAAAAATTTCTTTCTTATAGTATTCAAAAACACCATACCATTTACAATTTAAATTATCTTAACAATCTCGGGAAATAATCAATGTTAGAAGAATATACAATAATATATAATATATATAATTTATCTAATTTTATAATGGACATATATATAAATAGATGTAGTAGCTATATTCATAGTACATACAGCTATAAATGAATACACTTTCAAATAGTGTAGTACCACAATGCAACATTTATAAGTGCATGGGTATTGCGATAAGAAAAAAACAATACTTCTTCGATTTATAGTCTAACTTTATTTACACAATATAGATAAATAGACAGATATAAAAATACTCGTACATAAGTAATCACATTCTAAATTACATACCTATGAACCTATGTATGATATCCTAAATTTATTGTATATATACATACCGTACTATAGATATTAGATATTTACATACAGTCAATAATGCCATTGTTCGCAAAAAATTCAATGATATTAAATTATCAAAATGGGTTTTTAGAAAATAAATTTCATTTATTATTTTTATTAATTCATATGAGACGGGATCCGTTATATACAATTCCTATATATACTTCTTTGGCAATATTTATTTTTTTGGATATCATAAAAGACATGACGACCGTATCAAGCAAAAAAAATATGTTTACGATTATGTAAATTTGCATAGAATATGGTAATGAACGCATCTGAAGTAGTGCAAATTACTTAGTTGATAGCACAATGTTGTATACGGTATAATGAATCTTATATATATACATATAGCATACACCATATGAATTCAAGTATATATACATATACTAATTTCCATTTTATCAATCATGATGAAAATAATCTATTAAATTTAAAACTTAAAAGAAAATTCATTCTTATAGATACAGTGCATTTTATAGTTTTATCTATATAACTTTTACGAACACTATACCCGTACATAACTATCAATAGATACACTCGTGTATATAGGTACCTCTATAACTATATTTATCTATACATACCTCCTATATATATTATATGTAAGAGTAGACGCAAAGGTTATATACATTTAAATAAATATAAAACATTCTTAAACTATCGTCTTCATCTTCATATAATAAAAAAAAAAGTTTAAAGTTATGTTCAAAAATATAAAAACTATACGAAACCTGTATTCTATTAAAAAAAATGGTATTTATACGCGAACATTTCCCTTTTTCTTTAAATAATAATGTACAATACATACAAACGTGTATTATAATTTAATACAGTTAAAGATTTTATTATACATTTTTTATTTTGTTGGAAACTGTTTCATTTTTTTACTTTTTTAATTTAAAAACATTTTTCTTCCTTTTAATATATAATTGTTAAAATTTATTTTAAATTATTTAAATTTGTTTAAATTAAATACATAGCACAATTTTTAGTTAAAAACTAAGTTAAAAGTTAAAGAAAGTATGAAAATTATAAAAGTCAGTCAGTCATTCATAATCAAATAACATAATCACATTTCTAAATATGACACCTGTATTTCATTTCACATGTCATCACATTACTCAAAACGCATATACATACAATATAGAAATTTACTTAACTTATAATATGGGTATTAAATATTAGAAAATTTAGTTTTTGCACATTATCAATGTGACATGTGTTATAAATATATAAAATATGAATACAGAAATGAAATAATGATATATTATTTTATTCATCTTAAACACAATTACTGACGGACAGTGACATTTGTCATTAACTTTACACGAAAGAATATAAACAGTCAGTGGGAACTATGGGTGGAACTTTACCAAAGGAATCATCATCAAATGGTTATGGCAAGTATTATTTGGGATTGACGTCGTAGTATAATATTGATTGAATATATTCAAAAAATTTAAATCATAACAGGAGAGTATTCGTTATACGAATAAATTAGATTATGAAATAAAAGAAAAACTAATATACTTTTGGCATAGGAAAAAGTCCTGTTTAAACAATAATAATGCATCCTCTCATTCATTCCGCAATTGTAACAGGACAAATTACGGTAACACTTACTTTTTTCCACATACACCTTATTCATCATATAGATTTAGCACCCAGTGATTATTCATTTATTTATAAGAGATTGACTATGTTGAGGAGTAACATTTTTTTTGCGATAAAATATTTGGTTTTTCTTATTTATGACGGCGGCAATGCAATGTATGAAAATTAAGAATTATTGTCAATATATTTATATCCTCATATGTATATATATAATTATTTTGTTTTTATATTATCAAACAAATACATAAATATATAAATAGTTAAGCAGCGGACTGGTGTACATAAATTTATTTTATTTGTCTCTCAACATATATCAATTATTTAAAAAGCAATTATCTAAATTGTTTCGTTTAACCTTAATTTGCCATTTAATTATCTATATATACATAGAACACACAATACTTGGACGATATAAATTAACAAACTGTTCTTTTTATACCAAATGTATACATAAAAGTTCATTTATATTTTTATTTTTTATACTATACATTGTATACATGCATCAAATGAATTTCATATACCAATATATTTATATCAATAAAAATTAAAGAGATAAATAAAATTAAATACAGAAAAAAATCCAAGTTTAGATTTTTAAGTATTACACTCATCGTAACCATAAATATATCGGTTTTAATTAATTAATTAAAGGCATATTGCGTGTATGTCAAATTTTTATCATTTGAATTTAGTATATAGTATACGTCAGAGCCCCATATGGTATACGTAATACAGTTCTCAAATAGTATAACTCAACGATATATTAATTAACAAATATTAAAATTTAAAAATAAGTTAATAACTTTTATGTGTTAATTTATAAATATGTTCATAATGCTATAAATACTATAGATATACATATAATAAAATATAGATAATTGAAATAAACGATTTTACATTGCAGAGATATCAGTATTTATATGTTTTATTATAATTTAACTATGAGAATTTTAAATGTAGAACCACGTATCGGTTATTCTATGATTAATAAATTATCATAATGATATATAATCGAACCCTTTATCACCTATTAACGCAGAAAATATATAGAATATATGGAAATAACATTATAATATACTATATTTGTGTTATTTCCTCTTTGTTGCAAATATAAAAAACATATTTCTAACTTATATTGTTAGAAACTTTTTATCACAAATTTTTCTTCCTATTAAGTATTTCGGTAAATACACATTATATACATTTGTATTATTTCATTATAATAGAAAGTATGAATAGATAGTGCATTATGAAATAGTGTTGTAACTATAAAATCTATATATAATATCAAATTAAATATTGTTTATTATTCATTAGTAATAAAGTAATACAAATAAAATTAATCATGTGAAACTATACCAGTAACCGCTATATTGTGCTAGTGAAAAATCAGTATATATCATCGTCATCAAATAATGTATGTTAGTAGTAGGTATATAAAGGCCCACAATAATGGTGTGTGCAAACATTGTTAATCTTTGAGTAGCTTACATCAGCATATTTTTAAAAAGACATATTCGTTTTTTTAATTCGGATGTGAGTATATAGTAACCCAGTTGAAAAATTTTAGAATTATAATTTAAATACGGTACAATTTTACATGTAAATTTTGGGAATTGAAATTGATAAGTCACTATCACAACAAGCATATGAATTGTACTCACTACGCTACTGAATGTTGTCCTACATAAATACTTACATTACAGTATAAGAATATAAAAATATGTGAGATAAACAACATAGGCAAACTAATCTCCCTAGGGCATAGTAAAATGCCGATCAAAATAGGGTCTCTGGTAAAATAGTATGTATAAGTATTGCCAATAAAATATTTATTCATATATTTAGAACTAATAATCGAAATTAATAATATATCTCTATATCGAATTAAGTACAAAATTTGAAATAAAGGATCATCCGTTTTTTTATTTTTATTTTTTATGTCTGTTTTGAAAATATTATTGAAAAATGAAAAGTTGTTGATTATAAAGTACTTAAGTTAAATTTATTTATAAATAAAGTACAACGAAATAATAAACTTTTTTTGCAAATGACTCTCTTCAAATTTGACAAATATTATGTTAAAAACTTTGAATCATAATAGTTTATATATTGTATTTGCAAACGCCATATATAAATATGTATTGCCTTCCAAACTAAAATCATTCTGCTTATCCCAGTTCGGCATATAATATTTTGAAAGAAATCATTAAATGTACAATAATATCTATATACAAACCCGTACAAAATCTCTGTCCCATAATAACCCAAAATGGATTTAAAAAACACAAAAATAAATATTAAATTTTCACAAAAATCATTTTATTTATTCAAAATAACCTCCATAAACTGGATTAATACATGGATTTGCACTCAGCTTTTGAAGGCCTTCAATTAATGAAAATTGGTTTCCTTTCCAATCATTTAAACTCTTAACCGAATAAATATTATAGTTAATGTATATTTTATTTCAATATATTCGTCCACGGTATAACAATTAATAATGTTTTTATATCATTCAAAATATATTTGGTTTCAAACTTTAACTACAATCAAATGGTATTGCCGTTTTTTATTCATTACCGTTTACATTGTATAAAATTATATTATATTATATTATATTATTTTATCAGATCCGTATTATGACTACTACAAATTTCTTATAGAAATATTCACGAAATCAAGCTCTTTTTCCATGTTTTTTTCAGTAAATTGTTTCAGATGGTCGACCTAGACGTTTATCATCACTTATAGTTTCTCTACCTCCTGTGAATCATTTATGCCATTTACAAACTTGTGCTTTTCACACACAATTATCACCATAAGCGATTTTGAACAAGTCTTAAGTTTGAGTAACATTTTTACCAATTTTAAAACCAAATTTAATGTTGGTTCTTTGTTTTTATTTTCATTTTTAATTTTTTTGTTGAGTAACGTTAAGAGGTAGCGCTACGTGTTTTATGGTTTACATAGCCTGCCGGTTTCTTACGGAACAGAGGGTGTATGAAATGAATATATGTACAGAGAGCATAAATAAAGGCATTATCAAAATAGAAAAAAAAAATTGATTTCAATGAACTTTCTGGTTTTGACATTTTTATTGAAGGCCAAGCTATAAAAAAAATGAAGGTATGCCGGGTGTACCTGTTTATATTGCAAACACAGCATTTCCACTATTGTGTATTTACTTACTATATACATATACTTAAAATTAGAATTTCTTAGTACTTAGTACCTGTACATTTATCTATACTGAATACATTATCTATACAACACTACGGAAATATATTACATCTATTCAATAAAAAAAATGTATCCAGTAAATTTGTTTAACTTTTCTACTTGTTTAATTTTTATATATTATAAAACTGTCTATTACGTGGAAAATAATAAAAAAATAATTATATTTTTTTTGTTTAAAAACTTTAATTAAATTAAAAAAAAAATCGCAGCGCCAAAATATAACATCTACCCATTTTTATATTATTAAAAATGATCTACCATTAGCCGTTAGCATCACATGTATTCTATCAATAATAGCTTGAATTCGTCGGGACTTATTAAGTACAAATCTTGTAACAAGAATCTGGTGTATGGCACCGAGAAGTAGAAATATTTTTATCTTTCTACTACTTTAATGACTTTTTGGTTGTTATGGAAAATGGAATGATACACCATCCTATTGGAAAATGAAAAATACCACCAGGAAAGACAATAGTTAAGTTGACTAAAGATTACTTATCAGGAAAAGTCACAAACTGCCGTAAACTGAAAGATCTCAAAATGAAAGTAACCATGAATGTCATAAGTTTTAGTGATATATATCGATGACACTTTTGCTATATTCTCAGAAATTATTTAAATCTATAGATGATGATAATGATGATGATTAATTTCTAAAAATTTTAGATAACATAATATTTTACATGATTTGAATTACATATTCTGTTGTTGAAACGTTCAAGAACATTTTATTAAATTGATATCCCAACACCACACAATCAATTTATTCATAAACATAAAATCATTAAATTATTTACGCTTTATAGTTTTGTATGTATATATAATCAGCATAATTATAGTGCAACATATATCGTCGTTGAAAGTTTATTATTACATTTATTAAAAGTTTATATAATTATAGGAGCATATGCAATGTGCGATCAAAAAGTGTGAGCATTTTAAAATTTCCTATATTATACATAAAATTACATATTTTTTTTCAATTTTTCAGCTGACACTTCTTTCCTTTATTATAGGCATCCAGCTAAATTTACATTTATCCACAGTCGATTTTTATATTATATCTTCTTTATTGGGAAAAAGAAAAATGAGCAAGTGACTAAATAGTAAACAATACTGACCAGTATTTATATCAGTGATAATTTTTGTCCAAATTAACTTTAGTCTCAGAATGAATTATTTCCGCCACAATTGCACACAAAACCTATCAATGACAACTTCATCAACAAATCTGTTTAGTTAGTTCATTGTATATATTTTTAAACCGTTTCTATCTTCAATAGTTGAACGTTCAATATCGTCGTTGATTGTCGAGAATTTTGCAATTTGTTTATGTATTCTAGTATCAATGATGACCGCAGTTCGTAGTGTCTATATATGTTAATAAAATTTACGAACTTTTTGATCACACCTCATATACCAATGTATAATATTTACAATATAGAAAATTTAATATTGAGAATATGTATATAAATACAAACAGAGTGTGGATACACACGATAAATGTGTTTCAACATATTAGGTTGTCAACTATCTCCCTTCCGCCTTTTTGCTCTTTATTCAATGCTTTATAAAAAGTGTTACAGTAATCGGATTTAGTTCAAATATGTGCCGTTTTGTTCGATAATCTGTTTCCATCTAGACTGCAACTTCATAATACCTCCCTCGTAGAAGCCCCCCTCCTTATTTGCGACGAACTCGGACAGCCACTTTTCACAAGCCTCTTTTGAGATCAACTTTACACCACCAAGGGCGTTCGCCATGGACAGGAACAGGTGGTAATCACTTGGCGCTATGTCCGGGCTATATGGTGGATGCGATAAAACCTCCCATCCGAGCTCCCGTAGCTTCTGACGAGTCATCAACGAAGTGTGTGGTCTGGCGTTGTCCTGGTGGAACACTACACCCTTCCTTTTGGCCAATTCTGGCCGCTTCTGGTCGATCGCCTGCTTCAAGCGGTCCAGTTGTTCGCAGTAGATGGTAGAATTAAGCGTCTGGCCATATGGGAGCAGCTCATAGTGGATGATTCCCTTCCAATCCCACCAAACACACAGCAAAACCTTCCTGGCCGTCAATCCCGGCTTGGCCACTGTTTGGGACGATTCACCGGCCTGCGACCACGACCGTTTTCGCTTGATATTGTCGTATGTGATCCATTTTTCGTCGCCAGTCACCATCCGCTTCAAGAATGGGTCGAGTTCGTTCCGTTTCAGCAGCATTTCGCAAATGGAAATTCGGTCCATTAGATTTTTCACTGTTAATTCATGTGGCACCCAAACATCAAGCTTTTTTTTGTATCCAGCCTTCTGCAGATGGTTTAAAATGGTTTGGTGACTAACTCCCATCTCCTGGGCGATGTCACGAGATGCCACATGCCGGTCTAACTCGATGTATTCCATGATTTGATCGGTATTTGTCGTCACAGGTCTTCCGCCGGCTGGCTTATCCATGGTGTCGTTTTCACCGGCTCTGAATCGTCGAAACCATTCCTCCGCGGTTCGAAGTGATAGAGTACCATCCCCCAAAACACCATTAATCTCACGGAACGTTTCTCTAGCGGATTTGCCTTTAACGAAGGAAAACTTTAAAATAGCGCGAATTTCGGCGTTAGTGAACTCCATGTTTACACGTCTATAACTGTTGAACGCAATATCCAAACTAATCATACATAGCGTCGTTTTGTTTGTTATGTCAAGAGCTTTCAAATTATGTACAGTGTTGCCAGATACGAGCTCTGTGGCGCTTTGTACATAGCCGCGAAATTAAAAAGACAAAAAGGCGGAAGGGAGATATTTGACAACCTTATATATAATTAAATTTATTTTATACAGAAGCTTATCCCTATGTATATTGTATATATATATATATATATATATAAATATGTATAGATAATAACTGCAATGTAAGTATTATATTTCGACTAAATTTATCTTGTATAAAATCAAGTTATTATATGTACTTTGAATATAGCATTCACCTTATATTTATAATTAATTATATAATAATATAAATGTAAACAATTATATGTTTCTGGCAAATATTAATTTATTAAAAATTTGGTCTTGCACATTTCAATTGTTTATGTTTACAATTATATTCAAAAATGTCAGTCCCACAACAAATTGAAAGTTAATAGTAACATATACGAATGTATTAAACCATATACTTTTACACTGTATAGATTAAAAAGACTAATTTTAAATCTTTATTAAATTGAAGGAGTTTAAATAATAGCTTTAATTTTTAAAGTTTTAATCTTTTAATTTTATTAAAATAAAATATTATATTTATTTTATCTTCAGTCCCACTATTTGAGCTTATATTTTAATTTGTCAATTTTTTTCTTGTGTACAAACATTTATTTACATTGTTTGGGTAATCGTGTTTTTAAATTTAATAATTTAAAATTAATAATATTATAAAATAGATAATCCTAAAAGTGTATATTTATATTAAAATTGTATATGGTTGCTTCGAAAAATTTAATGTTATTGAATAATTATTATATAATTTCTCTATGGAAAGAATTGTGCACAAGGTAGTGGTTTCAAAGAATATAGAATTTTATATTGGCGTTTAAATTTTCCGGTATATTTATCTTAATACTGAAATTTAAATGGAAAAATCTTTTATGATGTTGGACACTACTCAAAGATTAGACAATGTTTGCGCACACACCATTATGGGTTAATCGCATGCTGATATAAAAATAAATAAATTAATTTAATAACATCTATTTTTTGATAAATGAACACCAACTGATTTTTATACAATATATATTTTTATATCCGCCCATGGCCAAGCGTAGTAATTTACTAACTTAATTGAAATGAATGTTTGGAAGTTGCCATATATATTCTCATACTTAGCTATAGTAATATAACATGCGTAAACAGTAGTATTAAAACGAATTTCTTTCAAATTTGCGGATATGTTTGGAAAAAGTTTGAACCCTAAAGTGTTGCTCATTTATTTTTATTAACAAATATTTATTTATATAATTATACATAAAAAATTTGAACATAATTTGTACATTAATTTAATCTCATATACGTTGTATTAATTATACATTATTACATATTTGTAACTGTCATTTAAAAACTTTAATTTAAACATTAAATATTTTATAAATTGTATATATGTATTACCCAAAATTATATTCAATATTTAATATTACAATATAGGCTGAAATTCTCTGAACTATACAAAAAAAACTTTCTATTTAATTCCATATAATTTAGTTAGATGTAATGTAATATATTATTTTATTTAATATATGTACATATAGAAAAGACACAGAGAATAGAAAGGAGCAAAACAATCATCATTCTGACTGAGTACGGTTTGACTTTGTACATTTACTTTACATATAGAATAAAGTTTTTCATATATTATATAAATATTGTGGGATGCTATTTAGATTTTAAAGTATTCATAACATATTCTCATTAAATTTCCATTTATAATACTATTTTATTTATGACATATAAAAATATATATTGGTTTTTATAATCATGGATATTTATAAAAACTTCTATACATAATATATATTCTGCATATCATATTATTATACAGTTATCATACCTAATAAAAGCATACCACACATTTGTATTCTCAAGTTTCAAGTAAGTTTATATAATATTATTGTTCTATATATAATAATTATTCTTTACATGTATACTAATTTACATTTCAAATAACGAATTTGAACATCGTCATTTAAATGTATGACATTAGCAAAAAATAATATTCCATTCTAGTAAAAGAAAAATATGTGCACCAAACATTTATAAATTTTTGCACACACACATACACACAATCACCAACCAAACATGTAGTTGTTTCATTAACTCAATTAAATATTTTAACACGCGCATGAAGTTAAATTAATTTTTTCAATGTTATATCATAATTCAAAATTTTCATATTGTTTCTTCATTTATAATCCTACAAAACTTCGCTATATAGAAGATACAACAATAAGGCATTACGAATATATAGGAGTATATATATATATAGAGTCAGTCGTATTAGTTTATATTGTCTACCATATCTATTAAAATTCCCTCTCCCGTTGAGCTGATCTATGGCGTATGTTGTATACGTATAATAAATATTATTGTTATTCAACAAATTTATATGTTGGTGTTTACATATTTTTTAAACAAGATGTAGATATGCAACGTTTAAACTTAATAATAATATGTTTTTCATCAAATTCCATATGTTTGTTTGTTAAACAAAATAAAAATTAGAATATATATATATATATAATAATGTCATACACTGAATTTAGAATTTGTACAAACTTTTATGTTTATGTTTAGAATCAAAATTATGATAATTCTTATACAATATATAAATGTAAATAATACTTCGAACATTTATTTGATTTCCTTGTTATACATTTGTAGTACACTTATTGTTAGTATAAGCATTTTGTACCTACTAAAAATGTTTCACATAATTCGATTAGTTCTGATTTTGTATGAATCAAGAAAATCGACAATTTTTTTAACCCCAAGAAATCGTTCTAGAACTAATATTATGAACAAAAGAAGACTAAATAGATATATGAATATACTCTTTAATTTAACGCACACAATTTTTTAATAACACACAAACAAATAATTTGAAAATTATAATATAAAAGATATATTTGGAATATATAAATATTCCTTATAAATACAATATATTTCATAGAAATAATATTAATAAAATAATCGCATATTGTTATTGCAAGTATATGTAAAAAAAATTAATCAAATATTATTATATTTTGAATTCAAATGCGCTTTTTCTTGTTTATACAATGCAATGCGCTATACAATTTTAAAAAAAAACATCACATTATTCAAGTTATATGCATTTTATTTTATTTATAATATTTTTTTTATCATTTTATTGTATATTATTTGATGGAAGACTACGAGTATAATATTTGTAATGGAAAACTTTTTTCAAAACGAATAGTTTTCTCATAAAGTTTATTACTTTTTATTGTTGTATTTTATATAATAGTGAAAAATCTTATTGCATATAATCTCTTATGAATTTAATATAATAATATAAAATATATTGAAATAAAACTATATAAAATATTATATTATATCGTGAGTATTATAGAATACTTAAGTAATATTTTATATAGTACATAATAAAAAATATTAAACTAATTTAATTTATTTAGATAAAATATTAAAAATATATATTATACCTATATATATTTTTTTTAAAATCTGAATTCTGAACAAACGCTCTTAATATTAAAAAAAAAATTTCAAATAAATTATTAACTTTCTGTTTTGACAATTGAAAACGATATTTATATTGTATTATGTATTGTGAAGACATTGGCTGTTTCGTACTTTTAAAACAATGTTACTATACCATATATAATATATTAGTTACAAATTGGTAAATTACTCCGCATACACCAATAGTACTGCAATTAACGAAAGATAGATGTTTCTTTAATTCTAGTATTTTTATATGAATTATTAGCCCATAATGATGTGGTGTGTGCCAGCATTTGTTAATTTTTGAGTAGCGTACAATGCACAATATTTTCAAAGATATCCGTTTATTTATTCCACAAACGAGCAAATGGTCAACCGAAAAATTTCCCATGTAAATATAACAACGATTGTATATTTCACAATTGACATGAACACTATACCAATATGCTACTGATGAGTCATATACTAGGAAATGCTAAGTTATATTTTACTAGTATACGATCTGATGTCAATGATGGTTTTCTAAATATAAAAACAAAACAAAATTAAAAATGGAAATTAATAAATTTAACAGATAATAAACGTTTGTACTGTGAAACATTTGATTACCAATTTAGCAATAATCCTTTGTACCTTAGGAATTTTAGATAAATACATTTACATGCTTGGAATATTAAGAAGCAGATATTAAAAAAATAGTTTTCTAATAATGATTAATAATATTTAAACTCATATTGAATATTTTCTATGTAATATAATATATATTATCATATTAAAATCTACTTAATTTTATTATCAGAAAAAAATAAATTAGTGTTATCATTCATTTCAAAAATTACATTCAACATACAACACGCGTGTATATTTATGCTCCACATTTTATTGTTTTAAAAATTTTAACATCATAATGTTACTTACACACGAGACACTAAAATATAATGTTGAAAATGTTAATGTTGTTTTAATACATATAACATTGTTGCAAAGTCAAATCTGAGAAAAATATCGACAACAAAATGTAACATTTACCAGAAAATAAGACAGCCATTGTAGATGCGTCTTATAAAGATTTGCCGTATCACATAACACGGAAACATGAAAACTTGTTCATATAAGATGGACAAAACCACAGTAATTGATGTTTATTAATTTTAAATTTTGATTATTATTATTATCGTTAGTATTGCATAGTTTATTTTAATGATTATTGAAAAAATCATTAGTTTTAAATGAGCATTATTTTTGCAGTAAGCAATTCTGAAATTCATTGATCTTAAGTCTTAACTGATATATAATATTGCAATTGTTCCACTTTCCAGTGTTCAATTTAAAATGAATATATAAATATATACTATATATGTGATTTTTAAATAATAATTCATAATAAATAAATATAATTTGTATAATCAAATATAATTATCTAAATAACATTTCTCTAAATAAAAGTTTGGATCATATTATTTTTTTTACCGCTCATATAATATATGTATATTCACTCACACAACTTTTTCAACAATATCCAATTAATTTTAATAGTAAAATTTAATTTTCCAACAAAAATAATATTATTTTTCAATAGATAAAATGTGTAATTAATTTTATACGGGCTATGGCAGAGTATTTTTATCGGTTTTACAAGTTATACAATGTGTATATAATTTCATATACGTTATACATTTGAATATAATATGGGTTGGATGCAAACAGTATTTGTATTGTGCTGTACAGGAAAAATATTATATACTAATGTAATATATTATAGTTTACAAGTTATTTAGTAAAGATTCTTTTAAACAGAATTAAAAGTTTATACTATAAAATAATGAATAAAGAATGAAATTTAATAAAAAAAAAAGTAAAATAATAATTCAATTCAAGGTGGTATAATTTTATAAATTCATAGAAAATGTAATTTATTACACTTTGATATATAAAATAATATATTTTACATTTATTATAGCCGCTATCAAAATTAAAACAATTAACAAATGCGAATCTAATCAAAATCAAATTTAAAGTTAAATTTCTTAAAAGATTACGTTGAAATATAATAAATAAACAAGAAAGTATAATATCCGAATATATAAATTTGAATTTATTTAATTATATTTATATCTAAATCTACAGAATATATGTATTTACTCGCGTATATATTAGATATCTGCAACAAATACCAAATTTGTATATCTAATACATACATCAATTTTATATTAGTTTATAAATTACTTTTCCCAATGGTGTGTGGTGCAATAATATAATATAACACAATTTTTAATGGCGCACGGTGCGCACGTAAGTTTTACTGGTTTTACCTTTATATTGTATAATGTTAAATTGAATTCGTTGGATCATAATACAACAAAAATTGTAATAAAAATGTAGCCATCCCAATTCTTTTAAAATTTTGCCATAGTATATAGTATTCATCAAAATATTTAAATTGAATTGAAGGTGGTAACCATGCACGGAGTAAATAACATAAAATTTTATAAAAAAAATATAACTTTTAAATGCGAAGTTGGAAATCTATCTAAAATATGCTTCATGCAGCAAGTGTTTTTTAAAAGTATAAATGCATTTATATAACAATGTAAAGAAACTGCCAAACAATATTTTTGGCCTTTTAATAACGTCCTTAACTCTTTTTAAAGTCATTAACAATATATTTGCAACCAAATAATATCGTAGATTGTAAATAATACAAGTCAAATATTTTTTAAGAAAGTTAGTATTTTACAACAACATTTATATATAATAATTAAAGAATAAATATTTTGTGGTATAAAATCAGTTATTAATTTTGTATAATACTATACTTGTTTCATTTGTGTAGCTCAATAGGGTATCGGAAACTACATACTAATTCCACAAAATAATATAACAAACGTCGACTGAATTAATATATTGTGAACTATTTTATTTTAACACACACTTTTTTAAATGCAAACTTTACATTTTTCCAAAAAATATTTCAAAGGCTATCCCAATATCTTATATAAACTTTCCTCTGAGATGCCTCGTTCAATCTGTCTCATATAAAGAGTTATTAATAAACGTCCTTAACTGTAAAGTTTCTGTATTTATAATCAATTCTATTCAATTTTAAATGTGTTCATAAATTAACAAGTGAATTATGAAAAATGTTGTTAGAATTGAACGAAGAGAATTTGATATAAATCAATAAATTTACATATATATATCTATATATATCTATATATCTATATTATATAATAATATTTGTGTATATTCTATATTTATATAATAATAATATTGTATATAAGTATTTAACATATAATCAATCATTTATTTCATTTATTTTAGGAATTCATTTTTACAAAGGATCAATATATATATTTGTGTCTGTCTGTATATGTATAATTTATAATACTTGTTGATATATAATATTGTTTATGTTAGAATTAGAAATATATATATTTTCTTCTATATGTGAATATATATATATATATGGTATTTACGCATATTAAACTTTTCTTTATCATATTTAATATAAAGGGGTGTTTCAACGTATATATTTATAAATCATATGTATATTATTTAATATAGAACCTTTTCAATATATCAGCAGTGTATATTTTTGGTGTTATATGGTATTCATGTATTTATAAGATAAAATTAATGTGAAAAAGAATTATTGACACATAAACTCCGTACAAATATGGTATAGTATATATTGTATTATTTATTTATTTATTAAACATGAAATTTATATATTTATATTATATTTTTTTTTTATATAATATCATAAACTATATATGGATTGAATATGTGTAACAATAGGAGGCTATATATACGGGTACATAATGATATAATGTAGATGAGCTGAGCATTTATATAAAATACAATCATTTTTTTATTTCATAGTTTTTTTTTAGATTTTTTTGCAAACACTGTCTGTTTTGGAAGTTTTAGATTGTGAAATAGATGTACGAAGTATATAAATCACTGTTTTTTTGTACTTATATACTTTATCGTGATTTATAACACGCATATTTTTTTTAAAGATACACACACATAATATATTTATATTATATATATACTTAAATTCATTAAATAATTAATAATCGATGATAAACTTTAAAATAACTTTTACCTGAAAAACTAATTATATATACAAATTTGATAATTAATTGGATTGTCAACATTTAATTAATTAACTTGAATTGAAAAAAAAAAATAAAATTGAAATATATTGCTAAATATTTTGACATATAAATATAAGATATTAGCATATTATAATCTAAACATGTGGGTTGTGATCAATCAATAATCTCTCTATGAAATGTAACATTTGGTATTTTATCAGATATATTATAAAGAAAGTTTAAATAATACACATATGTGGAGTCAGAATTTAATACATATTATATATATTTGATATTTAGAAGAAAAACATTCGTTATTTCTATGAAGCCAAAAAAAAAACATATATATATTTATTTTATAAACGCATTCATACATATTCTGTATATATTATAAATTGTATATTTTCTAATATTGTATACATAGTTTTATTGTATATTGTATACAAATATATATATTTTATTCATTCATTCAATTTTGGTATTCATTTCAAATGAAAATGATAAATTGCTAATTCATTTCTGTACACAGATGTCGACAATCCTATATTGAACATTGTGTATTGTATACGAAGAAAGCAAGTAAATATTTTTTGTATATATAGCAAAATATATATTACAAAAAGTTCAATGCCATTTTTGCATTTCTTTTTATATATTTCTTATAGATGTACCAATTTTTATTTATTTATTTATTTATTTATTTATATTTATTTGTTATATTATAGAAATAGGAAATGCTTGCAATAAAACTAATTTGGTAAATATTGCGATTGCTTTAATATTATTAAAGGTTATTGCGGAAAATTTTCTTGTAGAATAGATTTATAGATATAGAAATTTACTCGCAACAATAAGGGGTAGAAATTGTGGGTATAGTTTGTAAAAGGTAGAAAAAATTTCTAAAAATTTTGATTTTTAAATATATTTTGTTTAAACAAATGTATAAAATAAACAAATTTTTGGAAAATTCAATATATTTTCGATGTTTGGTGAAAAAAATCTTGAAAATCTATCCACTTAATATTTCAAGTAAGTGAAAAAAAACTTTGACATCATCATAATGCGAAATAATAAATAAATAAATAAAAAATAATTTACAATTTTATATAAATATTCATTTTTATTTCAATTCGATCCTAAATGAACTAAAAATAAATAATCTTAAAAAAAATTAAAAAAATATATATAAGGAACACGAATAAGTTTGGAAGTTGTGTTGATTTTTAGAAGAATGGTAGAGCAATGCATTGTGAATCCCCTGGTGAAATAGAATTTCCCATTTGAACGTTTCCAAGTATGTTTTGATCGGTTTTGCACCAAGTAACCAAACGTCGTCTTGCTGCAAAATTACTTTGTCGTGTCTTTCCTCATATTGTGAGTTGTGGCCATTGTTTTTCCATCAATACTCTATACTCAAACACATCAATTGTAAACGATAGAAATCTCCCGTGATGGTTTCGTACCATTTGAGGAGCCTGGAGCTCATAATACACTACACCCAGTTGATCCCACCAAAAATACAAAGTGTGAGTTTATACCCATTGATATAAGGCTTTATATATTGTATATAATTTATGTTTTACGTATGACATTTTATTGTATGCCAAAAAATATGTTTCATCTATTGTCTTTTGTTCTATATATTATATTTTATGAATGTCCTTTTTTGAAAATTAATGTAAAAGTTAAATACGGAAAAACATTAGTTTTTCAACTAGAAAATATTTTAATCGGTTGATTGAACAAGAAATCAGTTGCTTACATCAAAATATAATCTTATGTGTATAACTAAATGCTATTGCTTACATTAAAATATAATAATTTTTCACATACATACTATATCTTTATGCAATATATTACAGAATACGTAGTTTATTTCTATGGATATAAATTTGTTGAAACTATTACTCAAAAAATTAAATATATATATATTATAAATAAATAAAAAAAGAAGAAACTAAACATCAATGAAATCGTTGTGTTATTTATATTATTTTGGTTATTTTATTACTACTCACACAAATAATAATTTTAAAATATAAAAATTACGCAAATAAAAGCCAACTTTCAAACGTTGTTATTGCATATGTAAATTTGTAAACTACCGCATCAGTTTAGCGTTATTTTAATAGTGACAAAAATGTTTTCTATTGATGAAACACTTTGCCCTTAAACTTTGAGTATCAATACAAGGTTTCCATTTATATATAGTAATAAATATTCAGAAATATTTCGCAACAATTTAATTTTAATAAAAACTTTTTCTGAACGGAAGTAAAAGCAAGCGTTTTAAGTCTTATTTTATGAACATTCCATTTATAGTTATTATTTTTATTACAAACCTGTATGAGATTAATGTTAAATGTATACAGCAACAAAACCATCAGAACTATTTGATCAAGAATTTAATATGTTTTCTTCGCATATATAATATAAGCTGATATAACAAATCACAGATCTGTATAATGTGTATATATGCACGATAAAATGTATATGTACAGATGTGGTCATATTAATAACAATATGCCATTACATATATACAATATATATAATATATGCGTTAAAAAAATTATATTTTTTAAAATAACTATTGAAGTTAGTTCGATATTGTATTGGTGACACTCCTATTGGTGCATATTTCATGTACAAAAGCTGTGAAAACCTATATTTGATAGAGAAACTTTAATGGGAGCTATGAATTGAAATACGATACGATACAATTTGTCATTAATTGGACAATATCTCCGAAAGTTGTAAATTGTCATTAATACTTAATGTGAAATTTATCAAGAGATGCTTTTTGTTTAACTTGAATTTGAATAAAATTATTATTTTAAAAGTTTTCCCAAAATAACTGATTTTCTTTTATGAACTATATTATTATTTTGACCGCATCTGTATGTGTCTATATATGTCTGTTTATACAATCCATATTATATAATACTATAACTATATAATGTATTAACATTTCAAAATACTTTGTCCATCCGAATATCCATTTATAGAGGTACATTAATGTTGTACGTACAGTATTGCATAAACTATAAATCTTTATTGAATTTATCTTATTCCATTTATCTGTACGTATTAATACTATTACTATATAGTATATTATATATATTATACAACATTGAACATACATAGTATACAAGTATACAAACCAATAAATATTATATATGCTTAAGTTTTATTTAAAATAAGTATTATACAGCTAAACCTCCAATCATATGTAACCCATGCCATATGAACAACTTCTATCATATGTAAAATTGGTTGATTCCTTCGTTTTTACATATTAATAATCTTCTATCCTCTATCAAATTGAACGATGTCAAATATATATATATGATTAAGCATCGAAAACATCATCAGCATCAATTAATCAAAAGTGAAAGGAAAACCAAGTAGTAGTCAAGGAAACGTTAGAAACACTCCACTTGCCTTTAGATACATCAGATATTTCAATACTTCAGATTATTTTTTGTTTCGATCGAGGTAGTACTGATTTACAGAATAGCAATTCAATTCATCTATTGAAGTATCTGAGAAATGACTGCGATGATGAGGATCAACTTATAAAAAAACAAACTTTTTTCTCTTGTTCAGTTTGCAGAAATACATTAATCTATAAAATAAAAAACTAAAAGAAAATACTTTAAAAAAATAGCATTTTCAAAGTATCACTGTTAAGATTGAACATAGTCTCAAAATTTGTGACACAAAAAATTGACAAAAAAGTTGTAACTATATACACATATGATATGGGTTGAGGTGAAATGAAAAAAATATTAAGCATGTAGGCTTTAACATAAAATTGAACATTAATTTATAATATATTTTAAAAAGTATTATATTAAGACAAAAAAAAATGTTATGCAAAATATATAATATACTTTTTCTGTTATTCTAAAAAAGAAATATTTTATTTTATACGCAGAAAAAAAATACTTTTTTTTTATTATTTCAACTTTATATTCACTTGAGCTTTCCTTTTTCTTTAAAAACAAAGAAAAAACACACCTACAGATACAAATAAAATATGTTAATAAATTTATAAATAGCGTATAAAGGTAACGTATATTATGTGTATATATGAAAATACGTTTCTACGATTAGATATGTATATACCTATATATAGTCGCTAATAGGACAGAAACGAATGACTCTACACCAATATACGAGGTGTGGCTATAAATAAACGATACTAATACGCTTTAAAACATTTTTTATACATATATTCAGTTATTATCCCCTTCAATGCATATCCTCCGCTATCCCTACAAAACTCCATGAGAACAGTGATGGTACGTCTTTTGTCTGTAAACTCCTTCATGACGCGTACAACTTTTTCTTTCACAGCTTCAACGATCTAAAGACTTGTTACTTTTAGTACAGATTTAAAGTTTTGGAACAGATAAAATTCAAGCGAATAAGGTGGATGGTACAACACTGAGATGTTATACTTGACTAGAAAGTTTTGACATACAATGCAAAGTGAACCGGAGCGTTGTCATGTTATTAAGAACCACAAATGACTTGTTTTTCAACAATTCGGATCAACTGAGGCAAGAATCTTTAGGTAGTAATGTTGATTTATAGTTTGACCTTCAAAAACCTAGTGAAGGTACACACTATCAATGAGTATCAAAAAAAAAATAATGATAATGCTTTTAATTTTGGTTTGATAATTGGAGCTTTTTTTATTCATCGCGGTGAAGTTGGGGTTTTCCAATACATGCTTAATTCCGGGATTATAAGTGAAAACTCAACATACAATACATATTGTTACTCATTCCAAGAAGTTTGGTTCATTTTCAATGGCATTCAAGCATTCAGTATACGAACATTTTCACGAACTTCGGTTTGTTCTATTATGAGAATTTTTATTGTTACTCATTCCAAGAAGTTTGGTTCATTTTCAACGACATTTAAGCATTCAGTATACGAACATTTTCACGAACTTCGGTTTGTTCTATTATGAGAATTTTTAGGCGTAATTGTCGCACACCCTTTTCTGTAGTAGCATCAGTCTCGTTATTTTATAGACACACCTGCGAATAACCATTTCAATAGAAACTTCTTAAGGATGATAATGCGACGTAATGACGGGTTTAATGTAAAGTAACTCTTTTATGGTATATATTGAATATGGTATATAATAGCATTAGTAAAACTACTTTGCTAGAGTATATAGTATTAAATATCTCATATTTATTGTTATATAATGATTTCAATTTTATATTAAATAAGTTTTTAAACTTAGTTGTTCATTTATTTTCAAACTTTAATTTATTGTCTATACTCTAGTTTTTAAGTTTATATATAATTGTGGCACTAAATAAAATAAATAATGGTCGGAATAATCTATAAATTTAATTTTATATTTTTGATTTGATAACGCAAATGAATAGCGAAAAATTATAGATTTGTAACATTAATTATATTTATTTTTTTACACATAAACCTATTGTTCATTAATTATAAAAAATGTTTACTTTGAAATTTAGTTATCACAAAAAAAAAAAAAAAACTACCAACCTACACCTATAATACAATCTACAACAACACATCTTCGATTTTTAAATTTGATCGATTTATTATTTTTCCAATTTAGAGTATAACAATTTCAAAATTCCAGCCAAATTTCAAAAATTGAACTCTATCTATTCAATAAGAATATTTTGACTATAGATAAAGAAATATTAACAATTGTAAATAAATATGCAAAAAAAACAAAAAAAAAAAGGAGTATCAAAGGAAAAGGAAAAAGGAAACATAAATTAAAATTTATTACGTTTATAAATAATAATAACTCGTAGTCGTAACATACAAATATTTGTTCTCTATCTAACAAGTGATAACAAATAAATATAGCAAAATGGCATAACTTTTTCTTATGTACATAAATTTAATTCATGATTTATATTAATAATACATGTCAAAAAAAAACTGTCCTTATTATTTATACTCAGTTAAAAATTTCAAAAAAAAAAACGAAAGAAAAAGTAATTTTAATTTGAAAATATTTGTAATTGCAATGTTATTAGCACAAAAGAAATACTATGTACATATTACATAATATTATTATATATATATAATGTATATATATATATTACATAAATATAGATTATACCATATAACATATACAGAAAATGTAATTTAATAAATTAACCCTTTTTTTTTAACCTTTGTCATACGATAATAATACTTGCGTTTTTTTTATTCTTCCTATATTTATGTTATATTTTATGTAAATTTTGTGTTTTTTTATATTTTACAAAACAAGTCATAACTTAATAAAATACGGAAAAAAAAAGAGTATATAATAATAAAATATAGTGTAAAAGGACATAAAGGAAAGAAATATCAATCCTATTGTATAGTACATCCTTTTTTATATAATATATATGGATGGGGTGAGAAAAACATATAATATAGCGATATTATGATGAACGCGGTTGAATTTTTCGTTGATATATATTTGTGTCTACGTACTACACTTACAATTTTATTCATTATAAATACAGATAAAAAATTTTTTTTATGAGCATTATTATTATTATTTTATTGTTATTGTATTATTATTTCAAAAGTGACATAAATCTGTGTATATATTATATTTTTAAATTTCGTTACAGTACCCGTATTGTATATATTATACTAAAAATATATACTCTCTGATCTGGACCATAAAATAAATATTAATGTTTATTTTTCGGTAATTAATTTTATTTATACAAAAATACATTTTATTTATTTTTACTTTCGTAAAATACTTAATGGTATTCAAGTTAGTGTACAAGCGTAGCAAAATGTAAACATTGACCCAGTAAAAAAAGGAAAATACATTTAACTTCAATTCTAATCTAAATATATTTATAATAAAATTTTAACATGATTTTTAATAAGATCAGACATAGTTATTATTTGAAAATTTGCTGTCATACATACAATAATTATTTTTGAAGATGTTTAAAATTTACTTTTGATATTGTTCGTTCCAGTTATTTCTATTTGTATAAATTGAGTAATTGTTATATATTTACTGTTAGTTATATATATATCATAATTCGATTGCCGAAATTACAATGATGATGGGATGGTTTATATTAGTTTATTTGACAATATGTTTATATATTTATACATTTATATAATTATATATTACTAGAATCCGAATCGTTCGATGTAGATCAAATTGTAATTCCAACCTAATCAGATTATTATTTGGCATATTTGGTTTATTGAAATAATTAATTTTGTACGGCATATCGTATCGTATAATCAAATAGTTGTTTGTATTGATTGAACTTTTGTATTGATTAGTGGCTTTGCACCATTAACTAAAATTTATTAATTTAAAAAAAAAAAAGTAGCAGTTTTATTTGTTTTTCACTCATATGATATATTAATAATATTTCACATATAGAAAAGAATGGTATACTGCTTGGTATATGTGTTTGTTATTATTATATATAGTTTATGTACAATAAATAAAATAATATGATGTTAATATTGACAAATACTTAAGATTTTTTATACATTTGAAAACTACAAACATTTAACTTATAGTTATTTTAAGTAATACATTTTAGATCTATAATAATATATACAATTATAATATATATACAAAAAAAATAGAACCTTAAACCAAATTTATAAACACATTAAATAAATGTCATCATCAGTAAACAACAATTTTGTATGTGCTATATCCCTTTTTAAACATATATTTTATGTTTACAATATCGATTTAATATAAGGTTAAAAGCACCTAAAGAGAAAACATGGATGCATTTTCCACTTCTTGTATATAGTCTCACATAAAAAAAAAAACCATAACTATAACTACCAATATAGTTTTTCACAAAATTAAAAATAAAAACTATACATTTATGCGCAGCCATATGTATTTATTTTATATATATACCCAGTGGGACTTTTTTTATGTAGTTCCAATTTCTTCAATGAATGCTTACATTAATTGTAAGTACTTCCAATTTCATGGATGAATTGACCAATGAAATCATTAATTAATTCATCAAAATATTCACCGATGAATTTATCTGAGAATTTATAAGTAGTTCTAATTTCATAAATAAAACCAGCTAATTTGTTGAATTTATTCTGTACACATGAAAAATCCACCCATTCCGAACCCATGCGAGTGTAGTTAAAGAGTTTAATATCACACTGATCTTATAATTAAGTCATTAACATTTTTTAAAATGAACAGTAATTGTATTTAGGTTAAAAGGTATAACTGTTGAAACCCAACTGAGCGTGAAGCTATAATCCAGTCCCAAGTAACGTTCACTTTCTTTTTATTACAAAATTTATATATTTTCAATATTTTTCTCTAATATTTTATCTTTGAATTATTTCAAACACATTTTATCCAGCTTGAACTATGCTTAAATTCAGGAAAAACTGTGTGGGTAACGTACACTTCCTTTTTTTTATAGAAAAATTATATATTTTCAATATTTTTATCTAATTTTTTATCTTTCAATTATTTCAAACGCATTTTATCCAGTTTGAAATATGCTTAAATTTAGTAGAAACTGTGGGGTATAATATTAGTATTAAGAAATATTAATAAAAAATTGAATTTCATTAATTAATTCATAAAAAACTGATTATTTTTAACCTTTTGTATTTATAATTCACAAATGCTATACCTCAAAATAAAATATATAGAAAAAAGTTAAATTTTGTACTTTTAGTACAAAACTATAGTTTAAGTTCACAAAAGTATTAAAGTTTGTTTAAGTGTTTACCATACACGCGATCATATGTTCGTATTGGTGCAGTGTTTTTATAATTATATAAAAAATCATAGAAATTGTTAAAAAAAAATTCGAAAATTGTTGTGTAATGTGTGTTGTTTAGTTGTCGATAAATAAAATTATTATGTTATAATATAGGTGTAGAAATATGAAACGATCGGTTGTTTCGATGTCGGTTTCGGCTGAAATTTTTTTCTGAGCGTTTTCTCTAAATATCTCTTTATCATTCAGTTTGTGTTTGTTACTAAAACTTTAGTTTTTATCAGCCTGCACTCCACACTGCGGAAATGCGGATGCCAAAAATGGTTATTCATATTTTATATGTGAATGGTTTTTATAGTTTCGGACTGTGAGTGCGGACATAAAAAATTCGAAGTGGTGCGAAGTTCGTATAACAGAAACCATGGTTTTTTTTGGAGCCGCAGAGGTTTTACAAAGTGTTGTGAAACCCTGGATTAATAGTTTATGTACATTCCGAAGGCATGAAAAAGTTATACATCCAGAACGCGTAAAAAAGTAGTCCATTACGAACAAATGAAGAGTTCATTGATTCCGAACCCAAGAAAAACTCACCCAATCCGATTCCATGAAAACTATACTTGTTCTGTACACCTAAAAACCCCACCCATTCCGAACACATGAACAACTCATCCAGAGAAGAAGTAATTTCCACCAATGACATTGCTGTACAAAAGTAATCTAGAAAGTATTGCAAGAACGGAGTAGTGCTGACTAGAAGTAAGTATAGACAAACATCGATGTTATCATACATACCGGTCCCATTGGGTATACATTATAATCATATACACTTACACATTATAGTAAATTTATGCATGTTATAATTAATGTTCTATATATATGTACTTCTATTTAATTAAAAAATATTGAAATAATATGGATAAAATATATATAATATAAAAAAACAAACCAATTATGAATATTGGATTTTTCAACTACACATTTTAATATTAATTTTTACAGAATTTTTGTACACAATGCCAGATTGAAATTTTATATAAATTTAATTACAATTTATAATTGATATTTTATTTAAATATCTTAGAATA
This sequence comes from Bibio marci, assembly GCA_910594885.2. Classification (NCBI taxonomy): domain Eukaryota; kingdom Metazoa; phylum Arthropoda; class Insecta; order Diptera; family Bibionidae; genus Bibio; species Bibio marci. The sequence goes on from OU343114.1 coordinate 10,039,303, forward strand.
TATGGCATATATGTACAGACAGAGAGTATTGATAAATTTACCAGCCAACGATGCAACACTGAACATTTTTAAGTTGAAATTATTAAATAATGTTTTTTGATTAAAAAATGTGTTTTATAACTTCACAATTATTATTGTCAACTATTTTTAAATTAACAATATGGTTGTCTGTGATTTATTAAGAATTTCGATCTGATTGATAGTACTGTATAGTTTATGTAGTATGTTCAATATCTATATACTGTTCAAAATTATGGAAATTTTCGAAGGAAAACTAGAGCTGAGCTCATCAGTAACAGATAAACATGACGCTAAATGAATAAAAATGTTATTTAGTAATTTCAATTGAAAATTTATCACTGACTCATCGCTCTGGCTCGTTTTGGCTGTTCACGTTTCGCTAAATGTATTTGCTAATGTTGCTAATTATTGTAGATGATGTACGATGATTTATTGTGAATTTTTCTTGCGTATGTGGTGACACCACAGGATTTTTACTAAAAATTTACATTAGAAACTTTGCGATAATAATATAATAATAAATACCGACATTTTTCAACTGATTTGTTTATAATGGAATAAAAAAACGAACAATATCTTTGAAAATATATTGGCCGCTATAAATAATGTAATTGAAAGATTAATGCTGCTTATAAGCAGCGTTTAGACTTTTAATTTTTTATTGAATAGTCATTCAATTGAAATTGAAATTATTTTTACATTTACATAAGCTTGTCGAAGCTGGATGGAATCAGTTACCACGCATCGCGTTTATTCAACCGACGTTTCTCCATCAGCTTACCACTTATTCAGATCGATTGCACATGAAATCTGTACAAAGCACTTTCATATGAAGACGTCTAAAAATACCTCGATTCTTAAATTAATAAATTGTCAAAAAATTATTGTCTTTAAAACCACGGTCTTTAAGAAAAAAAAAAAAAAAAGCGGCATTTTCATATTGGCGGTACACCCATTACATTTTTAAATTATAATTATAAATACGTGATGAAGTTATTATAATATGTACACAATCACAAATTCTATGCATAAAAGTTTATTTTGATTTGGGTTTTAATTTCATCAAATGGTATACTCTAATACGGTAATATTGTAATATGTAATACATTATGTATTTAATATATATTATTTTTATATATATATTTTTATAACTTTTACGGCGGAAATGTGACCATAAAAAGGCATCACGTATTATAGTAGCACATAATATATTAAAAAAGGTTATGAATATTGTATGTATTTTCTTTTTTATGGAAATATAAAATGTATATTATAAATACAGTTTCATTACAAATCTTTCAAAAAATGAGACATAGAACATAAATAGAAAATATAACCAAGAAAATAAAAGGTGTATACATTTTCCTTCCAGAGCAACATTATAATATTAGTGAGAAATCGAATATTATAATATATGAAATACCTTAAATTAAATTGAATTAAATTTAATGAATAACTGTTTCACTTCGTTCTACAGTTGCAAATATAAAATATGATCCAAAAATAAAACAAAATATATTCTTATATTAATTCTTCGTTAATGAATTTAAATAACAATTATGATATATACATTGCACATTGAGTAAAAGAAAAGATTTCGAAAGAAATCATCTTCTTTAACATAATATTGATACAATATTGTCCTCACCATTCACCATTTATATTTTACGAAACACAAAAACGTAAACCGTAAAACGTAAACATAATAATATATTTATAATATGTATACAATAGAGATGTATTAAATTTCTTATGTAACAATGTTATACTCGTATATATACGTCATATATTATATTATAGGTATATATGTACAATTTAATATAAGAGTTGTCGATGGTTGGTTTAGTTTAGAAATACTTTTTGTCCTTATATAACACAGATACACATTTCAGTCAATAGAAATTTTACAGTTCAATAAATTTTTATAATATACCCTTCTATACAAATGTTAAAATTTAAATGTTAAAAAAATGATTTTATGGTTCATTTTCTTTTAATGGTAATCAATATAATAATATAATAATGAATTTTAAAAGTATGTACAATAATAAATCCATTTTTTAAAATCAAAATTTTTATGGTCAATTACATTCAAGTATTATTATAGTATATTTATATTTTTAGAGCTTCTTTCGGAATGGTTTATCCTATTATAATTTACAGAGATAAGAATGACTTTTTTCTATTTCTATAAATGATGATTAAATAATATTGAAATATATTAATTATAAAAATATTGTTCCTGTTTTAATGCACTTATGCCTAATTATGTATTGTGGATAAAAAAAATTGTCTACATGAAAGGCCTTTAAATAACTACCCTAGTTTTGTGTTGTTAATATAAAATCGACCTCAATATGTTCTAAAGTATCGTATGAGATTAAGTCGTATATAGCTGCCATCACTTCTTTAATTAATTGGCGCAAAAAGGTTTTCTATATATACCCCAATTTTTTGCGGTTAAAAAAGATATACTAAATAGGATGGAGGCTCAATTCATACTACAAAATTGCATTGTCTGGTAGATATATACATGGTATAGATGAAAAAAATTATTTATTTTAAAGCTATATAAATATCAAATATTTTCTCATCAATTTTTTGTTCTAAAAAGATGTTATACCTGTACCTTTTCCTTTCATAGTTCCAAAGTAATTTCATCTATATAAAATGTGTATAGAGCCATAGTAGTATGGTATCACAAAATTTCACCTACAACGTTCCTTTAACAACATATGATAAAATTTGCTGTGCTGAGATGTGACACGATTACGACATATCATTTCAGCTAAATATATATATTAATCTGACTAAGCTTACGTGTACATACGTTATTTGATTATATATAGAAAAATATTTTTAAATTATAATACATAACAAAGATTATATTCATTGCATTTCAAACTGCCAGACCCAGAAAGTACATCAAAACACCTTATAATATTGTATATCTAAATAAAGCTTTCTTTTTATAGCAATAGCAAAGCTATTATATACATATATATAATTTATATATGTAATGTTTCTTAAATTATTTTTATACAGAATATATGTTCTATAATCTACGTACACCTATATAAGATACTTTTGTATATTTTTTTAATTAAAATATAATAAGTATTTCTTTTGGCATTTAAAAATGTACAACGTTTTTTTATATTTTTGGCGATGTGACATTTTCATTGTTTCTTTTTATTTTTAAACATATATAGTCTTTCGTTTGGATTTAAACTTTAATTATAAATAAAATTCATATTTCTTAAATAATAAGTATTTATTTATTAATATACTCATAATGAATTTGTATATTGAGTTGACAATTAAGGGATTACAAATTTCACCGAATGTGATTCATTTAACAAATAACCAAACTGAACTATGAAATTAAAAAAATGACCAGAAAACGAAGAGGTATGGTGTCTTGCAAAGCCAGGCCAAACTCATCTTTGACCACACACAAACTCATCTTCACACATCATTTAAACCTTCAGACTTATAGTAAGCTAGGAGCCCGTTTACCAACCCTCTCGAAAATAAACTATAAAACACTATAGATAAGATAAGTGTTATAAATATAAAAATAAAGCTGAATTGATACATAGAAGTGTGCTTTATCATTAATCGAATTCCTAAAAATGTCGAACATTTGCAATTATTAAAATTGAAATTGATATGATAGGATGGAAGTGACTAAACCCAACTCCCATTTATGTATACCATTCTGCCGCTATCTCAATTACAAAATACCTAAAACTACAAAATGATAATTAAATAAGGTTGAGGTGGCATATCAAACGATGCATGCATGAAAATTTTTCTCATAAATCGATTCGTTCAAGTTAATAGGTAATAATCAAGAAAAAGTAATATTCCTCAAACGAATTATATTTATGTTTATTGATTATTTGCTTCACTTCGCAAATGAGGCGGCTGGGGTGGTGTAGTCAAATAATTAAAAATAATAAATAATAAATTTTACTCTACTAATTTTAACTTCCCTCAATATTTACATATTCATTATTTTATTTATTATAAATTTTAAGCAGAAGTGATTTTAAATATTCATAAGCGATAAGTGAGTGTAAGAACACACACACTAAATACATATATGTTAATATACTCCAATATATGAGTATATATAGTGTATATAACAAAAACAAACAACGTGGGTTAATTTAATTTAAAGCTTATATGCTTTTAATTCATATTTTTATGTAATTGCCTTATATATGTATGTGTGTGCTATCATTTTTTAAACATATACAATATATTACATTGCAAGCAGACTCAAAAATATAGCAAAATACATTGTATTATATATATAATTAATTAAAATGTTTGTTTCTCTAGGTTAACGACATATATGCGCTATATATGTATATGTTATATGGTAAATTTCTACATATCTTAATAATTTTATATGAATATTTAATATTATAACATTGATTAAAGGTTTCATCATAAGAAATATGAATATTTTAAATTAGTAATATTAAAATGTAAATTTTTCTTACAGATATTGTCTGTGTTATCCATACAGATGGAATACCGCTTTGATTTATACAATATGTGATTTCAAGGACAGAACAGCTTACACTTTAAGTCCTTGTTCTAATGTTCTTACATATTTACCTTATTGCATATACCTTAAAAATATTTATATGTACGTACCGCAGTTTTATGTATTTATATTTTATAATAATAACATAAACTCTTTTTAATGAGAATATTTGCAATCACTTGCATCGTATAATTCATATCGTATATCTTTAAATTAAATATTGAGATTATAAAGAAAATAATATGTCTCTCGTATATTTATTTCATTTCAAAATAATTTAGAAACTGTGATATTACAATATATTACTTATGCTTTATGAGTTTATGATATATTTTCATGTATAATTATACTAACATTGAAAAACTTAAAAAAAAAGTGCATAAAGTGGCATGTTGCGAACCTGGTGGTATAACTTTTTCAAAACCTATGTTTGATGATGGCAACTCAGGACGAATACGGAATGTAAATTTCCACAATATGATTCTTGACAGTAAATTATAAACGAAGAACTATAGCCGTAGCATTTGCAACCGGCTTGATTATTTTTGAGTTTATTTTAGAAAATTTAGTGGTTTGTATTTTTAATTTTTGTAAACTTTAATCAGTATCAACAGAAAATTAATTTCATAAATATATTAACGAAATAAAATGTTGATGAATTTCAACAAATACAAGACGGAATAGAACTTGCTGCTTGTTTCCAAAAATATTCATTATAAGAAAATAAAAATTGTACTAAAGTGTGGGAGTTTATAATAATTCACCAATTGTATATTGTAATTACCGAAAGATAAATGTTTCTATAATTCTATTGTTTTTATATGGGTATGTAGCCCATATTGATGTGTGTGTGAAGACATTGCTAATCTTTGAGTAGCGCCCAACACCATATTTTCAAAAATATCCGTTTTTTTTTTATTCCATGAAAAATTTCAGTATTAAAATAATGAAAAATATCCCACGTAATTAGTGGGACATGAACCAGCTATATCTCGAAAGAAATTCTAAGCTTTGGCACACAGTTACTATATAGTGACTCTTTGTCTTCCGGATTAAATTGATTATGGAAAGTTCTTATAATTAAAATTCACATTTGAGTTCGAGAATATATACCGCTGCTAAAGTAGCTACTAAAATTATAGTGAATTTAAATTGCCCAAACGTAGCAGTTATATACATGTAGTTAGCTGACATTTTTGGTTCGTACAAATTCGGTAATGAAGGATAATTCTTGTGCGGCTAAAACGATTCAAGGAATATGTTATATGCTATATGAAAGTATACTATATACCGTAAACCATAATATTGATAGTTAAAATTGCTAAAATGTAATTTATCATTTACGTATATTTATTTATTTATGTTATGTCAAGGAAATGTCGTATATTTCATTTATCAATGTTATATACAACTACTTTTTCACACTTATGTTGCTCTATTAAAATTAAGTGTATTATATAAAAAAAATTAGTTTTTGCATTGATCGCGGGTTCAAAATGTATATTATAAATTCTGTACGAAAATATAATATAAATAAATAAATATACGATATATTGTGTGATTGAATATAGAAAAAGCGTAGAAAAATAATTAATTAATAATTAAAATGATTAGGTCAAGCCGAAAAATAATAGATATCTCAGAAGTAGCTGTACAAATTTCAAAACAACTGCAGTATAAGAGAAGTAATATTAAACACAAACAAATCTAAGCTAAAAAAGTATACATGTAATTGTAATAAAAAACCGCTGAATACAAAATTGTTCATAAAACTATGGCTATGCATAATTAACACAAACAACACATAGGTATATTACATAAAGTGTTTAACAAAAAAGAACCATTTCAGTGTATAGCATATTAATTAATATAATTAATTAACACAAAATTTAAACTCACTTACTATACTTTTTATTAAATACTGTCCATTGCAAAAATCGAAAAATAGAAAAAATAAGTTGTAATATTTATAAATCGCTATATAAACAACATTATGTGCATAAACTCGGAAATAAATTATGTCATACAATACGGTGTTAATGTTCAGTTTTATTGGACTATATATAGTGTTAATAATTTATAAATAATAAAATATTAATAATAAGTCAAAATTTTGCAATATACGTATATAGAAATACTATTTTTATATCAATCATTTATTTATTTATATACATTTTAGTAACCCAAAAAACAAGAAACCTGTAATATTATGTATGTATAACCTTATAAACCTTTAATATACAAAATCAAATTGTAAACAATATAGTATATACAATACATAGTCAGTCATATGTAACCCCACGGCCAAAACATAAAATGGCTATTATAAATATAAGAAATATATACACAATGTTAGCTATTGATATTACATTTTTTTTTATTATATGTATACAATACAGCTATAGGTATTATAGATATGCCGTACATTTGATATGTTCACCCCATAAAAATATTATAGTGTATTTTTGGAATAAAAAGTTGTGTTAACTTTTTTTTTTATTTCTTATTAAATTAATATATATAAATAATAATCTGACTCACACATTATATTAATATATCTATATAATAATACAATGTTACGACGACAATACAAATATCATCAATCATGGATCATTGTCAATGTATGTGATTACAATATTATTATTACTTCATAATTTGCATTTAATTGTGATTGTGATTTAATTAACTTAATGACTTTATGTTGGTAATAATATATAGAATTTATAGCAATGCATGTAGATATGATATTACGAATTTGTTGTATAGATTGAAAATTATAAATTATAATTATCAAATACAGTCGTCTATGACCGAAAAATGGTACACTACACACAGAGCTTATTACAAGCAGTGTTTAATACATATACACCGTTCTTTACATGAAATTGTTAAGACAGTGTTTACATAACACAGAGTTTATTACAACAGAGTCGACTGTATGTATTGGCCACGAAATTGCCATAAAAAGTAATAGTTCCTTAAAGCTGCGACAAAAGCGATCGAAACAAAAAATGTTTGACGATCTAATATCTTGGAAATGGATAGCGTCAAATTGGGCAATTACAGATAGAAATATAGAATGTTTCAAAATGCGCAACAAGAATATGTAAAAATCTATAATAGAATTTCATTTGAAAATGATGACCTCAAACTAATTTACTGAAAGCGTCAAATTACAGATAGAAATATAGAATTTTTCAAAATGCGCAACAAAAATATGTAAAAATCTATAATAGAATTTCATTTGAAAATGATGACCTCAAACTAATTTACTGAAAGCGTCAGCCCATGATCAATAATCGTATCCGTGTATTCTAACTTTAATTTTACCCAATGGAAATATATAGTATCACGACGACAAGGAAACTCATAAATTTGAAATCAGTTAAAAAGTATAATTAAAATGGCTTGTCAATATTTAAATATTTTATTATTTATATTTTATGCATATATATAAAAATAGAATATATAAGAATATGGAAAGCTAAATGAAAGAGTTTTTAAGAATTTTTGATCTTATATATGCTTACGCTATTTTTTACAAACAAATGATTATTTACGAAATACATTTAATTTCAAAAGAGATTGTAAAAATATATATGTTTATATATAAATATATTATAAGATGAGATTGAGCTATATAGGTATATTATATATAAGTATATAATATATATATATATATACTATAAAGACAAACACACAAAATTAAATATATCTTTAAAATGTTTTTGACAATTCTGTTTTTATTTATGTTTAATGAATAATATATGTAAAAAAAAAAGTAAAAGGCTCATTTTAGCAAAGTGAACCAGTGTGGAGTATATATGTATCTATATATAATATATATTACGTGCGTATTTAATGGAATTGATTTTACTTTAAAATTGTTTTAGAAAAAGATAAATCTATTATGTATACGTTGAATAGATAAAGAATATGAATTCAAAAACAATATACACATAATATTTACGTTTTTCATTAACTATAATATGACCATAACCCACCATACATATATAACTATATACTAAGGATAAGTCTTATGAGTAAATTTAATCCGAATTCAGTTAAAATTATGGAAAATAAAGTGTAAACTTGTTACATATGTTAAGTTTAAACATTATGAAACAACACAGTCAACTCTGTGTGTATAGTACAGAAAGGACAGTATAAATGCTTAAAACCCAGTATATGTTTTATAAAATTAATTAAGTTGTTTGCTTTTTTATACGTACATTATACCTATAAATATCTAAAATAAAAGCTCATATTTTGAATGTAATAAAATGTTTCTGTTATTTCCCTTCAATGTCTAATACCTGAATTATGTAATATTTTTATATCTCATTACAATTATTTTACAAATTTTGAAAATTTAGAAAAATACAAATGTGTAAACAAATATGGTTATAGAGTTAGAGACTAGACTTACCATATATATATAGTACACTTTATGTGTACTTTGTGTACGTGGGAAGTGATTCAATGAAAATTGTTTTAATTCTTAAAATTCAACAAAATTCAATTTTCCCAAGAAATAAACAGATATTCACATAAGAAAATGGTACAATAGTACATAAATAAGTGGATTATATAGCATTATCTTTATCATACAGAAAATATTATATACTCGTATGTATTTACCACACTATTACACAAACGTACAAATAATATTTTGATGCCTTTGGCAAATTTAAAATAAAGTGAAAAAATATCAAATTTCAATATAATTAAATTAATATATACGATGATATAGACGAATATATATATTACTGATATTACGTACATATAAGTTCTAATTTGTTGTTCAATCAATTTTCACATTAGTATATAGAACTTGTGTGTTGAATTGAAAATGTATATAAGAAACATTAAACATTTTTTATTGCATTCAAAATGGAATATTTTAAGCAAAAAAAAACCGGTATTTGCGAGAAGTTTATGACTTCATTATTTTATTTGAAGAACCGAAAGTCACCGTTTACTTGTGCATATATAGCGCTTATGGTGAACATGTTTTATCAATACATTTTGTACAGAAAATTGCAAATTATAATCTATTTCCAATCTTTCATAGAAGCAATTTTAAAAAATCGAATCACTGCTTCAAAAGATATGATCGATTTTCATTTTGTGTACCATTTGGGGTGCTCACTTTATACAGTACCACAAATTTCTTTAAATTTTTTCTGCCATCGATTGGAAAATCGGTCATATTTTTTAAAAGCGTGAATCAATTTTAAAAATCTCTTCTATGGAAATTCGTTATAATTTCTATATTCAAAAATGGAAATCCGTTTATTAAAAAAGATGATAATTCATAAAAGTCGATTTTCCGGAAAATTTAATTCGGTGAACACCCAATTTTTTTTTTATAATTTACTTTAATTTCACCCAGGTTATAAGAAAAAATATAGCGATATTGAAAAATGAATGCTATTTCTCAGTCTTCGCCACTGCATGTTTTCCCCTTGCTTTGAAAGTATAGTGATTTAATTGTGTGGATGACAAAGAAAACATTCAGGAATAAAAAAATTGAAGATGAAGAATGGAAGCGATAATTATATATATATATATATATATTATTATATTAGCATTGTATTCGTATAACTTATAGTAATGTAAAGAATGAAAAAAAAATTATGTTATATTACCACGCCTAGCGGCATTACAATCGGGAATAATGTATTAGTGTGTGACATCATTAGTTTATGCATTTTTTTAATGTTACTAAATTTAATTTATTATAAGTACAGTAAAATATAGTTTATAACGTGTGAATATATTTATATTAAATTTTCAAGTCATATATTACTCCAAGTGGAAGCTTATACCATCTAATACACATTCATTATACAGCCAAGGGTGTATACAACAATTTACCAATTGTACTACAATTAACTAAAAATAGATGTTTTCATAATTCTATTATTTTTATATGGGTGATTAGCACATAGTTTTATATGGGTGATTAACTAGATAGTGCGAATTTATAGTAAATTAGTGAATATTTATTGCATAGTGCATTTGTCGATTATTGTTTACATTTTGTATTGAATTTTGAAAATAAAATGCCATACAATTTATAATAAAAATTATAAAATAACAAAGAGTTTAGAGTAAAAATTAATGCATGAAATTTAGAATTTATAACGCGAGATATGTTTCCCTTAAATGATCAAATATAATAAAAAGTCATTATATCACAGTCTTTTTAAATAATTTCTATAATTGAGAGATTTTTTTTTCAATTATTATAAAATTATATTTACTTTATATTTTATTTGTATTGAAAATTAAATTATTTTAAAAGATTTTCCTAAATAAATACGATTAATATTATTTCACTCACCAAACACAATCAATCCATTATAATATAATTATTTTTCTGAAGTAATAGTTAATTTCTAAATATTTATAATATACTTATCCCGGATATGCAGTTATATGTTATAATTATACGATATTTTATAATTTATATCAATAGTAATTTTACACAAGCTTATAATATATAGAATAAATTGCAATTATTAATTTTTTCTATATTGTCACAAATTTTCCCCTGCACTCATTAAATTTTTTAAATAAACTGTAGATATTTTTTCTATACACAAATTATTTATTTATTTATAATATTTTAGTTGAATACAAAAAAAAAAAAAAAATTCACTGACACAAATTACATAAAAATTTATATATAAATATAGAAGAAAATTGAATTGTGATATTTTTCATAAAATCTAACACAAAAAATGTACGATATGAAACCATTAATGACTAAACTCTAACTGAACTGATGAACAATGAATTGAATATATATTGTATTTTTACGAAATTCCTAATATATTATATATATGAGACGACACCTATGTGAAGAATATATCAGACAGACTATGGAATATACTACAATACGCAACATACAAAGCTTATTTGTCTATACTCTATACATTTGATATTATATAAATATATCCTTCAATTGAATCGCAATAAAATTGTCATGCGCCTTGCTAATACTAATATATTTCTATATAAAATAAAAACTATATAGAAAAAAATAATATAATTTGTATAATAAATAATTTTATCGAATAATTTTATGAACGACTAATAACCATTTTTAAAATCGTACATACTAAAATTCGGTTATACAATATATAATTACGTAATTTGGGTGATGTAAATGTAAAAAAATATATGGGAGTACTGCGATAATAGTATATTTATTTTATATTATCTGCTAATTTCGGGAAATTCTTTATATACATATTATAAAAATGTTTATATTTTGCAACGCATTCATATGTTTTCCTTTAATTTATGTTATGTAGTTGTGTGATTCTGAAATAGATGAGATTTAAGATAAATATACTAACAAACGCCTTAATTTTATTTAAAATTATAACGTGATAATTCCGGTTGCAATAATGGAACTTAATTGTAAAGTGTTTTGAATTGAATTGTCAATTTCCTTATCATCATTATTTTAATCGTAATATATGAGCCTTTTTGTTTTTATAAAACCAAATCATTTTAAGAAGATTGTTATTATATATTCAATGTATATGTACTCACCATCAGATGTATTTCTATATACTCGCATAAATTATTAAAATGAGCATATGTTAACATTTTAAATAATATAAATTAAATTTCATTATTTAAATAGTCATATATATACACCATATAATCAATATAATCAAAATTATGTGTACTTTCGCCAAATCAAATTATTGCATGTATGCCGGTTACCAGTAATTGATTCATATTCAATCGGGCCATAGCTGGATATATGAAATACGAATACAAACGTTATTTTTTGCAAAAAATCTACGACCAATAAGTGAATTAACACATTATGATGTAACAAACACAAACGGGTTTCAAACACTTCAACAAATTTTGAATAAAAATCACCCGCAGTTTATTCAGTTGGAAAAAATTCTTTGTGGATAATAATAAATTACTATCGATCAATGTAATAAGCATTATTTTGATAATTCAAAATGAAAAAAATTTAATCCCCCAAAAGAACATCCGTATCGTTTTAGTTAGTTTAATAAATGCGCAGAACTTTCCAGTGTTAGTCGGTTGACGGCAAACAAAGGTTCATCACTCATATATGTGCTTACCATGATGGTGTCGCTGTGAGCCGACATTTAGTGTCAATCTAAACAATTAATTGACATGCTGTATATGTAAAACATATATATATATATAGGTCCAATTCTAATACGTTATAATTAAATGTATTTAAAATGATATAATAATATATATTATTATAGTATTAATATTGTTGCTCTGTATACACGTACACATGCAAAATTTTAACTTATATATTCAAAATAATATATATGATCATTAATTTTAGTCATTGTTACACATATTCCCGATAATACATTCATTTCAATTTTACATCAACGCGTAACCACAAATACATATTACCATATTAGATATTATAATGTTTAATGTTATCTATTCGAAAAATATACTCATATACAAACTGTAGCACAATCTGTAATTTAACTTTTTTCGTATATTTATAGCGCAAATTATAAAAATTTAAATACAATTTTCATAACTTTGTTATAGATCAATGATAGTACCTACAATAATAGTTCTAATATGCTTCTTAGCGTTGAGCATTAACTGATTGGATATTTTTTTAAGAAAATATAACCAAAAATTTTTTATGGAATGAAATAATGTTTTTCAATTGTAATGTATTGTCATATTTTAATTTTCAGGCAACATCATAAATTCCACGTTCAAAAAACTACTGGTTGTTATCCACAACAAAAACAAAACACTGAACTAAATACATCATCATTATTCAATTTCTTACCATTCAATAGATTGAAATAAATTCTTATGTTACACAAACAGATCATCTGGACTATAATGGCGGACAATAAATCTCAAAACAAATTTCCAAGATGTTTTGCCGAGTGACCAAATATGTGATGTATGGTTCTCTTTGTCTTTGTTCGTTTCATTACTTTCAAAATAGACAATTTCTTTATATAATCTCACTCCAAACTGTTATCATAATCTTCTCTCGATGATTATCAATCAGGTTACAAGATTTTTTCGATTAACATTGTTGTAAACAACTCAACTTTTATCACCAGTTTTCACTTATTTCGATGATTATCAGTCAGGTTACAAGATTTTTTCGATTAACATTGTTGTAAACAACTCAACTTTTATCACCAGTTTTCACTTATTGCAAAAGCGGATGATTCATAAAGAATTCGTATAGATGTTAATATCAAGTGAATATCTTTAAGTTGCTGGGGATGACTTAATTTATGCCTGGTTAATCTATCCGTATAGTTTATTGGATAGAGTTACGAAAAGAGGCGCAAGGGTGCTTGGCTGATTCGATATCTCCCGATATATTTAAATAATCAGTGAAATACATAATTACTTATTGTTACTAACCCAATGATTATGTATAAATATTACTTGTGAATTTTAGGTGAGGTGAGACGGTAGAATAATTGTTTATTATTTATATGATGAACATATGCTATACCGAAATTTTTATATACAATACTTATTCAATACACAAATTTACAATATCATCCTGTTAAAATGTATTCATCAAATACTGAGGAAATATAATTAAATTTTACAATAATAAATTAAAATCACTTTGAATGTTGAATGAAACAAACGTAAATACATATTTACATATAAACATAATTTATTAAACCACACAACCACAATGTGAATATATAATAATTATTAATTAAACAGTCATTTATTAATACCTTAATGGCTTAATGCTTAATGTATCTTTATATATATAAATATAGAATACATATGTTATATGGTATATATATGTATAAATTCTATCTCTAATATAATAGGCTGATAAATAATATATTTATGTTTTACATTATATAATTTCAATAGTACATATAAATATACAATATACGCACGAAAGCATTGAGTTTTGTCAATTCAATTTGAGTTGTTTCGTATGGTGTGGTGATTGTATTGAAAATCATATGGAATGTTAGAGTTACGTCTAATTTTTCTTCAACACAATTCCAATTAATTTCTGATTTATTATATTAGTGCCTGCGATTGACTATGCGAATTGGTTACTTAGACATACGCCAAGCTGCAAGTCATCTCCACAATATAGTGTGCCTCGGTCATCGATCTAACATTTCATTCAAGATGGCGTAAATTACTGCGCGTATAAATCAATTCATCAATTAGGCCTGCCACTAGGTCTCCACAGATTTTTATTTAATCAATTTCAATATTGATGAATCGCCGCCCATTTTGTTGTGTGTGGTGATAATTTTAATTTCTGAATAGTGTCCAACACCATATATTTTCAAAGAGATGCGATTTCTGATTTCCATAAAAACGAATAAATAATATTTAAGTTGAATAATTTTTAGTATCAAAAATATGCAAGTAAATACCGGGGTCGAAGCAGCAATTTCCGGATTGAATACCAAGCACTTTAACCAATGTGCCACTGAACCAACCTTAGGATGTACTAAAATTAAGGAAAAATATTTCAATCTATAGAAACAAATTTCAATTAGTTTCATATATGCTAGCCGATGACTCACAATATACAATTATTAATAAATCCGGAGAAGTTGAGATGGACGGAAATGAAAAAACTTTATTAATATTTCTATATAAAATATTTTTCTTTATTATTATAACTATATATATATAATATAAAAAAATGTTTGTAAACAATATAATGATTTAAAGTTAAACAAATAATACATAAAAAATAAAAAAAAAAATATAGATGCCAAAAATTATACTACAAATGTTCATCACATTCTTTTTACTATACTTAAAAAAACAGTCATACTTAATAAATTTAGTATACGCAAATGTTATTCATTTTAATATGAATTTACTTGCTTAATATTGTAAATTAAAAATAATATCTATAACAATTAATTACATAATAATTAATAATATTTATTAAAATAAAATATGTAATATATAAATATAAAAATTGAATTACATTAATTTAAAAAAAAAAAAAAAAAGAAAACAAAACAAAAAAAAAATATTGGATAAAATCTAATTATTATAAATTGTTTGTTAAATATGAAAATAATTTACTACATGCGAGTCATGTGTTATCAGAAATTGATTAATGAATCCAGGAGAGGTAAAATAAAAGAAGCATTTTCTAATTATTTAACCCTTCAGAACAATCGTCCAAATTAGATCAACTGAATTGATATGTCATGAGTTTGTGAATACCTTTTATAATTTAATTTAATAATTATAATATAATTTAAATATTCACACAAGTGAATGGACAATTATTTATGCAATTATTTAAAACGAATACACTATTAAAATATAGAATTACGTGTACAAAAAATGTATTTAACATACAAAAGATAGTGAATATTTTAAATTTTAACAATACATATTTTATACTTCTACAAGTTTATGTATTATTAATGATAAAATTAATTACATAATAATTATTCATTAATTCAAAGATTTTGGATGAAAATATGAAAGTCAGTTACAAGCAAGCTGTATATATATATATATATATATATATATATGACAATTGCTTCATAATAAAATTATAGAAAGTATTTTTATTTCATCTTAATTAATTAATGAGTAAATAAATTAGTAGTAAACTGTACATTGTAGCGCCAGTGGTATAGCGCCGAAATATATATTATTAATCATCGGGTTCAATTCCCGCTATTTTTTATAGGAAATTTTTCGGTATATATTTTAATACTGAAATTTGTGTTTTTTATGGAATGAAAAGAAAAACGAATAACTTTGAAAATATGGTGTTGGACGGTACTCAAAGATTAACAATGTCTGCACACACATCACCCATATAAAAATAATAGAATTATAAAAACATCTATCTTTCGTAAATTGCAGTACAATTGGTAAATAATTATATAGTCCCATGCGAAGTAATTTATCAACTTGGCTGTAATGAAAGGTTTATTAGATGACATAAAGCTCCACTTGGAGTAATATATGACTCAAAAAAAAATTATAATATTTAGTATACATTATCTAATATGTAAATAAATATATAGTTATAAATATAAATATATAAAATAATTTTAATGGCAAGTATTCAATTTCTCTTAATATTAAATTATTCAAATAATATTAGCACATATATAATAAACATAAATAATAAACCAATATAAATTTATATTCATATATGTAAAGGATATAGGACATAGATTAGGTATATAAATAGTATAAATACCTAAAAAATATTAATAATTAGTTGCTATAATTTAATGAAATATATTGTATGTATGTTATGTGTAACTGTAGTATATGATAATGTTTTTAAATTATAACTTTGGTTCTATACATTTTTTTACCTAATACTATATAAATATAATATGTTATATATATGAATTGATATTTTAAACGGGAAACATTAACTTACTGCACATTTTACATGTTTAAGTGATTCTTTTTACTATGAAAACATTATTACGTGTCTGATTTAACTGTTTCCGTGGGAAAATAATAGATAGCATCTGTAAAAAAAAAACAATTCGCTTAATCGGATTGGTTGAACTTGAAATAGCGTTTCAAATACATCGAAAATTTAAATCTTTGATAAATTTACACATATTTTAACTTACTTCATCATACTATTTCATTCTAAGTATGAATATTTCACAATTCGTCCAAAAAACTAATGAACGATCTAATGTTTTCATTTTAATAAAAAAAAAATAAATATTTAGCTAATTTTTTGCACAATATATTATCTATCCATAAGAAATTCTTTTACCAGAACAACGGGAATTCTTTCACCCTAGTACATATATTTAAAAATTAAAAATATTTATTCCTCTAATTGACTTAATGATATAATTAATTTTTCATTATAAAAGCTTAATTTTCTGCTTACGACTTTGTATACATTGTTTTATTAAATCAAAACAAAATAGTCAATTATCGTAATATCAGTAAATATATGTAAATGGCACGCTACACAAAATTCGAGTATAATAAGTTGTTCTCGAAAATTTAAAATTCGAATACATACATAACAGCCTCATGGAAATATAATGCACTAAATTGAGTAACAAAAATGTAACAACATCCAGTTAATACCAAAGATTTATCGTTTTATGGACGCTATGCCAAAATAAAACAGGCATTTTACGCGTTGCTGCTTTAGTTCAGCTTTGAAGGAAATAATATTAATAAAATTTTATACAAATAATAAATTTATATTAAGGAAGAACTTTTATTAGCGAAACATTAATTAATTTAGGTGTATATGTATTTCACAGTCGAATCATAAAACATGGTTTGTTGCATCAACTCCTAGCAATTGAACTAAAAAAAAAAAAAATGGCATCGTATTATACATTTTCCGGTTTCTTACGTAACTTTTTCAAATATTTAAAGTAATCGAACCCACAGATTTTGCTAAAACCATAGTTCTTTGTCTAAATTACAATTGAAAAAAAAAACGAAATCGATTCAATCTCACATATAAATTTTAAGACCTATATAATACATGGATTTGTTGATTGATAGACAGACAATAGAATAGGGTAAAAATAAATTGAAGTGTAAACCAGAAGGTAGAAGGAAAGCCGATATAGATGCAGTAAACTGTGATATAAAGATCCTTAAAATTCGGGATAGGAAGACATTGACTGCGGATAGGTCAGGTTGGAAAATCGTGTTGGAGAAGGCTAAAACCGCACCTGGGTTATAACGCCATAGAGTAGAGTAGTAACTACAATTGTCTAAAAGTAAAACTGATTGTCGTTGTTTCGATTCCCAAAATTAGAATTGATTTAAAATTATGAGTCATAAAATTTCTTATTTGTAATATTCATAAATTCTTATGAAATAATGTCTTATTATACGTACTATAAAATATTGCTTTTAGTTTAATATGTTACATAAAATTAAAACATAATAAAAGCAAAGGTACGACGAACCAATATTTTAATCTTCATAAATATTTATGATAAATTAACATGATTAATTTAATAAAAACATACCTGAAAAATTTGAATAGTAATTTTCAATTTAAAATTATATACAATTGCACTTAGTCTGTGACTCCTAAGTGTATTAATTGGGTCAAACTTCGTTGAAGATATGTTGGATCAGGAAACATCGAAAATTGTGTTTTATGATCAACGCTATTCCAAATTACAACATCTTCTCTACCAGTTGTTGCTGATCTTCCAATAGAAAACAATAACTTTCTATCAAATGCAATTTTAAGATATCTTAAAACCTGTAAATTTAATAAAAATTGAAAAATATTATAGAATTCAACATATATAATATAAATTACAAAACAACAAGTTAATAAAATTTCGAACAGATTTTACAATGCTATAATATGTTGATACTGTTTTGTAACGAATGTATTTTGGATTTACGATAGATAAAGCTTACAACAATATAAATACAAATATTTTTTATGAAGCGCTATTCAACAAAACAATATAATTTAACATTTACTTCAGTTCTTTGTTGAGAAGACATGACTATAGTGAAATATTAAAAGCAAATTATTTTTATATAAATAGGTGAAAATTGGCACAATTATTTTTCATATTACTTCATTTAATCTTATAGCAAATATTAAAATTAATGAAATTAATACTTTTCTTATTTATTAATAATTAGTCAATACTTATTAATAAGACGAAAAAATTAGAAAAACATTGATTTTATTAATTTTAATATCTACAATTGTAATATAACTTATTGCATTTTCTTGAGAACATTTAAAAAACAAAAGCTTTTTAATACTTCAGATGTAATGTTGAAAATTTAAATTCAGGGATAATAGATTCAGATTAGGTACTACGGATTTTTATGGGAACATTGTAACTAAACGGGAAGCTCGAATTTGAGTGAGAAAAATGATTTTGAAAAACCACTTCACATCACTTCAAATTATTAAATTGAATAAGAAAAAAATTTTCAAATTAATATATTTAATACTGTTCGAAGTGTTCAAATAATCGATATTCAATTACATAAGCACAAGCTCATAAATTGACAACAATATTTGCAGTTATTTCCTAGATTTATTTAAATAGACTTTTTTCAGTTGTAATAAAACAAAAATTGAAATAAAAATTATTTTTTTTTGGCGATATTTGCTTAACTTTTATTTTATTGCAATTTATTAATTTCTAGTAATGGAATTATATATACCTTTCTTCCAAGTGGACAATCAGGTAAATAACAAGTTCTTGGAAAACCCACAGCAAAAAATGGACGATTTGGATGTGGATGTTCGTCAGTTTGCACACCAGACACAATACTGTAAATGAAATTAGGTCGATAGTAGATATTTAAAAAAAATTATATATATGTTATATTTATACTTGTAAATAATTTGAATAGTATTTTGCCCTTCATGTCCAGGTAAATTTTTTGGTATAATAACCCATGCCATTGTACCATTCGGTTGATTACCAATTTTTTCACCGTACACAATACCACATACAGGACATTCAATGTAAAGTGATTTTTGTGAACTATTTTGTTGGCTTATTATTAATTCATTTAAACATTGTAAATGCATTAAATGATGACATCGACTTAATGATATTGAAGGATTTTGTGAATTGTACTCTAATTCATCTAAACACATCGGACATGGTTGTGCATTGGGCCATTTTGGTGGATCCACAACTTTTACAAAACGGCTTATCATATCGCTTGCTGGATCAACACCTTCACATTTTCATTTTTATTAAAACACAAATAAACAAAATTTAAAATTAATTAATATTAAGTGTTTCGATTAGTTCTTGACTCTATTAATATCTTAGGATAGGATTCAAATATACACAAAAAGACTGATGTATACGTATGTAACGTTTTCTTTTAAGTAGTTTTCAACTGCAATCAACCGCTCCAAAAAGGTGCAGAAGCTTTGAGAGATTCCAAATGGTTGTCCTATGAATTGAAACAAAGCAGTCGTTTCTTGGATTATTCAATGATTGCTGTTGATGAAAAGTGAATTGCTGATGAACTATTAACATAATAACATGAACGAAATATTCAAGGTGCTTAGAAAGTTAATTGTAGCGTATTAAATTTTTTAAAGAAACACATATTTATTTACAAAAAGAAACGTCAAGAACTGATCGAAATTACTCACATATTAATATATTACGACACATACCAATAATTGAACCTGGAATTTGAGATGTTGCAAAAACTTCATCACTTCCAATCGAACAATCTAGTAAATCAGATACAGAATCGATAGTATGGCTACGTGAACAATCTTTACTTTCATGGCTTAAATATGTTGAAACAGTATCAACACTAGGTCGTCTACTTGATTTACTACTACTACTTGCATCAGTAGCATCCATATAAATATCATTACGTGACCTCGAACGTGAACGATGAGATCCAATACGTTGACGAAGTTGATGTTGTTGATGAATTTCATAAAGCTGTTGTTGTTGATGTTGTTGCTGTCGTAATTGATGTTGAAGTTGTTGCTGTTGTTGAAATATTTGTTGTTGTTTTTGTTCATTTGGTGGTTGTTGTTGTAGATGCTGTTTATGTTGATGCTGTTGTTGCAGTTGCTGTTCTTGTTCTATGTCTTGTTGTTGATGTTGTTGCAGTTCGGGTTCACGATTGCCTGTTAAAGATGTTCCTGGTTTTGTACCTATAAAAATAAAATAATAGTAAAATATTCATTTTCAATTAACTTTTATTTTGTAATCTATCACGGGTGGGGTTGTTTATATACGTGATGACGATAAATGTTGAAACATATCCGAGAACTAAACTTACCAAATATATTTAAATTGTTTAAAAATTGTCGCGCTAAATTTGTAGTTTCATTTCCTGTGATTTGTTTAGATTTAATAGATTTAGTAATTCGTTTTACTGAGGATGACGATGATGACGTTGATGATGATGAAGACGTTATTACATTCGAGGACAATTTTTCCTTCACATTAATATTTTTTGTTAAACCACTAAAATTATTATTATTATTATTATTAATGTTGTTATTAAAATTATTATTATTATTACTATTATTATTATTATTATTATTATTATTATTATTATTATTATTATTATTATTATGATTATGATTATTATTATTATTATTATTATTATTATTATTATTATTAATATTATTATTATTATTATTATTATTATTATTATTATTATTATTATTATTATTATTATTATTATTATGATTATGATTATTATTATTATTATTATTATTATTATTATTATTATTATTATTATTATTATTACTATTATTATTATTATTATTATTATTATTATTATTATTATTATTATTATTAATATTATTATTTTTGTTATTACTATTACTATTATTGTTATTTTTACTATTAATATTATAATTAGTATTATTATTATTGTTATTATTATTATTATTTTTATAACTACAGTTATCATTATTGTCATTATTATTAGTATTTTCATTATTATCAGTATTATTAATATTATTTTTATTATAATTGTTATTAGTATTTTTATTATTATTATTATTATTATTATTATTATTATTATTATTATTATTATTATTATTATTATTATTATTATTATTATTATTAATATTATTGTTATTATTATTATTGTTATAATTATTATTATTGCTATTATTGACATTGTTACTGTTATTATTATTAATATTATTATTATTATTATTATTATTATTATGATTATTATTATTATTATTATGATTATGATGATTATTATTATTATTATTATTATTATTATTATTATTATTATTATTATTATATTTGTTATTATTATTATTATTATTATTATTATTATTATTATTATTATTATTATTATTATTATTATTGTTATTATTACTCATGATTAATGCACCAGACTTTCCTATGCCACTTGAAGAAGCTGTCACCGCCGGTAATGATCTTGATATAATTTGATTTTTATCAATACGAGAACTATTTAATAGAGGTGGCATTTGTGTATTAAACGATTGTGCAATAATTTTAACTAATGGATAAGTTGCTTGTTGTACTCTTCTTATAGATTTATTTGGACCATTTGGTGGTCGAAATTGTGTTAAATTACAAAAATTAATTACAAACGGTAATCTAAGATTTGTTTTTGATAAATCAAGAATTTGTTCACCCTATAACAATAAAAATAAGATTATTTAAAATTATATTATAATTACATGAAACAAGTTACAATTCCAAAAAATTAGTTCTTCTAGCATATTTTGCAATGGTACTATAATACATTCAAACAGAATCATTGCAAATGTGAAAAGTGAATTTAAATTTCTATTGGAGACATAATAATACCGTTATAACAAGTTTAAATGAATGACGGTTTTCAAAGTCTACATGACAAAAAAAAATAATGTATTCTCTGAAGGTACTAGACGTACCATATAATAAAGTTCTTTCAAAAATTAACGCGTTGATAAATTCTCCACATATAAAATTTTTCATTTGTTATAATTATTTTACGCGACACAATTTTTCCTTTTTCAGTATCACTGACACCCAACACCCTGATACACTGTACACTGGTGAGTACATGAGGAATATTATAGAAAATTAATAAAAGTATTTATGTGATTATAATGAAATAATCGTACATATATTATATTCACAGTCATTTGTGTTATTTAACACAGGTGTAAAATTCTAAATTTCAAGAATATATATACCTTTAATATATATTTACTTTTAATAAATTAATTAATTGTATGATAAGAATTCTTCGTTACATTATAAATTAATCTTGAAATTTAATTTGGTTTTTTTACAATAAAAAAATAACACAAAAATGACTGAATAGCAGTGAGTATTTAATATATTTAAAAATAAAATTATTTATTCATTTTATTTTTAAATTACAGCTTACAAGACAAACTTTTTTTACAAAAAAATAATTACCTGAGCCCAAGTTTCTTCTATAATTGACTGTACTTCCATATTATAAGCATGCCAGTCATTTCCATTTGAATTGCACCATTCCCATTTTGTTCCTTTACCAGCTGGTGATGTAGGTTTATAATATTTCCGACGAACAGAAACAATTGGAAAATCTATAAATTATTCAAATAATTATTATTTATTTATTATTCATCATACCTTCAAAAGAAGGGAAATTGAGACTGTGTAAATGACAATGCATAAGGCTCTCAGTCCAATGCAGGTTCCATTACTGTCGCAAATGCTTGATTTTTTTCCACTTGGGAATTTAATTTATTAATTTGTTATTTTATTAATTTATTATTTAAATCATTACAACTCAAACAAGTGCCAAGTTACGTTTACAGGCATTTCGAAATACTTTTTGATACATTAGTAAATATCGAAATTTTCGTTTTAGACACGGTCTGAATATCAGATTATATTACCTACTCAAAACCAATCCCTCTTACGGGTTATTCACATAGTGCGATAGTTATACAGGTTGTACCATACTGATACTGGTATAAATATGTTATATAGAAAAACATAGTGATTGCAATAATTATTACTATAAAAATATAAAATGCGATCATAAAATTAATTTGTGTGAAATATTTTAATTCTCAGTTAATTAAATGAAAAAGGAAATCCCACAAATTATTCATAAAAATATAAAGATATGTTACACATATATACTAATCTAGTTTGGAAGTATTCTAATTTAAAATATTCTAAGTAAAGAGAAGGCTACAGATCTAGTTTCAGTACAACAAAACCATACTTCAACAACTAAATGCAAATAGGTGTTGATATTAGCATCAATATTTAAAAATAACAATCCAAATTGATTGCATTCATTTTGCAGCATGCTTCAAATTGTAGCATGTCACTGTTTTGGGAAATTCGCATCTTGCTTTTTCATTTAAAAATAGTTTTCAAGAAGAGAAAAGCAACAAACCATTATATTGAGGTTTAGTCTAAAAATAAAATTTAAAAAGTAAATTATTAACAAACAAAGACACGACTAATATTATAGTTTACTAAAAAGTGTTTACAATTACAACAAATTATAACACTTACCAACATCTTCAGCACATTGTACCATTGTTCTTACATTAACATAAAATTTATTTAAATCTGGATCAGCATCACTTAACATTACTCTTGTTAATTTTTTAGCATAAGCCCGTTCAAGATGCTGTGAAACAGCCGGACTATATGGTAAAAAAGTAAAACGTGATTCAAATTCCCAAACAACAACTGCATGTCCCATATTGTCATATTTTCATTATAAGATGTTAATAAAAAAAAATACCGTATATGTTTCTATGTAAAACTAATTTTATTCAAATTATTAATATAAATTTAACTTTGTTTTGTGAATGGATAACTGCCGTGAATGTGAAATATGAACTTTTTCATATAATAATAATGAACAAGTAGCATATTTAATGAATTAGTTTAGCATTGTAATTTATTTATACATGATTTATTCAACAAGTGGAAATAATTGAGAAGAGCAAGAGCACTTTTAATTAGAACACATTGTAATTTACTATTATATACTAATGTTATAACACAGTTTATTTTATAAAAAATTAAATTAAATAAATTGCACTAAAATATATATTTATATCTAATTGATTAGAAATTTAAAATTGAAATTAACTTATAATTTGATTAAAAAAAAACTGAAACCATTTCTTTTATTAAATAAATATCCTTTAAATACCATTTTAATTGATTTTAATGATGAATGATGTTCGATATATGTTGATGATATTGATATCTCGTTGGTGTTGTCAATTGTCATCTGTCATGAGATCAGGGCGAAGGCGATGAGGGAACCTGTTGAGAATGTGGATTTGAATGTGGGTGGATTATGTTATGGGTTGATGAATCGATATCGATATATAGTGATATCAAACATTGTTGATATCGATATTAAGGCCACATTTATGCTCGAATTATCTTTTTCTATGGTGAATGTATATACCATGTGTGGACATGTTAAATTAAATTAAATTATTTGATTTATTTATTTTGGAAAAGAAATACATTTTCTTCAATAAGAATTGATTTAGAAACAATAAAAATTAATTTTCATACCATAACCAATATTTTTTAAAAATATGTGAATTTTTGAATATGCCGGTAAAACATGAATACGTGACGATCACAAAATATATGCAAACAGTTTGAATGAAACTTATGAAATATAAAAATATTACCATGCAGGTGCCGTAGATGCGAAGTAAATCAAGAAAAAATGATACTCGGAATTCATGCGATTACAGTCATATGTCATATCACAAATCCATCAAATCCATAGAGCAAATACGTAAACATTTCCATATGACGTCAGTGTCAAAATTGTAAATAAACTTTATATAAAATTCATTCAGAAATTCTAAAAATTTTATAATTTTAATTAATTTATTTATATCTAATAAAATTTAATTATAAAGTGATTTACCAAGTTTTACATAAGTCAAAAAATATTTATTTGAATTGAAATTTTAGGTTATGGAAATCAAACAACACCAGGCGTTAGTTCTACCACGGGTAGATTCTATGTTGTCTGAACAAAATATGATCACTCATCTAACCCGATTGGCAAACAAAATTTTTTTTTAGATGCATACAATTACAATGTAAATCATATTCACATCGGATATTAGTTATTCATTAAGAAATATAATTTTTGTAAACACAAAATAAAAACAATTTACTTTTTTTAATTTTAATATATTTTCATTGAAACATATCATTCCATTTTATAGTATAAAATTTCAATAAAACATATCTTTCATTTATTTATAATTTCTTAGCCTTGTTTTTGGGCAAGTTCACGTGCCTTAGCTTTCTCTAATTTGGTAATGCGAGCTAAACTCTTAGCACCCAGTAAACCACCGCCCCAATGTTTACGAATTTCATCTTGTCGATCATTATAATTAGTTTTGACAGATTCAACAAGTTTTGTGAAATTGGCACGATCACTAGCATCAACTTGAGTGAGTGCAACTGATGTACATGTTTTACGACGAACTAAAATTCCTAAACGTGCTTTGCCTTTAACAATACAATATGGTACCCCCATTTTACGGCATAAAGCTGGTAAAAATAAGACAATCTGTGTATCAAAATAAAAAAAAACAGAAAATAAAAATTATTATTTACTTTCAGACATAAATGCCAAATTTAAGCTAAAGATATTCAAATATCTCAGATTGTTATAGAATCTACAATTTTATCTTATAAAATAAATTCGGTTGAAGAAATTCAATAAATCATCACAAAAAAAGATCACTGAAAATGTTACAAAATTCAAATTAAAATCTTCTTAACTCACCTCGATTGGATCAACATCATGTGCAATTACTACCAATTGAGCCTTTTTCTGCTCAACCAATTTTGTAACCGTATTAGTACCAGCTCGTACAAAATTTGGTTTCTTTTTAGGTGTTACCTCCTTCTGCTTTGTTTTAGCTTCAGCAATTTTTTTTAGTCGCAATTTTTTTGCTAAAGGTGATTCTGGCCGATACTTTTCTAATAATTTAAAAAGTTGTACGGCTGTTTGTTTATCAACTGTTTGACTAAATTGATTAATTGGTGGCGGAATTTTCAAACGTTTTTGTAAAACAGCTTTTTGTCTTTGTACACGTATGTATTTGGGCCATCTTACGAAACGAGATAAATCACGTTTAGGTTGAATGTTTTGACCTAATATCAAAAATCAACAATTACATTTATTTTATTTTCCTATATAATTTACATATATAAAAAAAAAAATTATAAATGATAAATATTTCTTACCTATACCAAAATTTTTTGGTCGTTTTTCGAAAAGCGGGTTGACAATTTTTTTGGGTTCAACCTTTTTTACAGCTAATGGTGCTGGAGCAACTTTTTTGCTAACTGGTTTCTTCTTCGGTCTTGGCTATATATTAGAACAATTTATCAAATACAACATTTAAATAATATTAAATTTGCAGAAATACAATAAAAAAAATAACAAAATAGCCTTAATGTAAATGCAATATAACATCAACATGACCAACCAAAGTAAAACTATATCTTATTCCAAAAATAATAATAAATTTACACAAATAATAGTTCCAATTTAATTAAATAATATATTTACCTTCTTTATACCCATTTTTTTAAATTAAGTAAATCAGATGGTTGTAAAAATTAAAGATTAATTAATAACACCTCTTTACAGAAAAAAAAAGATGTTTTTTAATCCGTCGAACAAAATAAAAAGAAAGAAATTTGCAGAGGAAATAGCTCTGTCAACATAACCAATTAAATACAAAGCAAATGTCAAAAATTAAACGCTCATATGTGCGGTATTTTTGTCTTGATGTAAATGTGACATTTTTACGATATCGTAAAACAAAAATATTTTTAACTTTTATCGTGACATCTGTTGTTTTGTGAGTATAACAACAATGAAATAAAAAACACAAAATAATATTATTTCAAATACAAAAATTAGCACTTTATAGAAAAATTTTAATACATTCAAAGTAAAATACAAATTTTTAATATAATTCGGAAATTTTCTTCATTATTCATCACTCAAAGAAGTAGATGAAAATATATTGTAACATTAGTTTTTCTTTTTTGGTGGAATACATTTTTCGACAGGTAATCGTACCCGACGTACATCATAATCTTGATCAACTCTCGATACCACCCTTTGTCTATGGGCAAAACAAATTAATATTTATTTGCAATCTAAATTTATCTATGTCAGACATTTCACATTGTTTATAAAACTTCGATAGAATTGCATTCAGACCAGAAAACTGTACATGACTTGCATGACATAGTTTGTAATAATACATAATTTACAGTTTCAAATGTTATAATTAAATATTACGATTTAAAATCTAAACAAAAAGACAAAACCAACCTGAAAAGGATGTTCTACAACTGTGAATAGTTTAGTTTAAAATTTGCAAAAATTAATATTAAAATTAAAGACATCAATATTTTTTATAAATTCCAAAAATATATAATATAATAAAAACAATTAATAAAATCATAGCACCCTTTTTTTTTGCTTGAACGCAAATTATTCTATATATTTTTCAACTTTTATGCTATAAATTTGTATTCATCATAAGAACTAGGAACCGTGACTTGGATACAATACATTTCATATATTTCATATGATTGAATATTTACTAGCATTTAAACATAAACCTAATCACAGCTGTAGCACAGCCTTCACGACTACCACTAAACACAAAACTAACTACTGTTGTAGTACAGTACTTAGTGACAAATCATAAAAATATCTTTTACCGACAATTTGACTTAAAGACGTACAATGTAAAATGTCGAGTTTGAAAAATGTTATCGAAATATTAGTAGAAATGTACA
Organism: Bibio marci; assembly: GCA_910594885.2. NCBI lineage: Eukaryota > Metazoa > Arthropoda > Insecta > Diptera > Bibionidae > Bibio > Bibio marci. Next base: position 10,068,238 of record OU343114.1, read on the forward strand.
TGAAATTACCTTTGCTCCTCACTTGTAATATATAAATCATCAGGTTTATGATATCTATTATGATTATTAAATGCATTTTCATTATAAAAAATAGATTCACATGCTTTACATTTTATTATATCTGTTACGGGTAGTACATCAGCTCCTTCTTCGTCTGGATGACAATCAATTAAATGTTTCTGAAAATTTTGAGACAATTGTTTGATATAAACTTTACCAAAAATGTAATTAAAATATATTAGTATGAATTCGTGACCATAATCGTCTTACCTTTGAGCATATATAGAGAAATACAATAAATATTTAGATCATTTCTATATGTAGCAGCCAATAACATATATACAACATATAATAGAAATTCAAATCTATACTCTAATCTAATATACAAATTCATAATTCATTATTCTATTATATACAGTAAATATTGTAAATAGTCAAAAGTGACGGTGACAAAACTATTGAATACTATATTTTGAGCAAATCCGCGTAGATCAAATATTTCCAACTATATATTGCATTTATACTTTAAGTATTAGAATAATGAAGAAAGTAAAATACAATCATATATTGCAGAAAATGCTACATATATGTACTAATTTTAAAACATTGTGCGATCATAAACAACTAACTTGTAATACATATCCTACATATTATACACTTTGTATGTACTTATATTTAACGGAAACCAAATTTCAATACACAATGCATTTTTAAGACTGTATCATTTGATGAAGATGACCATTTGTTCGTTTATGAAAAAATTGCAGTACAATATCTCCGTACAGGAGTATATAAAAATTTACAAACTTGGCTGTAATGAATGTTTATTAGATGACATAAGCTCCACTTGGAGTAATATATGACACACATGTGCGACTACATCGATGCCGCTACTGTAAGCAGACATCTGAATTTGGTCTTAAAATTTCATTAACACAATATGCTCAAACATATCGAAACATGTTTGGTGATTCTGTTAATTAGTCGATTCTTTTAAAATATGTTTGCGGCTTCAGTAGAGACACTCAACTTTAATCTAGATTAACCCAATTTCATTTCATCATATTGTATTTCTCTATTATATATACTCTGTTTTATCATTATATCTTTATAATTTAAATATAAATTAAATTAATCTATCTATAGTTTGTAACTAACGAAAAACAAGATGATTTAAACAAATTGTTATTATACTCAATGTAAAATATTAGTAATTTCATTGCTAACGTACCTGTAAGTTATATTTTACCATATATTCAGTCCCACATAAATGACAATAATAAAGTGATGACGCTTCATTAGAATTAGTCATTCGTATTTTTTTTGATGGTGGTGGAACAGCAGTCGGCATTAATAATTTTTGTTGTAATCCATGTACACATTTTTCATGAAAATCTAATGCATTTTGAGTCTCGAATGATACATCACAATATCGACAATTATATATCTCCATAGGTAATTGTATTTTATCATTTAACGGGTTTGTATTTGATGGTGCTACAGTTGTTTCATTTATTTTATGTTCATTTTTCATATGTTGATTTAATGTAAATTTAAGTGGAAATAATTTTCCACATAATTTACAAAAATAATTTATACTCTCATATTTATGCTTACGGAATTTATGTTCAATTGCTTTTGAAATAGTGGCAAATGCTTCAGGACACCATTCACATTCAATTAATTCTAAGCATGATTGTTTTCCAGAATTTAAATTTGTAGTTAATTCGCCTATTGGACGTCCCTTTAAATCAATTTCATTACTGCCATGTTTACTGAAAAATTATAGCGAATGAATATAGATCAATTTATAATTAAAATTTTGCATTGTAAATAAATTATGTAAACAAACTTATATTTACCGAAAATGAATTAATAATAAATCATGTTTTGTAAATTTTTGTTGACACATGACACATGAAAATAGTTTTTTATTAACAGATCCGATTTTTCGCAATTGTATATTATTTTTATTTTCTACAATTTTACCAGTATTGATTAAATTTAAACCAACACATTCCGCAGAACCAGATGCTGATTTTTTTAATATTTTATTATCGTCATTGTTTTTGTTAACGAGAAATATTGACGTATTTATTGGATTTGAAAATACATCATTGTTTATTTCATTATTAGTCATTTTGTTTAAATTAACGTTTACTTAGGTTATTAATAATAATAAAATAATTGTCTTAAACAATAATATTTTCTTCTGTAAAGTAACAGAAAATATATAAAATTATAAAATAATAATATTGATTTATTTTTACAATTATATTACAATAAATAAAAATCACCACCCAAACAACATTCAACACTACTAATCCACAAAATTCCGAAATAAGAGAAGAAGAAATTCAGAAATAGAGAGTAAAAGCACAATCCCTCATGCAAATTTAAAGCTCGTACGTCCAATATATAAAGATTTGTTTGCATTCTATTTTAAAAAAAAAGTTCAGTATGTAAATTTTTAAAAAAATTTTATTTATTAACGAAAAATGCAAAATTTTGTTAAATAAATGAAAAGCTATACGGCAGCAAGTAAGTCTATATATTTTACAAAAATATTAGCAAGCTACAATTGGAAGTATGTTACAAAATGCAGCAAGTAAATATATTGCCGCTCTACCATAATTATATCCATTTATGTCCCACATTTCCAATTTATATTTAAAATTTAATTTTGAACAACTTCATTAACATGCCAAAAAATATTTTTTTGAATTTGATTGTATTTTATTTTGCATTTCATTTCATTTTCATTCATTTGTTAAGTCTTATTTTACTTTTCTGTTGTTGTTTTGTTAACGTTTATTTTTTGTGTGTTTTTATTTTATTTTAAATAATTTAAAGTTAAATAAGTTAAATACTAATGTAATATTGCCATTTTAATCATTTAAATAAAATACAATTTTTCAAGTAAATAAAATTTTATTCATACAAAATATAACTATTTAAAGATAAATAATAAAAATATTTTTTATGTATGATACAAGATGCGTGCATGTATCAATACAAAAAAAATAAGAACTTGTTCGTGAAATGTATATATATACTAATGAAATAATTTAAATAAGTATCATCTTTTATACTTAATTTATATAAATTATAATATAAATAAAATATAAAAATAATATATAAATTTCCTACGTTTTTAAATATCCATCACTTTTTCAAGTTTTATATCGCGAGTCGCGCATGCTATAATTTATATCGATGTTTTTTTTATCATTTATAATAATATGAAATCCCAACTAAAGACTTAACGATTAGTTATTTAATATTTATTTTATTCAAAGGTAAATTCTAGAACTTGAATTTAAAATGTTTCAAAAATTCAACGCACCTGCATCTGTATGTGTATTCAATCTTAATTATACTTAATCATATAATGCTTCAAACTACAACAGTACATATTATTATGCACAGGATAAAACTATACATACAGTCCAAATACACAGTACACTAGTACAGTGAGAAATGAGAGTGGTTAACAGAATAACTGATTTTTGAATTTACAATTTTTCATATTTATATGATATTATACTTTAATTATATATTATTAATTATAGTCTTATTTATATCATTTATTCTGTTATTCATGTTATATCAGATATTTAATAAATTTCCAACCTTTCGTCGAATAGATTTAAAATGGGTTCCAATGTTCAAAACATATAGACTATTAGATTTTTGAAAATTAAGAAAAAACAGTGATGCTGTTTAAATTTCATATATCATGTCTTCTACAATTTCTTCATAGAAATTTTCAAAGACAATAATTAAAGAATATTTCTTTAAATGCATGAAGAAAACTATATAAAAATAAATTTGGTGAAATTCCAAAAATTCAAGGAAAGTTATTTTTCCTAAAATTAATTATTCATTTTATCTTTTTATATGAAATAATTTTTACAAGCTGCCACTGCAATGCAATTATCCAATATAATAATTTAATATATTATCTAATATATAACCAATAATTTATCTATGAACCAATAATTTTACAGATATAAAACATCATGACATCAAATCAAAATAAGGAATCATTTTTATATGCTCGGGATCCAAGTGTTGATCGACGGTTTAGACCATGCCCGGATAGAAAAGTTGCTTTATTCAATGAAACATTATATGAAGAAGAAGACGATACAGAATCTAAAAGTAAAAGTGATGATTCTGGGACGGCTGAGAAAATTATAGATACGGCAGCTAATGTTTATTTAAGATTACGTGCGTCTTCAAAATTAAATCATATTTATAAAACGGAGGGTAATATTTTTAAAGTTACCCCATTAGAAATAAATGCATCACAGAATCATCCATTAAATAATAAAGATATTTCTGAAAAACAATATAAATTCTCTAGAATATTTGGTGAAAATAATAAACAAGAAGATATTTATAATTCGTGTGTTTATCAATCAATTGAAAATGGAGATAACCTTACAGTATTAACTTATGGAACATCTGGTTCTGGTAAAACATATACATTATTAGGCGATAATTCAAATCCAGGCATTGTAATACGCAGTATTGAGCAATTATTTAGTAAATATGCACAAAATATTTGTGAAAAACCAATTTTAAAGGTTCATCGTGGTAATATGGTAATACTAAATGATGAAGATATTAATTATGAATTTAAATTTCGTCATAAACATTTTAATAAAAAATATAATACTAATAATTATAATGGATCTGCTAATAATAATATTAATATTGATTATGAAAAAATGAAAACTAATATTAATGTAGAACATAAATTTCCCATTGATATTAAAACCAACCAAAATGTTGTTATTTGGGTATCTTTTGCTGAAATATATAATGAAAACATTTATGATTTGTTAGATACACATATAAATAATAAAGAAAATATGTCAACCGGATGTGGTGAACAGTTAAATAAATCACGTCCAAATTTAAAAATTATATTGAATGATGGTCATTCTTTTATAAAAGATTTAACATCAGTTTTTGTTCGAAATAGCCGAGAAGCCTGCGAATTACTTGTGAATGGTTTATCACATGTAAATTATGCATTAACAAATATAAATGAACATTCTAGTCGTTCACATTGCATATATTTCATTGATGTAATTGTATCAGAACCAACTATGTGCACACATATTTCTTATAAATTTTGTGATTTAGCCGGATCGGAACGTTTGAAAAAAACTGAAAATATAGGTAATCGTTTAAAAGAAGCGCAACGTATCAACAATTCTTTAATGGTATTAGGACGTTGTTTAGATTCATTATACACTAATCAACAACACCAACACCAACAACAACAAAAGAAAAATAATAATAATAATGATCGTACTGATGACTATATAGTACCAATTAGAGATTCAAAACTTACAATGTTATTACAGGCACCATTATTGGGAAATGAAAAGTTAACAATGATTGTTAATTTATATCCAACAATTGAATTTTATGAAGAAAATATGAATGTACTAAATTTTTCAGCAATTGCTAAACAAATAAAATATAAAAAATCAAAACCACAAAAACGAAGTACAAGATTTTCTTGCTTTATAATTCAGGCAATTACAACAAGCAGTCCCACAAATAACAATAGTACAACAGATATTTCAATTTTACTAGAAGAAAATTACCGGTTAGTTTAATTGATTTTTATTTCTCTATTTCATATGTTTATTTTATATATAGATATTTATTAAGTAATTTGGTTTCATTTATCACTCGATCGAAAAAAACTTACTTTAAAGGAAACGTTAAAGAATCTGAATCGATCCGTAAATTTGTAATCTTAATAATTATTAAGTTTTTTTTTTTTTTTTAAGTTATTTACTATCATTTTATTTCAATTACGTTTACTTAATTGTTAAGTTTTTTTTAGTAACTAGCTAGTCACCGAACACAAAATACTATTTATTTATATTTCATATTTATAGGCTACGTGCTGAAAACGACCAATTTCGTGAACATGTATTAGAATTACAACGTCAAATGGTAAAACAAGAGGATACGATAAAAGAGGAGTTATCTACTGAATTTCAAAAACAGTTGAGTGAAATTTATTTCATGTATAACAATAGAATTGATCAATTGATTCAAAGACATGAAAAAGCGGTAAATTATTTGATTACTTATGTGCGCTGTCTAAGTAAATGAATTTATATCATTAATAAATTATTTTTAGATTACGCAGCTTAAAGAAGATCATGCATACGAACTGGAAAATGCAATTGCTGATTCGCAAGTAGAAATTATTAGTGATGATTCTGTTATAGATTAATTTGTTTTTTTAAATTTAAATTATTGTTTTTATTAAATGAAAAGAAATTAATTTTAAATTAATGCATATTTAATACGATTATACATCGAAAGGATACTTCCATACTTTATTCGAATATACCTAAAACAATCAAATTTAGAATACAAGCTAAAAGAAATTACTGAAATTTTACTAGACCCACTTTTGCAAGCTTTCATTACTAGGTGATTGAACAATTGAATTTAATATACATGGTCTGTGTCACAGAAAACGGAACTTTTTAATAACAAAAACAAACGCTTATTATTTTGAAAAAATTCAATAATTTTATACGAAGTAGTTTCCTTGGGCTTTAATACAACGGATTGCAAGGTAAATTAACATGTCATCGTTAAAGATGTCCTTTTGTGCACTATTATAAAAGCAAATCAATATAGTCTTGACTTTTGGCTTTTCCAAACTTCTTTCATTCGGTTTTCTTCGCTTGAATGCTTCCATTCAGAGTTTTGACGCTTGAGCTCTGGATCATATTGAAAACGCCACGTCTCATCGCCAGTTACAATAGAATACTTGAAATTGTTCTTTTTTGACGCTTTAATCAAGTCTTTACAATGTTGAATTTGGGTGTAATTTTTGATTAATTTTAATCTGTCACCATACTCCAACAAAAAACTGCAAAATGCTATTATTTTATGTAAGTGTTCTGCTTGAATTTACTTTCAATTTGCAAAAGTAATTGAATGATTTGTTCAGTAATATCACGGTCATGCTATATTTCAGATGGGTTCTGATTTTCACTATTCCTCTACAATTCCGGGCTAATTTAAGGCTGAATTTTTCATTGGGTAATTTCACCTATAAGGAAATTTTACACAATCCCGCTTATGCCACGGCGAAACGTCAAATTATATAGAAAATAAAATTTATCGTGTTGTTCCTCGTATGTTTCATGTTTGCACTTTTGTAGTCTAGTAAAGTAAGTAAGCGCCAAGTGGTAATATTTATTAATATAACCACGATTATTAATTTGTGTATTGTAGTGAATACTGAAAAATATTTATAATTTATTATTTTAATGAAATATAATCGGAAATCGGGATTAATAATTAATTAAAGGATGTTAACAAATAACACTTTTTTACGTAAAACTAAACGTGGTAATATTATAAAGGTAAAATTGGATAAAATGTACATCCTAACGTGAACGTGACTCTGTCCTGATCATGTTAAAAATAGGACCTAATTAATGTTATTCAAATTTTATGCAATATATTTTTCTTAGATAGTTCGTGAACATTATTTACGTGATGATATTTGGTGTGGTTCATCTGTATGTAATACATGTTTCCATTTAGAAGATGAAGCTATTTTGTCTACAAACCCCACTTCTAAAAGTACTGTCTGTCCATTTTTACATTATCTATTATTAGATACAAATGTAATATTAAATCAAATAGATATTTTGGAAGAAAATATACTTAATAATATAATAATTCTGCAAACCGTCCTTGATGAAGTGAAACATAAAAGTTCAGTTGTTTATAGAAGACTGAAGGATATTATGAATAATGAAAATCGAAGTTTTTATGTTTTTGTTAATGAGCATCATAAGTTCGTACATATCTTTTTTTTTATAAAAAAGGTAAAGTTTTTTAAATTGTCAAATGATAAAATATTTCTTTACTTTATTTTAGAGATACTTACGTAGAAAGAAATCCTGGTGAATCTAAAAATGATCGCAATGATCGTGCTATACGTATAGCAACAAAATGGTATAATGCACATTTGCCTCAAGAGAAGCCAGCTAAACAAATTAATGTAATTTTGTTAACGGATGATGTAGATAATCTTAAACAAGCTAAAGAAATGGGTGTATCTGCATTTTTAGGTATGATTAATTATATTTAAAAATTTTTGTTTTACTGGAAATGATGTTAATACATTATATTCAATAATGTGTGGTACTATTAAGTGGTAGTGTTAGTATATATGGTCTCATAGAATGCGACAGCCATACGCTTATGCTAGTCTCTGTCGAAATTATTTAATTTTGATTCGACTTCGTTGAAGTTAAAAGAAAATAACCGAATATTGCACTTTTCTGGAATAACGCAATAATGTACCAACAGATTTTTAAGTGTTTATAGACTATTAGCATTAGCATATCAAGGTCTTGCACTCATTTATCTCGTTTAGATATGATCTTTTTTTTTCTATTTTATATTTATTTAAACAAACATTAAATCATAATCATGTTTAGTACTAGTTATAGTGAGCGACTTTCTAACCTGTGATTAGAGTATTATTCTAAGTCGTACCGAAATTCGCTGGTTCACTTGTAAGTAAATTTTTTTGAAAAACGTTCCTTATTTTTTGTATTGCCTCCTAAATTACATGCCAGAAGTAAAATTAAAAATGTTGTTTACACGGAGCAACGCAAAAAAGTCATATCTAAGCTCTTTTTTTAAGTAGTAACTTTAAGTGTATAATTTAAATATTGTAGGCATTTCAAATCGGATCAACATTCTGATCCCTTTTAATTTTTATGAAAAACATTCATTTTTTTGTATTGCTTCTTAAAATTAAAAATGTTTACACGGTTCAATGCAAATAAAATTCTATCTAAGTTCCTTGTAAAGTAGTACTTTTAAGTATATATATAATTTAAATATTTCAAGGATATCAAATAAGAACAAATTCGCCTTTTTTAGTTGAGCATAATATATGAGTTGATTACGTATACATAATCAAATGAATTAAATTTTATATTCAGTTAAAGTAAATGATTTTTCTAATGCTGCAATATTATAGAAAATCGAAAATAAAATTAAAAATTATAATATAATTTTCTTTATCATAGTTCATGAATATATTGAATCATTAACCGAATATCCAACACTTTTGGATAAATTAAAATACAAAGACTATAGTCTAGAAAATAGTAAAGATGCATTATATCCAGCACATTTAACCCCTTCACAAATACATGATGGTATTAAAAATGGTACATTATTACAAGGAACATTTTTAGCGTCTCGTGAAAATTATCTGGAAGGATATGTTAATGTTGAAGGCTATGAAAAATATGTAAGTATTTTTAATAAAAGATTCAAATTTTAGAGAGAATATTTTATAAAACGTATTTCACAGTCCTTATTCTTTTAATTTTATAGATACTTCTACAAGGGCGTAGTGGTCTAAATCGAGCTGTTGATAGTGATTTAGTAGCAGTAAAACTACTATCAGAAAATGAATGGAAAACGCCAAGTGAAATGGTTTTACAAGATGAAATGGAAGATCCTGGTGATGTTCTTGAGGAAGAATCAATAATATTTAGTACAAAAAATATATCTATTACATCTAAAAAGACAAATGAAAAAAAAGAAGAAAAAACACCAACAGGTAAAATTGTTGGTATTATAAGACGTAAATGGAGACAATATTGCGGGATTTTACAAGCAAATCTTATAGAAGGTACTACTAGACATATTTTTATACCAGCTGAAAGAAAAATTCCAAAAATACGTATTGAAACTAGACAAGCACATCTATTACAAAGTCAACGTATTATTGTTGCTATAGATCAATGGCCAAGGCATTCGAGGTTTATTAAAATTTATTTTTATTATTGGGTTATATTTTAATATTATAATTAATATTTTATATTTAGATATCCACAAGGACATTTTGTACGTGCACTTGGTGCATTAGGCGATAAAGATACAGAAAATGAAGTTCTTTTGCTTGAACATGATGTCCCACATAGTAAATTTTCCGAAGAGGTGTTACGTTTTTTACCAAAATTACCTTGGGTTATATCTGAAAAAGTAAATATATCAGAATTTATAATAATATAGAAACATTATTAAAATAGACCCTCTATGCTACCCAAAATGTTTTCGATATGAATGACCTTGCTATTAAAATCCTAATTACCAATTATTAAAATTTAGCCTAGTTCTGAATCATTCACTAATACTTCATCTTATTTTGTAATTTTTATAATTTTCATTTTCAATTTAGTTAATCACATACCTTTTTGAATTTAAATTTAGTAAATACAGTTTATAGGAGGTTTTAATATTTATTTGATAAATTAAAAATTTTCACTAAATTTAATTTAAATTATATTCACTCAGCGTATTATTTAATAAGATATACTCCCAAGGAATTTGGATATATAACCTATTTCGAGGTTCCACCTTAATGAATTCCGAATAAGTCCGACTTTATTTTAATGTTAGTCCAATTCTTTAATATACAGGTCATTAACGGTGTCTAATCGTTTAGAACTCAAAACATATACCGCAATAAATTAATGAAACTATATTATTTCATTTTTAGGAATACGCAAAACGTGTTGATTTGCGTCATTTAAACATTTGTTCAGTTGATCCACCTAACTGTACCGATATCGATGATGCTTTACATTGTCGTAAATTGAATAATGGTAATTACGAAGTTGGTGTACATATTGCAGATGTTAGTCATTTTATACGACCTGGCAATGCATTAGATAAAGAAGCTGCATTACGAGCAACCACTGTTTACTTAGTTGATAAACGAATCGATATGGTACCAGAACTATTAAGTTCAAATTTATGTTCACTTCGTAGTAAGGTTGAACGTTTTGCATTTTCATGTATGTGGGAAATTGATGAAAATGCAAACATTATAAATACTCAATTTCATAAAAGTGTTATTGAGTCAAAAAAGTCAATGACATATGAAGAGGCTCAACTGCTTATTGATGATGAAGTACAGCAACACGAATTAGTTGAATCGTTAAGAAATCTAAATATGCTAGCAAAACTTTTAAAAAAACGTCGTATGTTAAATGGGTAAAGATTTTAATTTTATTATTGAATGGTTACATCTTTTAACCTACTTTATATTTTTTCTAGTGCACTTGTATTAGCATCACCAGAAATACGTTTTAATATAGATGATGAAACAAATGAGCCAATTGATGTTCAAGCAAAGCAAATACGCGACACTAATTCTATGGTTGAAGAATTCATGTTATTAGCAAATGTGTCCGTGGCAAACAAAATTTATACTGAATTTCCAGAATGTTCAATGCTACGACGTCACCCGGAACCGCCACAGATAAATTTTGAACCTTTAATTAAAGCTGGACGTAATCATGGTTTTGATATAGATACATCTAATGGTCGACAATTGGCTATTTCGTTAGATCAATCAATGAAAAATGATAATTTGTATTTTAATACAATGTTACGGATACTGGCCACAAGATGTATGATGCAAGCCGTTTATTTTATTAGTGGTACATTGCAAAGAGGGGAATATTTCCATTATGGTTTAGCTGCACCAATTTATACACATTTTACATCTCCAATTCGAAGGTATGAAGTATAATTTAATGTAATTGTGTAAGAATTTCTAATTCCAATATATTTCGGGATGTGATGTAATATATTATAATATAGATATGCTGATATTATTGTACATCGTTTATTAGCAGCATGTATTGGTGCTGATTCAACTTATCCTGATTTATTGGATAAACGACAAACGTCAGCATTATGCAATAATTTAAATTATCGAAATCGGATGGCACAATATGCTGGCCGTGCATCCGTTGCACTTAATACCCATTTATTTTTTCGTGGACGAACACAAGAAGAAGAAGGGTATTTATTGAAATTTATATATTCTCTTCATGAAATTTCTAAAATTAATGTATTGATAAACACATATATATATAAGTGGCGTCTTGTGGTAATTAGCCTAGCGGTTGCGAAAACGGACATACTATATCAAAACATACGATTAAAACTGATTACAGGCAGTAAAAATTTCGTGTCGAACCCACAGATTTCCAAAACAAAACAGCAAATAATCTATTTATAATTTATAAGTGTTGAATGGATGAATGTGGCTTGTATTAGATATTTACATAATACTAAAAAATTATTTAAAAATGTTGTGCCGCGATATATGTTTTTATGGATTTAAATATGGTTTTATACAGTGCGCCAACATTAGGTTATGGTTGTGACGTCTACTTCACCTGAAAAGTTTTTCATAATCGTTTGTGTCTTAGACATGCAGTCTTGCAATGTTCCATTCAAACCGCCCGGCAGTGTCATTAGAAATGCATACGGTTGCTTTGAACAAATTACTTGAACTATTCTGCTTGGCAGAACGGATTACAACTTCTATGTTTGTGTAACAGTGGTGGCAGCCCCACCAAAACTATTGCGCTGTCCGCAAATAACCTACTCAATCAAAATTTATTAAAGTAACGTTAATTATGCAAAAATCGGATTTAAAAAATTGGACGTTCGGACATTGCTGCAACCACCAATGAAACTAAATTTTTCGATAATTTCAATGATAATGGATCAAAGTGGAATTTATAATTTGATATCGAAAAACACAGGCCTCCCAACCAAAATTGATACAGCGGTGTCATGCTGTCATCTGCGGTAAGACTTAGTTTATTTGAATGGTATCCGGTATGTATGCTCCAACAACCATCCACTGCTGACGTATTTGGAGATTTGTCCTCAAAATCTGATTGTTGGTATAAAACATAAAAACATTCACCAATATACATGCTAATCTTCAGATGAACGAATCAGTAAACATATACATTAAATTGCTATAAATAAAAAATGGAGGGCATCGTTACTCTGGATGTCGGTAACTGACGCGGCACTGAAGTTCAGTATGACCATTGTGTTCTAGTTGGAGAAAAACGACAAAAAATTGCTGCCAATAAAAAGAGGATATATATGGCTATATTGATTTGATTCACTTAAATTGCGTGATCTAACAATTTTAGGTGAATTTAATGAGTCACTGTCACAACATCAATGGCAGAGTGCCGACAACCTCGATTGGTTTGCAAAATATATAGAGATTGGTGAACATACGCTCGTTCCAATGCACAGCTAGCACACCCTAAGAAGACGCCGCTGAATATATATATATTAGTATTAGACTGAATCTATTTGCACTTTTGTGCCACTTTAACTGGTTTCCTGGCAAGATAATTTTTATGAATATAAAGCAATCCGTGAAAAGAATGATCAAAATAGAACTACCAAAAAAAAAGTTCAACAGCCTCCAAAATTACAATCTTTGACAGAAGAAAAAAAAAACAGGTTGTACGTGATTAAATTTTTTTTTGCCGATATTTAGGCGTAGAATTTTGAAACAAAAAAAGAAATATTGGAAAACATTGAAATTCCTTAAATTAAAAAATGTTTTCTTATTACAAATTATAATTTTGTAAAATACTAAAATGTGAAGCATCAGCATTTGCAAATGTTTCTTATTTCAAAATGCTTAACCATTTCTTAATTTATACAAAAAGCCAAAAACAACAGTTAAATCGAACACAAAAGTGCAAATTGAATCAGTTTAGTGTATATATTTTTCATTTTATAAAATTATAGTTATGTATTATTTGTACGGAAAAATGCTTTACAAATTTTAATACCTAAATTTGGATTGGAGGGAACTATCTACTTAAAGGATAAAAAAAATGCGAATAAATCTGGTATTAATTTTACATATAATGAGGAGGTAAGTGAACTTCTATTTATTTATCAATTTATATTATTTTTTTTTCATCGTCTGTATAAGATTTGCCCAAAATTTTTATTATCTATTTTTTTTATCTTTTTTTAAATTCAAAATTTGTAATGTTCCAATCTATGAAACAAACTGAATACTGAGAAAATCAAATTAACAAGTTATTTCCTGAATAATTTTGTTTGTCGTTTGAGTTAATTTGGTAAGAGTGATAATACTTAAGAGCAGTCTATATTAATTATCATTTAACTTAATATTTGTTGGACTAAATATATCCGAAATGTTTGTGGCTTAGTTTGTATTGAATTTTTATAAATTAAGAATTTATTAAAATTTTAAATATTTATTATTACATTGTCCTCAAAATATTAATTATATCTATTATATATTATAATAAATATATGTTCAACGAATACCCAAAGTATTTGCCAAAATATTGTATAATAATTAACTATAATATAATTTAGGGATTCGAATGTTATACGTACAATTTAATAATTAAAACTAAAATTACATTAATTTGAAGTATTTCTTTACAGGACCATACACAACAATACAAAAATATAATATTTCATTCATTCGATCCAGTTACAGTGCGTTTAAGTTTAGATTCTTCAAATGTACAGCATGAGAAACTTGTTTTAGATCTCGTAAAGCCTTACATAGAAGGATTTAGTGTAAAGTCAGTTACCAAATCTAAACAAAATGACGATAGCGTACATGCTGATGATTGTAATGATAATGATAATGATAATGATAATGATGATAAAGCAAATAGCACAACTATATCGTCAAAAATTAAAAAACGTAAAAGTATTGATGACATTACAAAACAGTTACGCAAAAAAAAGAAATAATCTTTAAAAATAAGTAAATAATAAAATCAATAATCATATTGTTTATTGTTATTAAATTTTCAAAAGCTAAACGTTGTTTCATTAGTCTGTTCTATTTGTCCTGGGAACTATTCAGTAAGAACTAAGAAAAGTTAAATTATTCATTACGTAATCAATCTGATCCGCGTTCAGTCAGTCCAACCGAAAATTAAATTACGATCGCAGTTATTTTGTATTTATACTACTTTCATACGCTTTTTTTTTTACTGCTTACTACAAAAGCTGGATACTACCATCTTGACTCTTTTTTCACCTCTGATTTTATCATGAAATTTTCTAAAAGTGAGCTTTTTGAAATTTCATTTTTAATGTCAAAAAATAAAAATTTTTATTACAGTTGAAATTTCAAAATGTTTTTTTTTTGTACCCACTTGCCAGACTATTCGTACATCAAAATAGACATCGGTATCATCGATTTCGGTACCAATCGGTACATATATAATCCATTTTTTTTAATCATTCATTCCAATTCATTCATACTACATTTTTGATATTTTATTCTGAAAAATTAAAAATTACTTAAATTTTTGATTAAGTATTTCAAACAATTAAATATTTATAACAGTATAATTAAACTCTATTCTGAAAATGTCGAAATGGAGAGAACTTGGTTTAACGTAAATATATTTATATATCTTTTATACTATATTAGACAAAAAATTTTTATGTTACTTTTATATCATAATTCTATTACATAAGTTTTTCATTTACTTTTTTTTTTTCTATTAATATAGTTTAAGATAATAATTATTATTTATTTTAGATATATCAATTATTCAAACATTGCTGCACGTATATTACGTCGCTCCCTGAAACCAAATTTACAGCCTGAAGCTGCTAGAAGGAATGATTCACATATTAAATTTACAAAATGGACAGATGGAAAATCAGCTCGTAAGTATAATTGTTTTCTATTACTATGAATTAGAATTAATTATTATTGGAAAAGTAGAAAAATGAAAAGAAATATGATTTTATGTCAATATAAATTATATTAAATGTAAACAGTGATATAATTCTATGAACTAGAAATTGCTGTGTATTAAAAAAAACGAATTTACATAAAATTCATAGTTTTTAATTTGTATACAAAATAAATGATAAAGAAATTTTTGATTTCAGACGAGAAATAAATATATATCATTTATTATTATTATTATTTTGTGGATAGTGGAAGAAGAGTGTATAAAGTTCGTAAGTCGTAAACAAAAGATTTGTTGTGTGAAATATTTTTAACTTTGTTTGTTTTTGAGATTTCCAACTATTATTATTATTCCCTCATATCCGTGTATGTGCAATACATCTAATACTGAAATATTTTCATGCGTTCTGTAAATATTGTCAAAATAATATTGTACAACAATTATTATGTATATGGGAAAGTATTATAAGATTAAGAAACACTTTGACTTTGGTAACAGGACACATGAAAAGATTTTAATACTTTATTTACAAAGTTTTTTGCATGATAATGAAAGAAGAACATAAAAAAAAAAAGAATTGGACTATTAACCATATTTTTTTTATTAAATTTAAAAATATATTTGATTGAAAAATTAATAATTTAATGTTAAAATGTTTTGAATTCATTGTAATTTTAATTTAATTTAATTTTTAATAGGTGTTCAACAACCAATTGAATAATGGTATAAAACTCATCAGCTATACAAAATATGTATGATTCTAGTAATATGAATATTTTGTTCAAAAATAATTAAGTTTATTTTCGGTATATATAATTTTTTGTTTCCTCTTTAATTAATAATGTAATTACTAAATAATTAACTGTTAAAAATATAGTACACGAAAAATAAAGAGCAATTTTAATTTATTATTTCCCTAAAAAAGATCCATTTTACAAGTATTTTCTTACGATCACAATACTCGTGGTTAGTATTTTATGAATCTACATCGATAAAAACTATAACAATCTATAGCCAGAAATCGCATTAATCATTTATATGTTTATGTATAAATATAATGAATTAACTGAATTAATTTTTAAGAATTTCATATTAGGAAAATTAAACCAACATGTTAATTATAAAAATGTATACATATATTTTATATATAATTAAATCTAGAAGAAATTAACTCTGATAAAATGTAGAAAGAAGGCAGTCAGTAAAAAAAATAAACCTAAAAGTTGAAATATGTGACGTAAAATAAGAAACTGTAGAACAAGAATGATATATATAATAGTGAAAAGACAATTATTTAATATGGTAGATTATAAATGCAAATGTTACAGATATATTTTTCAAAATGAGTATTTTTATACATATAAATATTCCACAAATTGTAAATAATTAGAAAAAGAAATTTCGTATTTATTGCAACCAAGATAATATATATTGAATAATTATTTAATTTAAAATTATTGGTAAACCTTTATCATTTAATAATGATTCTTCAGCATCTAATTTTCGTGGACCATCACCAAGGCTTGTATGAATAACATATTTGAAAAGGTTTTTGTCATATGGTTCCAAAACAATACTACCATCGAGTGCCTAAAATAAAAAAAAACTACAGCATTTGTTTATTTTTATGCCTATTAAAAATTTTACTTCTTCTGGAACTGCGGCATGATCAATTGGTAAACCTCGAATATAGTCTGGATTTTTTGAAGAATCATTTGGAAATATAGTATTTAAAACAGCATAAATTTTTGATACTTCATCTGCTAACATATACAGACAAGCATTTGATCCCGCATCAAATGTATATGCAACCTTTAAATTGAATATTTTTATAATTTATGTTAGGAATAGTTACAATATATTAATGAATTGTGTTTCGTGTCGATAAGCGTATGCGTTACACTATGAACAAATATTAGAAAAACCGTCTAGTTTCTCAAATTTAGTAGTTTTGTGTTTATAAATCAATAAGGCATAAGAAAAACAAAATAATTTCTGCATTAAAACAAAACAAAAATTACCTTATTCTTTTTTTGAATTTTATTATATGAATGAATAACTTCTGCAATACGATGTGATACATCATTCATATAAACACATGGTGGATATGAATCTAAGCAACAAGCATGGAATTGATTACTATCTTTCATAGTATATTCTGCAAATGTATGAAAATCTCGTTTCTTAATTGCTTTATGTATTCGTCGTAAATGGCTTGGAACACATTTAGCAATGCGGTGTCGTAATAAATTAGAATTTGATGCAGTAATTCTCATTCCAACACTTGAACTGACTTTTTTTCGTGAATCATTTACAACTAAGATTAATACTCTCATTTCTGGCCAATAGTTGGCATCCACGATTTGTTGTGCTATTGAATCAGAACCATCAACTTCTAATCCTTTTTTCCACAGTACAAATCCACCATACATACTGCGACACGCTGAACCACTTCCTAAACGAGCAATTCCAGATAATTCTTTATCTTCTATACCATATAATGATGCTAAACAGTATACTAAAAGTAAATTTAACAATTTAAAACAATCTGTTTGCGTAATTAAATTGTTATTAATTAATGTATACCAAGGCATGAAAAACCAGCAGCACTTGATGCTAATCCCGCACCAGTTGGAAAATTATTTTGAGAACAAATATGTATATTAAATTTTAAAATATCATTTTCTGGATTTTTTGCTTTTGCAATACACTTTACTATAGATGAAAAAATTAAAAGAGAACACAAATTTTAAATTATATATTACACAAAAATAAAATTAATAATAGTCAGAATAAATTTTATTAAATTTATTTACGAGCTTCCAGGCAATTTCGAATTCTTTCACTTTCAAAATTTTCTTCCAATCCATTTAACCAAAATTTATTTTCTTCAAATGATGAACTAGCAGCTACCGTTGTTTTAGCACACATCTATAAAGTTCAAAATAAAATCAATATTCAAATCGTCTTATTCACATATTGAGGAAAGCGTATACTTACATGATCCATTGAAAGTGTTCCACTTAATGAATCATTTAAGGGTAATATTAATTTTTCATTTCTTTTACCCCCTGTTTAAAAATTAAAAATAAATTTAACAAACATTTCCTTATTTTTAGTTTTAAATCTTTCAATAGAAAAAATTAATAAATTCATTATTATGTTCACTTTCTATATACAGATGACCTGACCTGACCTAATTTTTATACAATGCCGTAATTGTTATTATGTTAACATATAATATTTTCAGTATTGTTTGTGTAACAATAAAAATTAATGTGAATTCAAATTATTTAAAAAATTTCAGGACTCAATTTTTCTTTAATATTTATTTAATATCATTTTATTAACGTTGAATTATATATGTACTTACAATATTTAATAACTGCAATATTTACAGGGGCAATACAAGTTACACTTTTCATAGCTACTCTTTATTTTAACAAATTAATTTTTAATTAATTTAATCAAATAAACTTTCTATTGCTTATTTGAATAAATATTAATATTATTTATAAAATATAAAAATGTGAGCTGTAAATGATAACGATACAAATCTAGGAAAACAGATCACAAACCATATACAAAATACAACTGTATGTATAGTGTCTGTATACAACAGTCAACACAACACAACGCATCAACCAAAATAGAGCGCGTTCAACACAAAAATCCCTTTCTATTTGTGTCGTTGCGTTGTAGAAAATTAATAATAATTACCTGCGGCCTATTTCATAAAAGATTTATTTTATAAAATATGCTGAAAGTAAGAAAGATAAAACATGAAAACATACTTTTTTAATTCAATGCATTTTATACTTGAATTTTACATGTTTGTACAAATATTTTTCAGAGAAAACCATACTTTAAACATACATCACATACGTATGTGAAATAGACATTTACTACATTACATAAATGTCAAATTCACACAATATAGGTGCTGTATGCTTTATAATTTATATTTATATTAATTGGGTTTACTTACTTTAATAAATTATTAAAAAATAAAATTACATTTAACATGAATTTTCCATAAGTTATAATAAGTTGGCCATATTCCTTATATATGCCTTATATACTTTATATATGACACCGCGATTTGTTCAGGTACGATTAAAACCGTCAACGGTCAAATATGTGAATTAAAAAACGATGAGTTTTTCATCGAGTTTTTGTCTGAAGCTGAAGGGTTGTGTGTTAGACTTGCGTTAGCCTTTGCTAGGTTATATATTTATTTATGTAAATGTAAAACATTTTCATTTCATTTCGTTTATAGTATATGAATATTTTTTATCGCGGAAAAGGTGATAAAACAATTCTCAATTGTGAAAATTTATAAATATTTTGATTTTTCTCACCTACATATTTAAGTGCATTTAAATAATAATATTAAAAATAAATGATCTTTATATTCTTGATTAATTTGATTAATTTGTTATGTGAACTGTGATGTAAAGGTTCACTTCCAATCCAATCAATATTGTTTATATAGTTTGTTAAAACGTTAACAAAACAAAACTGAAATTTTCCATAAAAAAGAAAAAAAAAATGGGTTTATTAGAACCTTTAAATTACGGGGAGAATTTCCATGAATTATATTTAAATAATTGTGATAAAAAGTAAGTAAAAATAATTTAAATGTGTATATGCGTTTATTTTAATTTTCTTCGACTGTTTTCTGAAGGTGATTATTGATTTTTTCAATAAGTCTATAAATTTGTATGGTTATTGATTATGATAAGTAATAGCTCTCTCAACTCAGTCAATTTAAATTGAAATTCAACTTAATAACAATTTTAACATAATGTGAATTTTATGAATTTTTTTTTTTATTTAGGAAATTATTGGCCGAGCAAAAGAAAAATCGTTTAAAAAAAGTCAAAGATAAGAAAAAGATTGCACCTTTACAAATTGAAGCAATACCGGAAGAATCTGATCCAGTATTACGTATGGAAATTGAACCAAATGCATCGAAATTTGCTGTGTTTTCTGTTATTCGATCATCAGTATTAGAAGCCGAAACAAAATGTAATTTAAGTACGTGTACACATTCGTCTGGAATTGATAAATTAGAAGCAAATGTAACATGTTGTGTGCATTGTGCTGCGACTTGTAAATCAGGTGCAGCTATTGATTGTCGTTGTCATCATCATAATAATAGTATTGCAACAAAATCGTTTGATAATGATAGTGATACGGAAATTTTTAGTGAAGAAAGTACTGAACATGACGTGATAGTACAAGTTCCACAAGTAATTATTTACGTTTTATAAATAGAAACAACTACTAAAATGTTTTTTTATACACCAATTAGATTGTTGGTGCTGGTTTAAAAGGACTCTTTGAATTAATAGCTGAAGCAAGAAACATAAGTCCTGTATTATGTACAAAAGCATTGAAAGCATTATTTGATGTTATTCAAGGACAAGTTCCAGAAAGCTTTAAATCTGAACCTATTGATTTAATACATCCATTATATGAATTATTACTAGATTTAGCTACATTGCATGGCCCATCATCAACTAATGATATTAATGATGCAAATAACTGGTCAGCGATTGGATGTTCAGCTTTATTAAGTATATGCGTTGCAAGAGGTGATACTGGTAAAACTTTGAAGGCTATCGCTGCCTTAACTATGTCACCGAAAATATTGTCCACACAAAATATTCAAGTAAGTTATGTAGATGATGCTTGCCACTTTTATTATGGTAAAAGTCGATAAAAAAAGATACAAATTTAATTACTATTGTATATTATTGATTTATAATGCTTTTACATTAAATAGAATATAAATAAAATGCTCTAATGCCGGTGTTTGTAAACATATTGCTTTCGCTATTTGTTTGCAATTCGTAAGATAAGTAAAAATGTTTATAGTTTAAAAAAATATACACTATATAAAACCGGTATACCAAGCCCAATTCTATTTTTAATGTATAAAGTAAACAATAAAACATTTAATAAACCATTATGTATATGTATTATACATGTAGTGCACGGCAATATTACACCAATTTATCATCTCACTTGTTTAATCGTCGTGAATCGCCACAATTATACCAAACACTATATTATATTTTAATTTAATAATTATTTATTTTTAGCTTCCTATAATATTAACAAAATTACAAAGAAGTATTTATTCCGTTATACTTGGTAAACCGAGTAAACCAGATTTTCTTAAGAATGGTATTCCAAGAAACTCTTTAAATGATACGGTACATAATTTTTTTATAATATGTTTTTAAATCAAATTATATATACACATGAAAATATTTAAATGTTTGTGTATTAGAAAGTATATGTAAAATATATTTAAGATTTTAATTTTCCTATTTAGTTTTCTTTAAAAAATCAACTTCCACCAAATATTCATTATAATTTACAACCATCAATTGCATCAAATGGAAAATATATTTTTATATTAACTTCTCGCAGTCTACTGAAAATTGGTTCTGGCTTTAATGGGACTTTAAAAGGATATGTTTATGCTGTAAATAACGAATTTTGTAAAGAGAAAAATGGATGGATTGGGTTTAGTGGTGTAAGTTTTTGTTTAATGTTATTTAATTAAAATTATTTTTCTCATTTTCTTTTATCTTTCTTAGAACTCATTATTTTATAAGAAAGCATCAAAAAGAAACAATGAATCAATTTTGGTTGTTAATACGGAAACTCTGACTATAGTTTGTAAGTAAATTTTTTAATTCTATTTTTAGTCAGTTTTTATTTAGTTTAGTTTATTCACAGTAACCATATTTTTTGTGGTATTAACAATAAACCAACTTACAATAAGTTATAATTACAATACTTTGACATTGTCAATTTACAGTTATTCAAGAAGTTCTACCGACAAAATGTCTACAAAAAAAGTATCCGTTGAGAATTTTTCTTTTTTTTTTTTTTTATTTTTCTTAAAATGTGGTTTAGATAAAAAACGCAAATCTTTGAAAATAAGGTATTAGCTGCTACTCTAAGGTTTAAAATGTCTGCAATCAACATTTGACCTAATCACTAATATTAAAATAATGACATTATGGTAACAACTATATTTCGATAATTGCAGACCAATTGGTGAATTCTTGTATACTCTCATACCTGTTAAATTTATGACTTCTGTGTTACCTATCCATCTCAGTTTACATCTTTGGATAATTATAAATTTATTGATTATTATAAGGATAAATGCATATAGTGTTTTTTTCTTTTATTTATTATAGCTGCAGCAAAAATTAATATACCTTCAACAAAAGATGGACAACATTGTTTACTATTTTCAGACAGTGATTCATTGAATGCAATTACTACATCTAAAGATGTAATTTATATTAAATTTAATATCAATTTGTTTCATTTTTAAAAATTAATTAAAATTTTAAATTTAATTTTATATTCTACGTAGGAAACTCTTTTAGTAAAGCAATTATATACGACTGCAGAAACGGTACCCGATTTATTATTAAAACTAGCACAAAAGAGTTTTCGAACATTAGGCTACGCCACATTTGAGGAAGAACTTTTAAATTTTAATCAAATACAATCGGTAAATTAACAATAATTTATTTTTAATATACTGTTTTTAATTCAATTTTATTTTTATCTAGATACAATCATCATTTAATCCTTTTGAACCTAAATTACCAAATGATTTAGAATCTTTAGGGATAGCATGTGGAAAAGAATTTGGATTAGTTCGTGCATCTAATGGCAAAGTAATGTTTGAATGGAAATAAATTGACAATTTGATGAAATTTTTTTTTCTCTATTGTGTAATAGGTATATTATTTTGGAAAAGCAGCATCATTAGGTTTAAAATTTGTTGGTAAAACAGCATCATTAAGAATGACTGAATTAATTGTGTCAAAAATATCTAATATAATACAGATAAGTATTGGACACGATGGTATCCATGCACTTCTATTAAATAATGATGGAAGTGTTTATTTTACTGGTACAGCTCGACGTGGTGAAGATGGTGATACATCAAAAATTCGCCGTCTTCCAAAAGCTATTAAACCAAAAAAGTTATCAAAAATTGATAATCATTTTATTGTACATTGTTCATGTAATAATGGTATGTATTTTATATGTTAATGTTTGAAATAATTATTTACTAATACATTTAAATTTTCATCGTAGGTACATCGGCCTTTGTAACAAAAAGTGGAAAATTAATTATGTACGGGAAAGACACAACTCATTGTGATTCATCAGGTAAATTTTCATTTACTTTTATTTACTATTTAACCAAATTTCATCTCTCAAATATATATAAAATTTATTATATTCCATGAGACTTTTTATTTTTATTTTTGTATTGCATAAAATTATAATATTTGGGTTTTGTATAGGTCTTGTAACTGATCTAATAGATCAACATATTACAAGAGTAGCTCTTGGAAAGGCACATAGTGTGGCCTTAAATAATAAAGGTCAAATATTTACATTTGGATTAAATAATAAAGGACAATGTGGTCGTTTAAAAAATAAAGAATCTTCATCCTCAACATCAATGGAATCATCAGACCCTACTACATCTGCAACTTCGACTGTAATATCAAAATATGATATGATAAATAATATGTGTGACTTGGAGGAACATACGTTTGTCCACGGACAATGTCGAGTAATAATAAGTTATAAATATGTTTTATTAATAAATATAATGAATATTTATATTTTTCATTCAAAAAGGTTTGTTCAGTGTGTAAAGAATGTACCGGTTATAATGTGTCTTGTGTAGCAATACAAAGTATGTCGGTTGAGCAACGAGTTCCAGGAACGTAAGTTTTCTTCTCATACATTTTTGTTTTAATTGTTTGTAATCTATAAACTTTCTTCTATTGGTAGTAAATGTACATGTGGACTAGGTGATGCCGGCTGTTCGAAATGTGGTGCATGTGCCACTTGTATTTCTTTTCAAGAAACTGATAAACTTACTGGTATTTTATTAAATATTTTCATATTTTCAAACAGTAATATTTTCTAATGCTTTACTTTAAAAAAAAAATAGCTGACACCAAAGAAAATGCTACTTTTAATTTTTTAATACGACATCGTTCAAAGAGTTTATTAATGCGTCAACAAAAAGAGAAGAAAATTGGTAATAATAAATATTAATAAGTAATAAAATTTAAAGGTATATTTACTGTTCCGGGAACAATTCGAATTTATACTACAAAAACAATGAAAACCTATAAGTTTGATTTCTAATCAAAAATTTAATTTTTGTAATGGCACTAAAAAATTTAAAGTAAAATTTATACTGCAGATTGGCTACTTGTCAATTCCCGAAAGTCAAAATGTTATATTTTTTTTATATCAAAATTTTAATATGCGTAGATTAGAATTAAATAATAATAATAGAAATTGCAAAAAAAATTAACTAAATTTAATATTCTAACACTTTGAAACTATTTGCAAAGTATATAATAAAAAAAAAATGATTTGTCTTCCCAAATAATTAAATTATCCAAATATTATTACGGTTTTTTGTTTCCTTATTATTTTACTCAAAATATTATGAACAACATAACGTAAAATAAAAAAACATTATCATTTTTTTCACTCAAATTTTATTCTATATTGTAAAATTGCATAACTTCATGCCCTATTTTCACAGCGATTTTGTTTGATTATTTTTATGTTTCATGTAATGAATAATATACTAATAATCAATTATTTTATTTTCTCTTAGATGATATTAATATGGCTGACGCCGATCGTGATACTTCAAGAGTTGCATCATTACCACCTCAGCAATTAATATTACCAACAACAAATCCCGTCACTCAAATTGCTTGTGGATTATATCATACTGTTGTTTTAACATTAACGGGGGAGGTTTACACATTTGGTAGTAATCAATATGGACAATTGGGTAGTGGTGATTTACAACCATATTATGGACCTGTTAAAGTAAAAGTTTCTGGAATGATATGTAAAATAGCGGCTGGAAGTAATCATACGGTATTATTGACAAATAAAGGAATAGTGTATACATTTGGTAATCATCAGAAAGGACAATTGGGTCGTGTTTCAAATGATGTTCAATCGCATTCAAATTTATCAGATGATAAACATACAAAGTTAGATGCTGACTATGACAGTAGACATGGACATTCGTCAAATATTACACAACAACGAAAGGCATATTTATGGAATTGTACACCTGGAGCTGTTGTGTAAGTATAATGGAATCGTAGGGGTTATTTTAGCGGCTAATTCACTAGTAGTAGTAGGCACCATAGTTATTAATTGCATTACTGTTTGCTTATTGTTATATTCTCTAATTTAGTTTTTCGAAATAAATTTAATAATAGATGAAAGTTTATGGTAAATACTCGGAAACAAGTTGCAAGAGTTTTAATAATTATTCACATGCAGCTAAGTCCTTTAATATTGTTTAGCATTTATATCCCGTATTTACAATTTTTTTTTAATTGATTAAGTTTCCTTAGTTTTGCGAACATAATGGGTGAAATGATATTAAATAATATTTGAAACTAACATTAAAAATCTAACAAATTAATATTGTAATTTATATTTACTATAATACAACACATTAAAAAACGTTTCATGTTTCCGTAGCAAATCCATTCCAAATATACTAACAATTTATAATATATAAATTCTTTTTTTATATTTTAAAAGCATAAATCAAAATTAAAAATAAACTAAATTTGGTTTTCAGTGGTATTGGTCCAAATTTTGGTAAAAAAGCAACATGGATTGGTGCTAGTAGTGATGAAACGTATATTAAAATTGACGAATCGCTTATTACTGGATCTATGCTATCAAAAGTTAATATAGTTGCTGATGAAAATACTATATGTAAAATTAATTTTAATATAATTATTTAATTTTTAATCAATTTAATATTTGATTATTTTTATTTTAGTATTAATACCGCAAGTTCCACTTTCATTTAATTGTTTATCAATTAATCGTCAAGATGGTTCATGTAACGCACATAATATAAATCAAGTTGATTTTGCTAAAATTATTCAATCAAATTATAATGCTATAACACAATTGGAATCGGACAAATGTAATCAAAATATTGATTATAATAATCTATCGCAATGTAATAATCAAGCCGATCGTATGTCACAAAGTGTACATGAAGCCAGAAATCATATATTTGATATAGAAGATAATTTAAAAATAAGTGATAGAAAACGAAAACGATTAGATAATCGTAATTGTGAAAGAATTTTACCACAGTTAGCATACGCTTTAGATCCGTGTTATGGAGTACTTTATGTGTTTGATGCTATTGCAAAAAAGATGTTATGTTATAATGTTATTGCAAGTGAAATTCCAAATAATGTTGAATATTCTGGAAATTTGAAAGCAATACTATCATCCGATTTAGCATTGCCACAAAAATCGGATGTTCAAATTACAAGAGGATTAGCATCTATAAATTTATTAGCATGTTTAGATATTTTAACATCTGCTCAAGATTCGATGTAAGTATAATTATCTATGTTAATATATATAATGTCGATTTAGCTAACAGATAACGCTATTGCATATGGTTTCTGTCAATAATAAAAAATGTTATTATTGTTATATCTAAAATATTTTAATTTTTTTCCTTAGACCAAGTTGTTTTGAGCGTGTACAAACACAATCAATTACTCCAGTAAAAGAAACGGTAAATAGAGATTTTCAATATGCATCAAGATTTGAAAATTTTGGTGGTGGATGGGGATATTCTGGTCATAGTGTTGAAGCTATTAGATTTATGGCAGATACTGATGTTTTATTATGTAAGTTGTAAAAAAAATGTTCTGTTATTATTATTATTAAATTTATTCATTTAATTTAATAGGTGGTTTTGCAATGTTTGGTGGACGTGGTGAATATACATGTAAACTTAAAGTTTTTGATTTAGGTAATGATGGTGGTGGCTGTGAAAAGGATGGTATATTAATTTCAGAAACAAATGAGGTACCATATGAATGTCCAGCTAGAAGTAAATATAATATACTTTTGCCGAGACCGGTACGAGTAATAGCTGGTGTGTGGTATTTAATATGGGCACGAATATCTGGACCGTCATCTGATTGTGGATCTTCGGGGCAAGCCTCTGTAACAACCGAAGATCAAATTGTTTTTAATTTTAAAACTTCTAAGAAAGCTAATAATGGAACAGATGTTAACTCTGGTCAAATTCCTGCTATTTTATATAGGTTAATACATTTATTATAAGATTTATACTATCAATAGAAGTTAACCAACTTTTCTATTATCTAGAACAATTACACAGGAAACAAAACAACCAACAGTAACAATGGAACTAGATCCAGTTTATAAAGTTTCGAAATTATTTGGGAATACAGTTACTAGGGAATGTTTTGAAAGTTTAGTACTCCTGTTAAATTGGGCTTGGGGCACATTTAAATTAACTTTAAATGAATTAGTGGATAAGGTATGATATTTTGTTATACATGTATAGTATGGTAATGTAGAAAGGTTTAAATTGGAGATTTTTACTTTTGGAGACCTATATGCCCTGAACCCCGTTTTAGTTTTGCTCAACATTTTAGTAACCTTTAGTTAATACATATATATTTATTATGTAAGAATATCAAAATAATATTTCTTTTATATAATTTTGTAGAAAAAATTACCTCAAACAACGGCAACATTAAATCGTTTATATTATATAAATAAAGCCTGTTTACGACTACTACGAAAATATACAAATGAAATATACCCAAATAATTTTTGTGCCAAGTCAGAAAAATCAATAACTACAAAAACATTTGATAATGAAACAAAAGCTGAAATACAAAATTGTAAATTATTTTAAATTTTATTATATTCACAATTTCACTACATATTACTAAAATATATATTCTATTATAATAGATCCTATAAATCATGGAGCATCAACTTCAAAATCACAGCCAATAAAATTTTTTATGTTTAATAGTAGTAGTAATGATCCGGCAACACCTACAAATCCAAAAAAAGTAAATACTGAAAATCTACAATTAGCTGAGTGCATTGGTGATGTTAGAGCACTTTTAATAGAAATACTCTGTGATGAAATACCAAGTGATATGGAAGCGGAAGGGTATGATTATACAAGAGAAATATTAGATGAATGCCACACAACATTTTTATCATGTTTTAATGCCTTTTATCCAACTTCAACATTAAAATGGAATTGTCTTTGTGAATTACTTATACAAAAAGATAAAGTAAAAATTATACATTTTTATTTAACTATGTACAATATGTACATACTTTTATAAAATTATTTTATACACCATTCTTTATTTAGGGTTTATTACATGCAAAATTATTAAGTGCAATAATTGCTGGTTTATGTAATCCAAATGTAAAATTAAGATCAACATTTAATTTATTATCAGCCAATAGAGATACGAAGGTAAATGAAATACAATACAATTAAATTTCTTATTTAAATATATTTATACTATTTTCTTTTTATTTATTAGTCAATAATTAGTCCAAGTGATAATTCAGGATTGCCAATGTTATCAAGTACAGAAAGTCATCAATATCCAGTTCTTGTAGAACAAATGATTTATCGTACACAGGTAAATTTAATATATAATAATGTATTTTACTTTATTTAAGACAAACAATTAAAATATATGAAATCTGATGATTTATCGATCCTAGCATTTTATATATATATATATATATATTTAGTTTGTTGTATAGTATTTTTTTAATGTCTTTTAAATATAAGTTTGTTGAATTTGTTCTTTTATCAAATTAAAAATATTAATATAGCAGATTTTTAACAATTTTAACTATTGAAATCTAAAAAGCTTTCTAGTTCTATTAATATTAATTATAATAATTGTATATTTCAGCAAGAGAAATGTGAATTTATTACATATTCATGGACATTTAAAGATGTACTTGTACGTGTTCTTGATATCATTGCATTTCCAATAAAATCAAAAATTGAGAATTTCTATAATCGAAGTAATAAATGTATTAATTATTTTAATAGAGATATTGATCAAAAATTAATAGATAATTGTTGTCATTTATTGGCAAGAGTATTATCAGAAATTGTTTATCAAAGTTGTACATCAGATGTAAGTCATATTTATAAAATTTAATTTAATTGCAAATTTCAATTTAAATAAATTAATAACTTATTTTTTGCTATAGATTGATATAACATTTATGCCATCAAGAAGTTTACATACTACTGGTAATCGTTTTGGAAAATGTGACGTAAGTCGAACGTGGAATACTGGTAATTTTGGTCCAGATGCAATAGCATTTAGTGTTGATCGACCAGGCATTGCCATTGCTGGAGCAATGGTTTATTCAGGTTCAGGAATTTATGAATACCAATTAGATTTATTATTTGATACTAGTGAAGCACAAGCACAATATAAATGGGAACTATTAGAATCTACTTCTGGACAATATGACCAAGATGTTGTTCGTAATCATATGGCTGAAATAAAATTTGAAAGACCAATTCCAATAAAAGTAAATTTTTTAAATTTTTTCGATATTTTTTTTATTTAATATGTATGTGCTCTTAATTTCTATGTTAGGAACATACACGTTATGCTTTGCGTTTAAGTTCAAAAGGATCTCGGACATGTTCTGGGGATGCCGGATTTGTATCAATTAGAGGACCATGTGGTGCGAATTTTCTATTTTTTCCTTGTGATTTAAGCTTTAATGGCACAACGCCATTACGTGGACAATTACCATGTTTATTATATTATAGTGCACCATTAAAAAATGAATCACACAATGGAAAAGTATTAAATGAAATTCATGCACGGGATACAACACTTCAAATTGCAACAGATATAACGAAAAAATGTATAGATTTATTAATTTTGGCTAGAAATACATTGGCTGCTTCCATATCTGCAACTGATAAAAGTCCAAATTCTTCAAATAATACACAAACAATTGATTCGGAACAAAACATTACACCAATTGAAGAACATTTAGATGTAACATTTGCGAATAATTCAAATAATGTGATAACAAATACACCAACACATTTTCACGAAAGTAATTTGGGTACAGCACGTGATTTTACCAAACGTATTGAATCATTTTCTAAAGGTATTATTGAAACATTAAAATTTGATAAACGTTCAACCAATCCATTTGAATTTGATATTGAAATTGGTGAAACTGAAATACACCCTAAAGATGTATTGCAAGAAAGTAATACACAGGATAAAAATTTACGAAATGGTCGTATGTCGATAATAAATGGTAATAATCCTGCTATAAATCATCATAATGATATTAATCAGTATTTTAAAGATATGGTTAAAAGTGGTGGTTCTGATGACGATAGTTCTGATTTTAATTATACCCAAATTTTAGAATTATTTGAAAATAAATCGGCTAGTATGTTTCACACATTATTGCCATTAGTATTTGCTCATATAAGCACATTGGCTTATAGCGATCCAAAGGTAATTATTATTTAAAAATGTAATTAATTTTTTTTTTTTTAATCCCAAATGTTAAATCATTCTTTAGTTTAAGGGTTATTAAATAGTATATATAATTTTCTGGTATCATATACATATATATGTTATATATATATATGTTATTTAGAAGGATTAAACCACTCACTTTTATATTCATATTCATATAAATTGAAAACAATTAGAGGCGATATAACATGTGTTTCGAATTACGTATTTTTTTTATTTTAGAGATGA
The DNA here is from genome assembly GCA_910594885.2 of Bibio marci. NCBI lineage: Eukaryota > Metazoa > Arthropoda > Insecta > Diptera > Bibionidae > Bibio > Bibio marci. The sequence goes on from OU343114.1 coordinate 10,099,592, forward strand.
TAGCATAAAATTTTATGTGTCTTAATCAGTCATCCTCATCAGATAAATAGTTTATATTATTATTTATTATTTATTTATTGATTTGTTAATTACTTTATCAATTGACATTTCAATTTCTATGAATACTTACCATTTATATTAATATTTTGTAATATTTCTCTTACACACAGAGTTCGGTTCAAATATTATGCCTAATAAGAGATATTTTACCGCATGTGGCTGCATTAAATCAATTATATTATAGCAAAGAGAAACGTGATGATTTTTTACTAAATTTAGACCATGTGAATAAAAATACTAATAATAATGTAAAGGATGAAAATAAAATCAGTGGTGGTGCTGGTGGCAACGTTGATCCTGCCGCAAATAGGGATATGGATGATTCAAGTAAATTAAATAATATAGATACAATTACAACAAGTAATCACTATTGTATTATTGAAAGTGATCATCCATATAAAAGTGCATCAATAAATGTTTATAGGTTGGTAAATTTATTTATACACATTAATATAATTTATATATCATACTAAATATTTTCTTAGAGTTGAATTTCCGCCATGTGTACAATGGTTTACTATTGAATTTGATCAATTATCTGGTACAGCACAACCAGAAGATTATTTAACAATATCATTACCAATAAAACCTAATGTTTGTAATATTATTAATGAAAATAATCAGTATTCGTCTATATTCGGTAGTGGCGTTGGTTGTAATTATGGTATTTATGAAGATATTGACAATTATGTAAATGTTAATGATAAATTTAGCATATGTAAAAATGTTTGCATATCTTCAAGCATTTCATTTAAAGATGAAATTGGTGATGTAAAAAATAAAACTGATAATGATGAATGGCTAGCAGTGAAAATATTTAATACGTAAGTATAGTTCAGATAAAATAATACTGCATAATTATCAATACATCCTGTCACATGATTATCTTTAATGTTACAGGTCCGCACATTGGCCACAAAATGCTATAGTTTTGCCGGGTCATAAAGTTGAAATATCACTTGAAACAGCTTCAATTTATGCCAATGATTTACAAACAAATAAATATGGTTTTAAATGTTTAATTATTGGTTATGATAATCCTTCTTTGGTATTATTTTTATACATATTTACTCGTATTTATTTATTTAATTTATAAACATGTAAATTTATATTGATTAAATAGACGAAACATTCGAATACAAGCCTAAATAATATAGAATGTGAACTGGCTTATTTAGGTGGTATGTGCACTGCTAACTTAATGAAAAAAGATTTAGCATTACCAGGTAAATAGTATATTTTCATATTAATTATTATTATGGATAATTTCAATTTTTTATATGTGTATGTTTTGTTAACGCTAGGTGATAATCCGACAGAGGATCTATCAACAGTTAATGATACAATATTAGCTCATTCATCTTTATTATCTAAAGGACTAGCATTATCTGATTCTGTTCTTACAATTAATCAAGCATTAGATTCATTTTTACCAGTTGGGTAAGTTTTTTTAGATTAATTTATTTAAGTTGATGTTTTGAAATCTACCCATTATTATCTTTTTTTTATCTTTTATCTATTTATATATTTTAACACAAATTGTGTATTTTAGCATTAATACAAACAAAATAATTCGATTTTTTTTATTGAACAAAATAGTTTTATTCAGTAATGTATTTTCCATTTTGTTATCTTTTTGATTACTTCATTTCTGCGTCGTCGATGTGAATACTTAAAAATAAACGAAACTTATTTCGTTTTGTGATTTCTTATATTCTTATTTTACGTGGATTGATATTATTATCTGATATGGTGTTCATTTGTGATTAAAAAAATGCCCATATATATTTATCTTTAATCTTGCATTGTTCATCTGAATTTGAAGTAAATATATCATTAATGAAAATTAGATACGAGATCAAATTTATAGATCCTGAAACTTATAATTTTCATTTGCATTGTCAATGGGTATATTTAAATAAGTATACGAATAAGTAAATTGTTTATTTAAGATATCTTTTAATTACAATAATTTAAATATCATAGGACAAACAAATTTATATAAATATGACAAAATATCAAAAGAATTTGACAAAAAAAATTATTGGAGGTGTATACAAAAGAAAATCATTCGCGTCGCGTTAATATAATGTAAGATAATTATAAATAACTATTTTTAACTTTTACATATCAGTCTTTAATAAGCCAGCATTTTCAATTTGCATAACAATTTGTGTTTCACGATATGTTTTTGGTTCTGGCAGAACAATATTTAATTTACGTATATTACGTCGTCTTCTCCATATAATTAAAATCACAATAAGTATTATCATTAAAATTATAATTAAAATCGAAACGCCTATAATTATATATAATAAATAGGATGCTTCAACACATTTATGATTTATAATATGTGAATATGTATAATATTGATATTTGTCCTCCGAATCAGTAAAATCTGGCATTCGAATATAAATTCTATCAGCGTATTGCTTAAAAAAATCGTTGTTTTGGTAAATTATTATACTATTACATGTATACACTTTAATTATAAATAAATTTGATAATAATATATTAAATTGTGAATTAAATTGTATATGACGCCTGTTTCCTTCATCTGTTATATCCAATGTATTATTCTGAAATACAAAACTCATCGGTTCACTATGCCTTGCAAAATAATTACTATCTAATGTAATTGCTGAAAATAAATATATAATAAAATACAAATAAATTTAAAATGTGAATGAGTACACCGTACTAATTTATAAATATGAAAATTTTTAAATTGTTGTGTATATAACACACACACTACCCTTATTAATAACACGAAAATTTTTTTTATCTTATTTAGTAATTGTAAAGAAAATTTAAATTCTAATAATTAACTATTACCTGATATTATTATATGGTATTAAAATTAAATAATTATAATTGAAAAAAAGACTATTGTAAAATTACGTATACGGAAATTAAATTCAATGAGTTATCTAATTTTTTTTTTATAAATATATATCACCAGTGTACAGAATTCAATAGTATTATTATAATATACAGAAATGATAAACTCTTAACAAATTTAGTGTGTGTGTGCTCAGTTGACAACGATAACTATTCGGAACTAACTTACATATCTTGAATGTGCGTTCTATAATTCTATTATGTTATACGATTTACGTATACGCGGTAATACTACAATATAAGATATATATTTAATACATTTATATTTACCTTGTAAAGCCGAACTAACGAATGATTTTATTATATTATTTTTTATAATAATTGATTCTTTGATTTTCATTTGAAAACTTCCACCATTAAATAAATGTATTTGGTTTTTATGTAGTGTAAAATGTTTGACTTCTATGAGTATATAATTAAATGTAATGTTAACAAATTTTATATTTATTTAAAATCGTAAAAATAGAATGTAAATAACCTGGCAAAACAAATGAATTATATGAAAATCCTGTAAAATTACAATTTGTTATTCTAAGAATATCATTTACTTCTAAATCATATATGGCTCTTGATGGTAATTGTGAAACAAATGTAGAATTTATTATTTCAAATGCATCAATTATAAACTTTTTAAATGCCTAAAAAATTTTAATTTTAAAAATAAACTAAAATATAAACCTTAAAATTCAATTACCTGAGGTTCAAATTTATTAATTGTTGTACCTCGTATCGTTAATTTATATAATTTGTCAATAATACCGGAAATGGTATATGGACGTAATATACCAATTTTACAATTTATAAAATTTATTTCATTAATATTACCATTTATTGCATGCGATGACATTTCTTCAATTATTGTCTTAATTTTAATAAAAACAAAAAAAAAAAATGGAAAATTAAAATGTTATTTAATTATATTGAATCAATATTATTATATAGTTAATTTCTTTTCACTTACATTTGAAAACTCTATCTGAACAGGATTTGAGGATATTCGACTTGGGAACGATAACGAATATTCATCCAATATAAGATCTTCGATATTTGTAAATGTTACACGCGATAGCATTGATATTCCCGTAAATGCATTAGTTGGTATTCTTAATACTTTACAATTTATTAATATAACTTGATTTATATTTCCGTTCATTTTAGATAAAACCATTTTCTGGAATAAGAAAAAAAATATGTTAACTGAAATTATTCTATGTCCTTGCTTTTTATACTGTTATGTGTATTGTAAATATTCGGTTATATGTCACAAAAATTTTAGGCGTAATTTAATGACGAACATTTTCTGTTAAGGTTTAATTTTAAACTTAACATCTTCGTACATTTCTTGTATGCACCTCACAAAGGATATACTTATTTGGATTCAGCACAGTTGTAAATATACGTCATCTGTGTTTTTTATAGTATATTAATAAACAAATTTGTTGATACTTTTATTTTGAATGAATGTTCACATAAATTCTGACAAGCACATTTAGGTGTTTGTTTACGTATTAATAGCACAGTGACTGTATCGAAAATGAATATGTGACCGGGAATCATGATGAAATTCAATGCATCGAAATTAAATTGATACTCAAACAGATATTGATATTTGATAGAAGTTATGTTTTAGAATGTGCTTATACTATGTCTGCGTAGTTAATAATACAAAAAACTACAATTTGATATATCGCAATTTAATCATTTAAAAATTAAATCATGGTTTATTATTCTTTTCTATTTAAAGTAGATGTAGTAATATTCTCAACTAATATAATCACATTTTTACAAAATAAAATTAATTAAACTATTTACGAATTAATTTTCTATTTGTATTATTACTCTTGCCAATCGAATGTTGAATCAAAAAAAAAAAATAAAAAACATTTCGTTTCGCTCGAATTTTATATTCTACATGTCTGCAATTGTATACCTTATCAATTTGAGTCATAATTTTATGTGTTTGCCTATGATAAATTGTATGTGTGTGATTTTACGTATATTTGTTTAATGTTCAATTTTCAAGAAATATTATTTTCTTTCGGATATTGTATATTTTTGTTAAAAATATGAAAAATATAATAAAATATCTTATAACTATATAATAAATATATTATTATATAAATTTAATATTATTACCTCATCCCGAAATCCACAATTACAAATGCGTCCACCATCACGAAATTCACATGGTGCTTCAATTTCTGAACCTGTTCTTACAATGGGAAATTCATTGATAACCGTGTCTTCCGTATAATCATTATAGAGTTCATCATTTTCGTAACAAAAGCAAAAATATTTCCAATGATATAAATACAATAGTAAAAAAAATATCACATAGTTTTTATAAAAAATTGTTTCCATTTTTATTGTTATCACACGTTTTGATTAATTTATTTTGATTTTTGTATAATACTTTCAGTATTGATTATTCACATTTTTATTAATTTAATACCAAAATAGTAATTGCAGATGATAGATATAGGCATGCTAAAATACAACTAATACGTATACAAATTGTAAATGTAAAAATTACTATATGCAAAACAATAGTTTTTTATATCGTTATTTAAGAACTTTATATTAATATAAGAAACCATTTAATTTTAATTATATTTTAATACTAAATTCATTATATTGTATTGAAGGTATATATTATATTGAATGGCATGAATTTTTATCTATAACTTTATGTGCAAAGATTAGATATATGAAATAACTGATAACAAATTGGTTCTGTTTAAATGTATATATGTATAATGTATATGTATCAGTTTTATTTATTTATTAGCAACAAAAACCAGTAAAGAAAATGAAAATTCTAATATATTATTAGTACACATCTATTATTATATACTCGTAGAAACTCTTTTTTCCATACAATAAAGTATTTACATTGACTCAAAAGCAGCTCTATATAATAGCTTTTTTTACGTAATACCATGGTAAAACCAAATCATTTTTGTTATTATAAATTTGTTATCAATATAATCTTTTGCATATCTCTTTATCTTATTAATTTTTTGTATGAATTAGAAGTATGCAAGATTTTATTTATAAATATTTATACGGTTATATATAATATATTCGTATTGTGAAAAAATATTACAAAATTCTTTATCGGTTCAACACGGCCACAAAATCTCGTTCATCTCGAAAAATTCTGTTTTCATATTGTAACAACAAATTTTGGATCTTAAATTATTTCAACTAATACATCAAATTCGTTAGGTACAGTGGTTAAATTAGACTACAGTTTAATCACATTATATAAGTACTTAATGTATGGAATTGTAAACTTCTATTTTTCAACCTTACCCACTGAAAATTGGCATTCGTGCATAATTTTGACTATAACATCAAATTCTAGTATGTTTTCAAACCAATAGAGCTATGATGGGAATTTGTAGTCGTCTAGTTATTTAAATAAATTAATATATTTGCGCCAAAGGTATAGAAACAATTGACTTTCAAATATAATTATCTCATTTTGTGAACAATTGAAATGCTTACAAAAGCAATTTGTCTTTATGTATGAATAATTTTTTGTTTGTATCGACATTGTACATACGTACGCTATTAAAATTAGCTCTAATATATGGAATATGTTGGAATATAATTTTTTAGTAAATAAATACGTAACACATATGTATTTCTGATATGTATGTGGTATAGGAAAAGTAAATATATCAATAAAAAAAAACATATACTATTATAAAAATAAAAAAATATGAAATAAAAATAATATATTGTTGTGTCATATACTAAAACGTACTATGCACATATACAAAGCTATAGAACAAACGGAACTACACTACATCTCAAGACATTTGGAACATTTTTATATCACCGGCACACACAAATTTCATCTTAATACAAATATACAATATACGAAAGCTTGTATGTGTAATAACATCAATTCTATTAAAATATTATGAATTATGCAAATGCATAAACTATATACACATTGTTTTTATATTTTGGTTATACACTAAATAAACATTGTATAAAAAATGTATAAACAAACAATATTGATATCGTTTGAAACGAAAAGTGTATACTAAACAGAGAAATATAATTATTTTACTGTATGTTCAAAACATATTGAAATCGGATTTTATTAACAAAACAGCGAAACATAAGTTTTTGCAGCTTCATTGACCATATACGGTATGGTTTGATTTATCGAAGTTCTCAAAATTAGCTTTTGTTTCAATTATGACTTACATTACTTGATGAAACTCGTATTCCTTCACCAATTAATTCATATGTTTGGCAAAAGTCGCCTGAGATCAAATTTGAAATTGAAACATATATCGGCAATCGGTGTGCTGCCGAAGAAAGTTTGATCAACAAATGACTCACTTATTTTTATATTAACAAATATAAACAAAACTTATGAATTATAAATTATATTGACAAAAACAATCTATTTCACATACCCTGAGCCCGTTGTGTGTCTACATTCGAATTTAATGTAGTTGCCAAAAATAGTACTATCAGATTTTTCAATGAAATATCGTTTAAAATTATAATAATCAAATCAATTTGTTAATATAAGAACTCACAAAGAATACTTCAAAGTGTATGCGTGGATTTTTAAATTTATTATCAAAATATCGTCATTTCAATCAGACAACAATGTTTGATGATACATTTATTTAATATATGGGTATGCATGTGTTGTATAATATATATTTACACATTTTTTCGGAAAACAAATATAGCAGCTATATAACATACACAACATATATTGAAATTTTATCATTATTAAGTATATATTGTATATTATTGAATATTTTGTTTGAAAATTTAACTACAATAATATTATAAGTATATATTTAAATATGTAATTATTTCCACTATTAGTGATCGTTGTTATTTAATATTTATTTAATATTTTATGCTTATTATAGCAAAATTTATATATGGATATAAAAATTATTAACTCCACATTCACAATTCTAAATTTGATAAATAATTAACTACATAAATAAGGCAATATATGAATAATATCGCTCAATAATAGAATGCATTAATTTTAATTTGAAATTGTATTTACTAAACAATTTTGTTTTATGAATAGTTGAACACTTATATATGTATAAGTTTATTGCCTATATTTGTAATTAACCCATATAAGTTATAACCCTTTAATTTTCAAATTAATCAGTCTACATCAAACTATATATATATATATATATTAAGTGAAGGTTTGTATGTGTAAACCAATTTTAACTGTATATATTATATTTACATTAGTATAATTATGTATTTATATATTCACTTTACATTTTATGTTCTTGAATTAGTATTATTTCATATACTAAAGAAAAGTCATATTTCTTGCAACATAATTATATTTAAATATGAAATTGATATTTTTAGAATGTACTTCGTAATGGAAAAATAATGCGGATGACAGGATATAATTTTTCTCACCTTATTTAACTTTTGTGTAAATGTTATTTGTTGACAAAAAATTTTAAGTTATACAATTGATGTATTTTTTGTGGATTATTATTATTTTTTTTTTTTTGTATTTTTACATAGACAATTTATAAATAACCCCCACAACTGTCCAATTACATCATCGTAAAATTTAAATAAAGTCTGCATTTGTGTAGTATTATTTTGTATGTGTTTTCTGTTTTTTTAATATTTTGCTTGCTTTTTTAATGTTTATTTATTATTATTGTTATTAATATTATTTTATTTTATTTATATTATTATAATATTAATTAAATTAAATTCAATCGTAGAGTATTTATTTCAATTTTATATTTAACCATTTAATTATTATATACATTAGAAATGCGACACTTTTTATTTATATGATCTATTAACCTTTTTTATACTTTAATTGAATTTTCTTATCATTGAACACAACGTAATGATTTATATAAATAAATACAAAAAAATATTGTATGTATAGTATTATAATGTGATAAAGATTAATTATATACGAATTAACTATATAGAAAATATTTATAGTTCCAGTTCGTATATAATTGAATGATAATACATAAATGGAAATTATTAATATATACATATTATGCTATAATCATATGGGAAGAAGAATTTCAAGTGGATAATAAAACTATAATAAGTACATTATTATTTATTATTTATGATTACAGTATACACTAACTGAATTTTTAAATTCATATAATAAAGATTAAAATTATAGTCTAATGAAATTGTGTAGAATCTGTCAACTATATTACCATATTACCGAAAAAACAATGTTTGTTTTATATATATGTAATGATATTTTTAAATTACTTATACAATTTCTTAGTATTATTAGAGATATTTACAAAATGAATAAATCTGTGAATTTATAGTATATTTTTTGCACACATTATGCTATATTTTTTTTAAATTTCTATTTTTATTAATTTATTTATAAAAATTCACGAAATGTTTCTTTTATAAATTCCAGATTGTTTTTCTTTTTACTTTTATACATTTACTACATATACACTAACTAAAGACTAAACAATATACTATATATTAATTTATATTTATTATAATATTATTTTTTTACGTTTATCATTAACGAACGCCATTGCACAACTAAGCTCAATCATGTATTTCAATTCATATATATATAAACTTTAATCTACAATAAATACTCAACAGTAAATAAAGTTTATACAGTCAACGAAATATATTTAGAGGCAGCAGTTGTTTCATTTAATTCTATTTTATAGTTGCGTTGGTTTATTTTTGAACTGATTGTAAATTTGTAAATTATTGTCCTTCATTTGCGAATTTTCTCTGCAATGTACACTATGTAACTCATGATATTTTTGGTTAAGAATTTTAGTAGGATATTACATGTATGGGCACCAAGAAAACCAATAATAAAATATAATTTGTTCGTAAAATATTGAAAAAATCGTATAATAATAATTTATAACGTTTATCACTTTCCTCGTCTTTTGCATTTGTTTTCGATTTTAAATAAATACATATATTTTTTCAAAGAATTATTGTGTAATTAGTGCTAGTTCTAAAACTTCGATTTATATTTCACAAGATTTATCTATAAATACTGTTTAAACTATTTATCTGGAAGTTTCATATAAGTGATTTCTCTATAAAATAAGATGAGCTATACTTTATTAACGATATGATTTTCCTTAGCTTTATTTACATTAATATATCGATGGTGGAGAATGTAGTGTGGGTTGTAGATAGAGTATTTTATCTAATGTTCACATAATGCATCGTCGTATATTGTTATTGTTTCGTACATGACAACAAAAATGGAGAAAATAAGCTAATACAATTAGTGTGGCGTTTGCCATAAGATTGATAAGTGCATAAATTCTTAGCACACACACACACTCCCACATACACAGTTTCACTCCTATCATGATATTGCGCTATGAACCTCGCCCTTAACTTGTAATGGGTTAAGAAGAGAATGTTTAAAATCTCAAGAAATAATGCAGTTAATGTGACAAATACCAAATATTTTGTACATGTGACGTGACATATCGTAAAAAAATATGTATATATGTAGTTTGCGATTTTACTTACACTTATCAGTTTCGATATTACTAATATTTTTCAATCTTAACGTTTTATTTCCAAATCTTAACAATTGAACGTATTTATTGTTCATTATGATACGTATTATATTTTAATCATATATAAATATATATATATATTTAGCTTTGATCATTATAGTATTAATAATAGTAATCTAATAAATTCTTATGTATACATATCAGTGATATTGTATAATATACATAAATGCTAGATTTTATAGGAATAGATAGAATAGATCTTATATTATACATAAAAATAATATGATAACAAAATTTATATATTTTTTTTTAATTTATTTGAAATTTAAACAAATAATATCACTCTTTTTTTTATTGTGTTTTTTTTTTCTTTTGCATATAAAAATATTAAATAATTATATTATTTTAATTTAAAGCATTTACGCGTACTTTTTTTGGAGTAATTTATAAAAAATTAGTGATTAAAACATTATAATTTATTTACTTTTTTTTTTTTTTTGTTATTTAATTATTTTATTTTCTTTTATATATTATTAATCACAATTCTAATGCACGCTGTTATTAATATTTTATATTTAAATTATTTACATAATTATTTTAAATATAATAATATAACATAACAAACAAAATTTACATATTAAATTTCTTTTCTTAATTCCCTATAATTTTAATACTTCATATATTTATATAAAATTTTATATATAAATATATAGTTTTTAAAATAAAAATAATAAAACGTAATTTAATTTTCACATTGTTAATAGTAACTATAATTTATAAAAGAATTTATTTACAAAGTTTTTTGAAATTACAATACATATTTATTTCATAGAAATTTAAGTTTTATTCTCAAGTTGGTCCCACGCGACATATGTAAAAAAAAAATACGCAATAAATTTTACACAAGATTTTATTGACTTTTAGAATTTTATTTTTATTGTATGTAAAATGTTTATGAAAGTCATTGCAATCTTTTGTAAAATTTACTATATATATATATATTTTTATATAATATCGCTTGGGCCAAACTTTAGCCTTTAACATTCATATCATATTCTTATATACGTATTATTGGAATCCTTAAATTGTTGTTTTTTTTTTTTTTTTTTATTATTAAAACAAAGTTTCATTGTAAACCTTTTGAATACCTTTTTAATAGTAATAATGTTGATGGAGATATGGAGATCATTTAATTTTTTTATATAACTATAATTCTTTCAGTAAATTTGTTATACTTTGTATGGCACATAAACTTTTTCAATAATTTATATATATATTTTAGTTCAGCTATCTGGATATTATTATATTCATTTAATATTTGGATTCTATATTAACTGAAATGTTTTTGTGTTAATAAAAGCAACTGATTACTAATTGCTGATAATTTTGAAATTTTTATTGATTATCTGTATAAAAACATATTCAAAAATCGAAACGGTAAAGCAAATTTTCTCATAAACTATTGATATCTCCGTGGCATGTTATTAAAAAAATATTTTGGTATATGTTAAAAAAATAAGATTTATTAAAATATGTTCATGTCGTATCGTATCACATAGCTATATAGTAGTTGCAGTATAATATATTAATAATAATAATGATTATATTAACAAAATCCTTATATATTTAAAGTATACACGTCATATTTATATATACACATTTTATTATTAATTAATATATGTTAATTAACATTATTTGTTAATGTATACGTATTTTGTGATGTGTCTTATATAATTAATTTGTATCTAATATATTATTTTTCTTTTTCAATACTTATAGTTTTTTCCAACACCAACATATAATTAATTTAAATTCATTTTAATCGGAACATTGAATTTCTCAATTATTTTATTAAAAAAATTTTACGTGTTATAAGTTGAAATAGTTATTAATTATTTATTGAAATGTATAGTAGTTTAATCTTATGCCGAAAAAAGATATTCAGACAGTTTGTCAACTTAAGCGAATCATGATGTACATATTAAAATATGATATACTAAAAACGTACAATATTTATATAAAATTCTTATATATTTATGCGTCAACGTATTCAATTCGTTCGTCAATTGGTAGTGTTACATCACTACCACCAGAATGATCAGATGCTGTAGTATTTATATCTTCTGATGGTGTTGATGTTATAGAAGATGGTCGAATTTTAAATGTTGTATTTGGTATTGTATACTGCGGTATCTTTCGATTTGTTAAAGGTGATCTTGAACTATGATAATTATTGTTATTATTAAATAAACTATTACTTAATTGTTGACTTGTCGTATTTTGCGATTTGGTTGGTCCTTTCAATATATCTGGTAAATTTTTTGAAGTCGATGGTTGTTGTTCATTATGTAAATATTGTCGAATTGTTGAATCATTGTTTATTTTATCATTTTCAGTTGCATCATTAACATCATAACGATTTTTACTTATAGCATATGGATTTATAGCTTTGTTTGCATTTTCTATATAAAACGAAACGAATTACATATATATATTAATAAAATAGTTATTGTTATTAACATTAATACAATATATTTACATATTATTTAATTAGTTAATACGATTTAATATAATAATCATCTATAATCACCTTTGTGATGACTAGCAATTGGTTCTGTATATACATTGATATTTTCATTTCGATCAAGTGGTGCTGAATATTCATTTCTTAATAATGGTTGTTCAACATTATTTGGTTCCATATAAATATGTTGATCAAATAAAATCGTTTGACCATTATTATTATTTGGATTTATATTTGTGTTGTCAATATTATTAATGCTATTGTTACTGGTATTATTATTATTATTATTATTATTATTATTATTATTATTAGTATTATTATTATTATTGTTATTATTAATTAAATTTGGTTCCTCATAAACTGGATCATTTTGATTATCATCTTTCGGAGCTAAGTGTCTATAAAGTATATCATTAAATGCGACAAAATCATCACTACTATTATCACATTCGTATATATTACGTATAATTTCACTGATTATTGATACTTTTTCACATTCGGTTAAATGTCCTTGCAATAATTTTTTTGTGTTATTATAAACTTGATCATATTTTTCAGCTGGATATTTCTTTTTCATATTTAACATTGTTTGATTTATAATTACACGATCGGCTGTTGAAAATTGTAATGGTGAATTTTTAAATGTTGTTGTTGTAAACTCATGTGTTGATGACATTTCAAATGATGATGTTGTTGGAGATACATTTTTACGACACCTTCTTTTTATTATGATTATAATTACGGTGATAATAATAATTATAATTACAATTATTATTGAACCAATAATAATGTATAAATTTCGATAATAAAAATTATTTGTATTATTAATTATGTTCGGATGTATAAAATTACTATTATCAATTGGTTTATCAACTTTTTTTTTCATACAATCTAACGTTTGTTGTTCAGCTGCATTACAAATATCATTATCATATTTTTGAACATTTATTAAACTTGTATTGAAACATAATTTTAATAAATCATTAATTGTACAATAACTTTCAGATTTTATATTATTTGTTGTTAGTTTATATAACCATTCAAAATTACATATACATGGATGAAAAAATGATATTTCCTTTATTTTACAATATGGATTTGTAAAATTTAAACTATTATTTGCAGCATTTGTTATAAAATTATGTTTAAATGTACATTCAACTGGATTATCTGTTTTTCCTATTGTTAATTGATCGAAATTACCAAATTTATTATCATTTATAATAACATGACTCCAACCACGTACACTAAACCAATTGTGATCCAATACATTTATTGTGTTGTCTGATATTGTTATATGAATTGATGTCAAATTAATGGCATTTTTTTGTATGGTTGCAACACTAAAAAAATATATATATTTAAAATAATTAATTGTATATAAATAATTAAATTAACTATATATATTATATTGGATGAGTTTTTAAGAGGGATGATTTTTTGTCTACTTTGTATACTTTGGTAAATCATCATGGAACATTTAACACTTCAGCAATGCTTAAAAATTGTGAGATTCTATTTTAAAAATCAGTGTTCAGTTCGCCAAAATTATGGTGTAAAATTTTATTCAGTGACTAGGGTGTTACAATTTAATGGAAATTTAATAGAAAAAATGTTTACTATTAACATTATACAAAAATAGCATGAACTTTTTATAATTTTAAATTAATTATTGAAATTCTATACATAGTAAAATCGTTTGAAATTTTAACAGTTAATAATATAATATATTTCCATATAGGGTAAATCATTAAAATTATACCTATTATTGGAAAATACAAATTTTGTAATGCCACTTCTGTCAATCGCATTTGTTTCCATCACATTAATGTCACAACCTATTATTGCTAAATGGCCGCTGTATAACTAAAAAATAAATTGATAAATTTATATAAACGTATAAAAATCACTTAAAATAAAAAAACTTTTACCCTTTCTGTTGCTGTATTATTCATAATTGTACCAATTTGACAATTTTCAAAAATTATCGAATTTATTGAAATAACATCAAATGTACCACTTATAATTTTATTTATTGTTGAATTTAAAAATTTAATTTCTTTTAACGATGCATCTAATCGCTTTAATTCATCAATATGACAATTAATTACATCAACTTTAGCTGTAGCTTTTGTAAATGCATTTTCCGACAGCCGTAAACTATTAATATTTTCAAAGTGTCCATGAAATGTTGTATTATAAAATGAATTAGCCGATATATCAACTTCTTTACAATTTGTTATGTTTAATTTAAATTCATCTAAGAAAAACAAAACATATTTTTATATGTATTAATTTATATCCAATTTTTATACGAATTTAAAATATATAGAATTTAAATTAATTTACCATAAAATACATTCGATCGTAGTAATACTGAATGACAATTAATAATGTCAATTTCTGGAAATGGGCCACTATTTCCCAAAAATCCATGAGGTCCTAATTCAATGAGTTCATTACTATCAGAACTTCCTCGAATTAATATTCTATTCACTTTATTGCCATGGAAAAAACCTTCATCTATACGTAATTGTGAACTACGAGGTAATTCTATAAGTAATGAGGTAGTTTCTTTTGGGATGAATTTTGTAGCTCCAAAAATGTATAACTAAATAAAATAAATAAAAAACAAATAAATAAATAAATAAATAAAATAAAAATGTTATATGTACGACGTGTCGTTTGCATTATATAAAATTATATTATTAATTTTATTATTCTAAATATGTTTACATATGCGTATACACTGTAGTACGATTGAATGATAAATTAATTTCTATATTTAATATAACTAAATAAATAAATAATTTAAATTTACTATATTCAATATGAATAATTATTCTATATCTTAATAACGACTGCGAACACAAAAGAGTCTATGGGTCACCACAGTGCAAGGTCAATTCATTCCAAATTCCACAACAGCCAACCATTCTAAATCTGCCTGAGAACTAAATGTAGATAGTTTAGTTTTTTTTTTTTTATAATTTACTGAATTTTACAAAATTAACCATATGAATCAATTATTTTGATTTTTATTGTAATAAACATTGTTTGAATAAGACAATATATTTTATGAATTCTAAATTGCACCGATGTGTGTACACGTATCACAAGTAAATATATACTCGTATACTCTTGCAAACACTGAATATGTATTCATAATAGCAAATAGACAATGAAAATAATATATTATTATTATTATGATACTATAATTATTTATTATTGTATTATTCAAAATAATTTTTTGTTTTCTTAAATGACATCAACAAATTAATTATACATAATTTATTTAAAATAATTGTTTTAAAATAATATTGAATTTAAATTTGAGTGTCTCTAAAATTTCAGAAAATTCAGAAAATCTCTTAAACCGCAGAGCTGCGACATCTATTATTTATATGTGTGATATTGGTTATTAGAAAGACACATTATTAACTGATGTTGTGTTACAAAATTTCATGACACGCTTTTGTTTACAAGTTGTAGTTAAACCATTAGCCTATTAGTAAGGCATCGATATGCAAGCCTTTTGAATCAGCAATATGATTTCCTTTTATAGCCAAATGAAGTATTGTAAATAGAAAACAGTCGCCGTCAGCCGACTCAGGCGAATATGTTAAATGGTTGAGTGATAAAATGTCGTTTATCATGCGAGCAAGATGCCAATTCGAATTATAATGATGTTCTTATATATAATAATACGATAGATACAATAAAGCAAACGTTTACTTGTTTTACAATGGAATGTCATGAAATTGTCATTAAATGTGTCTTTCTATAACAATCAATGTTACAAATAGATGATACTACTGGTTTATGAGATTTTCTGGTTCGACAGTTTTTGAGACAGAGGTTGTATGGCATATAAACATTTTGCGTAGTGTACTATAATTATATATACATCATACATAAATATATTTTACAATAATTTAATATACAGATATTAGTTAATAAGTGCCTATAATATGGTTGGTGCACAATATATATATATACATTCAGTCAAATAAGTACCCGGAAATTTGAAATAAAACACAAACAACTTATCAATCATCTAAATTTATTATATCCCCTTCAAAATAGGCCCCTTCTGAGGCAATACACTTCTTCCAACGAACAATCCAATCATCGAAACACTTTTTAAAGCTATATTCCGAGATGGCCTTCAATTCTCGTTGCGAATTAGTTTTGATGTCTTCAATGCTCTCAAAACGGGTTCCACGAAGTGGTAATTTGAGTTTTGGAAACAGGAAAAAGTCACATGGTGCCATATCTGGAGAGTACGGTGGTTGTTCGATGATATTTGTTGAATTTTTGTTCAAAAACTCGTTAACAATGATCGCTTTGTGCGCTGGTGCATTATCGTGGTGCAAAATCCAACTGTTGTTCCGCCACAAATCTGGTCTTTTGCGACGAACATTCTCTCTCAAACGCTTCATAACGCCAAGATAATATTCTTTATTGACGGTTTGTCCCTCCGGTAAGAATTCCGAATGAACAACACCACGAATATCGAAGAAAACGGTCAGCATCACCTTGATTTTCGATTTGCTTTGGCGCGGTTTTTTCGGTTTCGGCTCATTTTTGGCGCGCCATTCCGATGATTGTTGACTTGTTTGCATGTCGTACTCGTAAACCCATGTCTCGTCACCAGTTATGATGCGTTCGATGAACGTTGGATCTGAATTTACGCGTTCAAGCATGTCTTCAGCCACCTTACTGCGATTCATTTTTTGAAGAAAATTCAGATCTTTTGGCACCAATCGCGCTGCGACTTTCCGCATACCCAAAACATCAACCAAAATATGACGAGCGGTCTCATGAGACATGTTCATTTCTTTGGCTATCTCTCGCAAACTATTATGACGATTTTCGAGCACCATTACCTTTATTTTGTCGACGTTTTCTTCAGTTGAAGAGGTCGAAGGCCGTCCTGAACGTGGCAAATCGTTCACTTCTTCTCGCCCCTCTTTGAACGATTTATACCAATCGTAAACTTGAGTTTTCGACATGGTTGAATCACCAAATGTTTTTTTCAACATTTCCAATGTTTTGACACAAGAAATTTCGTTTGAAACACAAAATTTCACACAAACTCTTTGATCGATATTTTTATCCATAGTAAAAATCGCAACGCACACAAAAGGTTGACTTGTTCCTAATGACGCCGTAAGCAAACTAAATCACACATAGCAATAAAAATTCACAGAATGGTGGCTGACAGTTGTGTCAACCTGAGAAAAAAATTTTTTTTAAATATTCTCAGAGAGAAAATTAAAAATGAGAATTTCCGGGTACTTATTTGGCTGAATGTATATTAAAAACTATGCATATAAGAAAAATAATATATGTTTTAATAGAAATTTGCGTGTTCATCTATAACGTAAACATAATATATATATATTAGGTATACTATTAATTATAATATATACAATATTTGCAAGACGTATATTATGATTAAATTATTATAATTTTAGAAAATGACTAAAACTTTAACATTTTCTCTCAAAAAACTAATTGTTTTAGTTTTAGATTGTTACCAAATCAATTTATGAGATTAATAGATCGATGAAATTAGGTGAAATTTTTTTTAATTTTCATTATTTATACACATTTATTTTATTATACAAGGATTCACTATATACAAAAAAACTAATTTTCCATTGTTTGTGGGCAGACAAATTAATTTGTCGTTCTACTAACCAATTCAAATTTTCATTACAAAATAATTAAAAATAATTTACAAAATATATTGACTACACTGCAGACAGATAGATAGTACATCGAAATTAAAATTTAAGAAAATGTTTCAATTTCATATGTACATCAATATAATAAATTAAACTGAGAAGTCATATATATCTTTGAATTAAAAGAAGTACTAAAATCAAAATGAAATAAAGAAATCATTTCAATGCAGTTAACAAATTTATTTTTAGCCATTAAGAAACTAAAGAATGCAATAATTTCCCGACAAAAAATGTTTTTCCTTTTTTTAATTTGACATGTAATTCGAAGCGTATAACAGTTAATAAATCAAAATGCGCTTTCGAACAAATTTGTTTTTCGTTTTTTTTTTATTTTCCACATAATTTGTATAAATATATTATTATATCACGTAGAATAGTTGTCTATGCGTGGTTTAATTTTAATTTAATTTTTCGAGGTATAATCACAATGTATTTATTTACTCGTAAAATATGAAAAGAAAAAGAAAATAATTTTGCTAAAATTGATATATATTTTTGATAATGTTTTATTGCGTTTGAATTTTAAATATACCTTATGCTTTGCATACGATATTATACATTTGAGAGCAAAAAATATGAACATATTAAATGTCATATTATTTATTATTAAAATAAATTTATACAAATTTTTTCGTCTATATATTGTATAATATAAATGAAATTATTCCCAATTCGGAATAAAATCACATTCAATTAAATTATATCACATTAATTAAGTAAAACATAAAACCACATAAAACAAACCAAAAACGAAAAACATAAATATTTTGATATCTTTCTTCTACAAATAAAAATAATTATGTAAAATTATTATTATTAGTATATATAAGACATATAGAAGCATAGTACTCGGTACATTCCAATTGAATACACATACATACATATCGTGTTATGTTTTCATTACCAATGTTATCATTATGTCTAAATCTCTAAATCTTTATATATACATTTAGTTTATAAATATAGATAGTATTTATTCAAAAACTAACATACACACACACACATAAACAGCACATACGGAATGAATATATAATAAAATTAAATGAGTGAATGAAAATATTTTCTAAAATTATAATAGGGTAAAGTGAAAAATACTCGATTTTGTCGAGAAAGAAGCACATTTGTTATAAATCTGAATCATCGTTTCCTTGAAATCAATATACCATATACTGTCAAAGTAGTCAAGTAAACATAAATTTATTATATTTTCATTAGTCATTCATTTAAACTAAAACTATTTATAGACAAAATGCCAAACCGATCTGTGCTAATCCTATTCAATTTGTTTAACTGTGCTAATAAAAAATTGCTCTCATTTGATTCGAAGGGTTACAATGGATCCAAGTGTTAGTGACTGCATACGAAAAATGAGGAATAATGTTGAATATCTATATAATATTGATTCTGGTAAAAATTTTTATGTGATCTCATCATAATTACATAGAATTAATTTGTGCAACTGATTAGTATAAATAGGAATAGATAAATGAATACTCGTTGGATATTTAATTTTATCTAGAATCCTTTCCCGTACATATAGATCGCTCAGCTTCCTATGTTTTCATTATGTTGTTCATTATGACAACCACCTACACATGAATATCTTTTTTTTTCTTATATATTCATAACACTCAGAATCGCCCTGTATATATTTATGCATTTATTTAAATGTATAATACTAATGCCACCACTAACCATCAAAAAAGTATATGGTTAAATGTGTGAATGACTAATTCTGCTGGTTAAAATGTACTATATAGAACTATATGCATATGAATTTGGTTTACTAATTTTATCTTTATTTGAAATTATTTATTTTTCTTGTTTTTATACATCAGAGTACTAAGTGTTGAGTGTTGTTGTAGACGTACACATAAAAACTATGCTGGTATAATTTTCAATTTTATTTACATTACATAAAAAAAATATAACCCGATTTGATGTTATATTATTTTGTTTTTTCTTTTTTCTTATATATGTTGATTTAGGATCATTAAAATGCATATACGTACAATTGTACATGTTTTTTATCTATACACATTACACACATACGCATTTATTTATTTAATGTTAATCATTGAATGCATATTTGAAATTTATTTACATTTAAAAATTTAAATAGATACATAAGTGTTTTTCATTATGTATTTTTGCCTTGAATAAGCAAAAGTCAAGGGTAAAATTATTATTTATTATTATGAATTTACTACTATCCTACTATACAATGTTCTTGTTCTACTGTTGGATGATGCTTTTAACCAAAACGTTTAGCATAATTATTAAAAATGGTAAAAATTTGTTTGTATTGTACTTATATAGATGCGTTAATATATGATAAACAATTAATTATATGTATGTATATGGATATACTTGTTCATTTCTATATTGTATACATATGTTTAAAAAAAAAACAGATTTGTTGAAGTAACATTTTCATAATCATCCCCATCGCATAGTTCATATAGTTATCTGTTGATATGGTTATAATTTGTAATTGTAACTATAGTATAAAATACATATATGGTATATTAACCAAATGTACTAGTATGTCACCCTTGAACTTTGTTGATATTCAACATCGATTTCTTAAGTCAATTATACATAGAATACTGCACAAATTGTATCAATCAAATTATCTTTTGTTTTCATAATAATTAATTATGGTCATAATCCGTATATGGACCGTCCTATACTCAATACTGAAATATTGACGATACGATGCGATATAATATTTCTTATGTTATATTGAGAACATACAAAATCGATTTAATATTTATTGTATTCCTACATTGATCAACTCTATAAATAATTTAATGTATACATTGATTAAATATATTTTAATATAAATATTTTTCTTGCAAACACTATCATATATTTTTATCAATGTTTCAACAAGCACATATTTGACTATACGTACATTATATTATGTGTCATGTAATTGTAATTGTATATATTTGTACAGCTCATATATTATACATCGATAATTTGAAGTTAAATAAAATTAATTTTTCTTACGATTTACAAAATTTAAATTTAACTTCATAGATTTATTGAACTATTGTTATTGAAATTATAATTTTTTTGTTTAATTACATTTACATATTAATGCAGGGTGTCCATGACTGCCATCCATTCCTTCAAATGGGTGATGGAGGTGGGAAGAGGGGAATGGGACAGACACATAATTCGAAGTTGAAAATACTAATTTAAGATTTTATTTCGATAGAATTATCTTTGAAGTACAAAATAACTTCATATAACTTAAAAACTGCTAGTTCTATAGTAGACTGAAGTATTTTATACAATTGTAACGAAACATATTAGTTAGTTTTAAAAAATACCGCAATAAATTCTTAGGATCGTATCTCGAAAAATGGCAAGTAGTATTTTCGACATAGAATTATGTTACCTATCACCGCCTTGTGGGTTTGTACTGTACTCGTGGACACCCTATATTTATATGGTAATTATTAAATGTAAATATATTATATTAATATAATAAATACATATTATCAAACATTTATAATGTAATAAAAGAATATATTATATTATATTATTTACTAAAACATGATTTCTAAAAATTTAAATAATTCTTTAGTTTTGTTGTTGGCACTTTGGTAAACTATACAGGAAAAGCATATATGGATAGGATTTAACCATCATTCGTATCAAAATATCAATATATATTAATATAGTATTATTTTTATTTAAAATATATACTTATATGTAAATATATACACGTACGTATTATATTATACAGATGATGTAATTGAAAGAAGAAACAATAATGTCATTGGTGATAATTGAATTCAATTAGTTAAAATATTTCTGTGAGAATTATATATCATTTCAGTTTTTTTTTCTGTAGATGTTTAATAAATGCGTATTTATGATATATGTAGAATGTATTATATTGGTATATGTTGTATACCAATAAAGGAGTAACTTCAATTGTATAACAATTGTATATATAAACATAAAGAAAGTCTGGCGAACATAGTTCTAGTGAGATCGCGTGGGCGATTAATTATATATAACTTATAATTTTATAAATATCGAATTATATATTGTATTACTAACTATATATATATATATAAGTATATTTTCATTTTGCAATATATAATAATGGTTTAGTAGGTATCATATTATTAAAACTGCAGCTACAATTTTCGTATAGTTAAAATTTGAATAGAAATTTCTTTGAAAATTGTGTTCACACTAATTTGTATATGCGCATATTTATTTGCGGTATATTTGAATGTATTTAATCAATTTATATAAAACTATAAGTTAATAACATTTTCCAAAATGAATGTTATTACTTTATTTAACGATTGGCATATGCGTATGTGTAGTATCAATTGTAATAATTGACTAAGGCTATGTTTCCACTGGGTATGACACATTCATACGTGTACTTGTGGCTACTCGACGTATGCCTCATGTGACATCGACTAGTCATAGGTAGGTTAGATATTTCCATCTAAAATACGTATTTTAAACTAATCATACGCGTATGAATGTGCTTGTCATACCCAATGGAAACATAGCCTAAGCAATCATATATGGTATTGAAAATAAGTAGACATCTATATATTTTGATAATTGCAGATCAATTCTTGAATTCATACTTCCATGCGGAGTAACTTACCAACTTGATTTATGTAATGAATGTTATATATTTGTATATAGTTCGTTGCCATATGTTACATTTGGAATAATATGACTCGATGATCAATAGTACTAAAAGTATGTGTTAGGTTGGAATAGAGAAGATGGGATACATTCAAAATCGAAAGTTAAGGTTTTGTGAAACTGCCTGCGTGAAGGAATAATCTCATATTATAGAATATTATACAATTTTCTTTAGAAAATCAAAATCGGTTTTTGTAATGTAATTATTTTGACCCATACATTATAGATGCCGCTATAATATATAATTATATTAACATATTATAATATACTTTTAGATAATTATAGTTTATTTCTTAAAAAAATAACAAACATTTTTGATTTCGTGATGATATGAATATACAATCAATATACTGAATTTAAAAAAAATACAAGAAAAACTATCATATATTGCGTGAATTTTTAAAAAATTAGTTTATTATAAATAAAAAATTTATGAAATACGAAATTATTATAAACATACAAAACAATAATTTAATTTAATTTTTATTTTTAATATGTCTTATTTATTATTGACTATAATTAAAATTTACTATTTATTTTTTTTCTTTTTTCTTCGTCTTTATGTATAATAATACATAAAAAAATTTAACTTAATTTCATGTTAAAGCAAAACTATGGTGTGTGGGTTACCGCACAACCAAAAAAAAAAAAAATTATATTAATTTTATTGCGATGAATAACAAAAGGCAGATGTTTAAAAATATTCAATATTTTTTTAATATATGAATAATATTAGATATTGTATATTCATATAGTTACGCGATATGTTTTAGGATTAATTCATTAATATATATTATATATTAATTTAATTAAAGTGAAAAAAGAATGGTGATTAATTTAAATTTATAAAAAAATATTCTATATAAGTACGCAGATAAATAAAATCTATTTAGTTTTGATAAAAGTTGATTTACAATATATTAATGACGGTTTGATAATCAAATGTATAAAACAATTGCTCGCTTGTATATGTCTACAATTTAATTTGTATTCATATATATATGCCAAGAAGAAGGCTACATATTACAATTTACCTTACGTAATTTACGAAAAAAAAATTTATTTATTTAATTTCTATGTGGTTATTTTTAAAAATGAAATATTAGTAAATATATTATGTTTATACAATATGCTCCAATTCAAAAATTATACACATTTAAATTTAAAATTAGCGTATTGTTAGTCCTATTATTGATTTTCTAAGATAGTCAAAGGTTCAAGCAATTTTCAATACTATTTATTATTACCGAGGCTGTTATTGTATGTCAAAGCTATTATGTGCGTCGAAATTCTTCTCTTAGACATGATTATTTTCGATATGATTATGTGTCTACCTTAAAGTATCGATGTTATTACTTTCGATCTGATAGTTTTACGGTTTTTGTATCATAAATTACAAAAATACAGTATTTGTAATTTTTACATAATATATACATATTGAAAATTTAAACTACATTAGATTTATAAATTTTACATTTATTTGCTTTTTAGTGTATTGCATACATTGGTGCAATTGGGTGTGTGAAAAATTATAATTTTGAAAAATATAAATCATCAAATACGTCTATATAAATGTCAAAATTTATTATAATATATACAAAATATTTATATATTACATACTCTAATCTTATACACATACAGTATCCCATATACGTATGTCGTATATATAGATATACCCAACGTTTATATGGTATACCTACTAATTTAAACATAAATATTAAATAAATCTATCAGCGTGAATTTTGTAATTGATTTTGTTTGTATGAAATGAAAAATATATATGGTCGTGTATATTAATAACAATATATAATATATCATAAATCACATAATATAATTATTATAGTAAAATTTTTTTATTTTTGATATTGACCGTTTTTCTTATCATAATTTATATATAGAAATAATAATATCACCACTGCATTTGTTTTAAATATTATCCACTTAAGTAATCATATAAACAAACCGCCATTATCTATTTTTGTTCACTTAAGAATTTTCTACAATATATTTTAAAATAATGTATATTGATTCTACAGTAGTATAATAATGTAAATTATAATAATATAATTTTACATTTAAAATTTGTATAAATGTGTACGATAATAATAAATTATAAATAAATAAATACAAAAATGAATGTATTATGGTAATGATGCTTCAGTTTCAGTATGGGGCCGGAACCAGTATATAGTCGACCAATTTACTATACATAAACGAAATTAAATCTATTTCACATATAATATATATATAGTTTTGGAATGGAATTATATGTAGATATTTGCTAATATAGTTCCTTCCGAATTGAAACACTGGGCGCTATTATGTTGATCAGATTGAATATATAAGTGAATGGTATGTCATGGGGATTTAAATGACAACATATTGGTATTTCTTAACGATTTCCAACAAAATTGATTCATACTGCACTTATAATTAATATATAATACTATGGATGAAGTTATATAATATATGTATTATAATGAAATATGGGTATATACAATAGATTCACAGAATTTTTCTAAGTACTGTAAAGACATTCAATTTTTATTCCTAATAAAGAGAAAATTATATATATATTTGTTGTATATCTGACTTGGATATAAATCACGGCTGTAGTGTGAAATCGGGTATATTTATATCCATTTTAGAGTTCATTTTGTGTGTGTTTACAATAGGATTATGAGTTTAGTTCTAGTATTTTTAAATAATATAAAAAAAATTAACTAATTATTCTCATAAGGCAGCAAAAACTATTAAAGTGGTTTTAATTGATACGAGTTCATTTATATGCAATGCAATTATTTTCTACAATAGTATATTTATATATAATTAATTTAAATTAATTTGATAAAATCACCAATTTATATCCAAACATTCGGTTTTGTCAGTGACAAAAAATGCATCGAGAATATCGATGTGTATAGAATATTTACGATTGACTTAATGAAATTGTTTTAATAAAACTGTAATTGAACAAAAAATATTATTTACCATAAAAACAATTTTGATAGTTTATTTATTTCTTGTTACAATTTGTCAAAAGTCACGCTTGTCAATTTTTTTAATTTTTAGTTACTGTAAAGTAAAAAATAGCTTATGTTTTAAGAAAAAAGTTTCATTATATTGATGGAAACACTTAGGAGCCTGCGTTAATGGTGTCCTTACCCTATATTAATACAATATTATTGTTTTATAATGTCATTTTGGTTATTTTGATTATATTTATATGCATTATACGAAATGGTTAAATGATTCATAGAAAAGAAATATAATATAGAACATATAAAAAAAAAATAATAGTATTATTATTATTGTATCATCATAACAGAAATTATATATTATATTATATATGAATACTTCACTTGCATCTATATTACATATACATGTGTAATCTTGTACGGAAATTAGTCATTAAATTTTGTTTTATATGGTGAAAGAAAAATACAAATCTATTATAAGAGTAATAACATTAAATATATTTATATTAAAAAAAGGAAAAAAAAAACTAAATAAATAAATATTTGAATTTTAAATAAGGAAATGTAAAAAATATAATAAAGAAATATTTTCACTATATATTTTATTATATTATATTAGTAAATTACTTGTGTATATATAATTTATCCCATAACTTACTGATTACAGTATACCATATATAATTTTTTAAATTTAAATATTTCTTTAAATTTTACATATATATACAATTGAAATCGAAAGTATATATGTAGATAAAATAAAAATATCATTTATAATTCTACAACATTCTAAATTATTGAACATTTTGACTGCGATGGCAAATAGATTAATAATCGTTATCATCAAATTACTTGAACTGAACCATATGACAAATATCAAACATTCATAACATATATGTTTAATTACTTCGCAGAGAAGTATATAACAATTCATCAATTGGGTTGCAATTATGGAAAGTTAAGATGTTTTCTTAATTGCAATGCTTGTACATAAGTGATCAGCCCATCATTATATGCGCAATACTATATTTTCAAACATACCGCCTTTTTTTTTTGTTTAATTCCATAAACGAACGAATTATTCAAAATAAATACAAAAAAATGTCTCATGTAAATTATATCTATTACAAGTTCAAAAATATTATAAATAGTATATTTAATTCTATATAATTTGAACTTATATTAGATATATTTTCACCGATAATAGAAAAATTTATTTTCACTATCTTTCATTATTATTTCAATAAAAAAATTGAATAATATACATTTTAAAATAATATAAGTTTGTTAGCATAAAAATGCAATAGTTTGTGAACTGAAATAAACTGTATATTTGATAGGTTGTGAAATACATATAAATATAAAGTGTATTAATCATATATATATTTTTCATTTAAACGTCAAAGTTCAAACATATATACAAAAAAAAAAAGTATTATTCATACTATATTATTCAAAACTTACTATGGATGATCATACAAATTCTATTTTAGGAAAAAATTTGTACACACTCATTTTGTTTAATCGTAAATAAACAAACAAATATAAAATAAAATTTAAAAAAATTAATACTAATTTCACTATATACTTGCGTGCACATAGTAAATTTTTACACAAATTATAAATTGTTACAATTGGGTTACGGCGACTAATTTTCTTAGTTTAATTCTATTGTATTCTTATATTAAATGTATCCGGAATTAATGAAAACAAATAATATAATGAAATGTATAGACATAAGTTTTTTTCAAAATTACATATTACTGCATAAATTTTCATCTTGTATAATATATACAATAAATAAATTCAAATATTATAAATATTATCCTATTAAGGTTATCGGCAATACTTTTTTTTCTATAAAAACAATATTTTTATAGGCCCAATTATTTTTATTATTATTATCTTCAGTCGAATATGGAATGGAACATATATTAAATAATGATTTTAATAATTCACCGATATATCTTAGCCATAAATTCGATCAAAATTAGTATATATGTGCGCATAGTATGAGAATGGCTTTATATAAATAATTTTTACTTTTTATCAAAATACCATGAAAATAATAATATATACGATATTACACACAAAGAATATATATTCTATATGGAATTACATGTGCTCCATACGCTGTTTATAGTCAATTGTCAGGCTACCACAATTGACTAAACCAAAAAGCAACATTTTAATTATATGATTGTTAGTCAAATTCTATCAAAATACGTTTTAAATGAACTTTACAACGCGTTTTGCTCTTATGATCCATGACATTTCAGATAACAAAAGTCAAACAATACGACACCTTTTCGGTGGTGTCACGATCTTACTAACACAATTTACCACGTAACGAGTAACACATGATAACGAATCCTTTCTATATAATTATGCTAAAGGATATTTTAATGATAAACTTTTAATACCGATATAAAATACTATATATATTTGTATGGATATTTTTAAAAAATACCAATATTATCATACTAACACGAAAACAATGTATGTCTAGATTATCTAGAAATTTGTAAATTAAAATAAATATTTTAAAAGTTAATCAATCAACAAGTATGATAATACGATAAATACAATTTTCAGATTTTTTATGGATTTTTTCCTGCACAGTTCTTAATATGGAAATGGTATATGTTTTTTTTTTATTTTTTATTCTACAATAATTTTAGTGGAATTTTTTTTGCTTATTTTCAATAATAAATTACATTTGATAAATTGACATTGTTATTTATTATTACTACATTTTTAAATACGTTTGTCTTCAGCTCATACACGTACACACAGACACAAGTTAAACGCAAATTTATTTAACACCATCTTTGTTTCATGATGATTATTGTAAAATATTTTGATAATGCAAAAATTATAAAACAAAACATTAATTAAATTGAATTTTTTTTATGTTTTCAATGAATTTTACAGTGAAATATAGCATGCTGTTAAATAAATTTGCGTTTAACTTTTGCATGTGTATAATGTTATAAATAAACTGAATTGGTGGTCCAAGTATATTGTCGATTGTAAATTATATTTAATTTATTTATATTTTTTTTTAACAAAACACAAATGTACGAATATATGAATTAAATTTTGTATACCACTGTATTTATATTTTCTTAATAATTTTTAAAGTAATAATACAGTATTTTAAAATATCGATTATATAAGAAATATGTTCGATTCTTAAGTTATAAAATATTCATGCTTAAATTTTATAACCATCTCATTTATTTCTCAATAATACTTATATATAAAATAATTATCAAATAATGAATATTGTGTATTAAAATGAATGTTTTGTTAGAAAAATTATAATAACACAAATTTAACATTATAATAGTTTATTTTTTAATTCTGTATTCATTTGAAGGAAATAAACAAACAATTTTTAATAATATACGTATTATATAGTAAAATAAAAAAATGAGAACACATATTACGATCTATTTTCAATGGATTATATATATTATATTGACATGATCATAATACATTTTAGTTTCTATACTATGTATTTTATATTTATAGTCGTACCTTTTTATGCTTTCGTTATGTAATATTTTTTTTCTATATAACATATATATATATATATAGATTATAGTGACTATATATACACGTTTTTTATGTCTTTAAATATATAAATATTCATTACCTGAATTCCGGTTTGTAAAACGTAAATAATACAGGTGTGTGTGTAT
Source organism: Bibio marci (assembly GCA_910594885.2). NCBI lineage: Eukaryota > Metazoa > Arthropoda > Insecta > Diptera > Bibionidae > Bibio > Bibio marci. Next base: position 10,129,745 of record OU343114.1, read on the forward strand.
ATAAAACTAAGTTTGAAGGGAATGAATAAAATCAAACATAATATAATAATAAATTCCACTCTGTATGTGTATTTTATTTATATAGAAAAATAATATGTAATGCACTTGCTGCACATCAAACATTTTTAATATTACGTTCGTAGAACATTCTTTTACTCACATTCAACAGCAATAATTGAACGGTCAGTTGATTTATTTTTTGTATAATCGAAGTTATGATTAAAAAATCTAGAAATTCGATTTACAATTTTTTTTTGACAAATCTAAATAAAAAACAATTACATTTTTAAATATATAAGAGATTTTAAGAATCATTTCTTTAATTAAAAAATAAATAAATAGATAGCTGCGTTTAAGGTTAATCATTTCATTTCCTATAATAACTTTTTATTAACGCTATATAATAGAGAAGGAAAATAATAAGCGTTAATATATATATGTTAAAATCTTATAAATTAAACTTTCTAAATTTTATGGTATAACTAATAGCTTTGTCTCAACAACATATATATTGTATATATTAAATTCATATTGCGTATATAATTAATTTTTTTTAATTGTCTAAATTTGAATGTTGAACTATACACATATATATTACATTTTAAAATTAACGTTCACAATATAAGGTTTGCATCACCATTATTAAAATCAATAACAATGTATAACAATAAAATAATTATGTATATAAAAAATCTATATATGCATAAGAATTATTAATAAAATATTATATTCCTATATGTATATGCACAAGAATATATGACTCACAAAATTTAATAATCGCATTTAATTAAAAAAATAAAATAATTACTTGATTAAATTGTATAAAAAAACGAAGAAAACAGATACAAATTATTATTTTATTATAATATATTTTATACGAAAATAGATTTTATATTTTTTTATTAGTTATATACTCGTATTAAGATGTTCTGCGTTATTTTTTATGTTTACACTTAATACTATATCGTATATTATTGGTAATAATCTATAATATCTTACGCACATAATTTGATATAATACGGCTGTGATTATGTTTGATCAAAAGTTACATATAGCAAAAAATTTTATAAACGAATATTATACATAAAAATTCTGGTAATCTAAATTCTATTTCCAATCACTTATATCATATATAAATCAAAAATCACAGAAACTGGCGCTTTCCCAATCCTTATAAGTTCAATTTTATTGTTTAGTATATACAGTTTATCATCGGTATCGTACCATGACTTATGTTGAGTTTTTTTATATAAAAATTATATCTTTACACATTATGTTTTCACTTCTTTATCAATATAAGTCCAGTGCGTTCTTTTCACTGATACCATTGCAACGGAGTATAAAAGCATATTGTAATCATCTAAAAAATGAATTTTGGAATGTCCATATAATGTTTTTTTTTTCTATCAATTTTCTTTTAAAAAAAAAAAAAAAAATGTAAGATCATTGACTCGATGCCGGTGCTGTATACATAAATTTCAGTATATACACAAAAGTGACACAAAATTGAAATGTTGCATTACAAATTTAGTTCATACTGTACAAGAACAATATATTAACCAGTAATCTCAAGCATATACCAAGTACTATATATTTACACGACACCATCACATAAGTATTTATTTTTCCAATTTATTTATATATAGGGAATAAAAATGTTTAAAAATAAATTAATGAAAAAAGAAAAAAAAAATACAATAACAATAAATAAATAAATAAATTCATTCCACTTTAATTTTAAATAAAATAAAAATATTTTATTCCAGAAATAAATAAAATGAATAACAGAAAGTTTAAACTTGATATGACCATAAATATCTATATAAATGTATGTGCGTTTACAGTGCAATGAAACGATGGACAAATGGCAAGTTATATATATATATCCAATGACATGTACACAGAAGAAAAACTTGTAAAATATAAATGATAACATGATTTTATGTTTCTATGAGATGTATTTATTATTGCAATATGTTATCGTTATTATTAATATTTCTGTGTTTTTTGTCATATTGTATATTATTTTAAAAACTTCTGAGAAAATGAAAATCAATCTTTAATAACATTAATTGTATAATAGTATGGTAATTAAATTATCAATTTAGTTTTTATAGCTATATATATTTAAAAATCATGTTATTACTTTAATTCTATATTAAAATACGCTGTGTTATGGCTACTATATACAACACATTATAATTTCAAGATAAACATTATTCATACTATCCATATATAAACTATCGATTGCCTAATATTGTAATTTATTTTTGTTGTTATTTTTACATACATTTTTTTTTATATTATCATAATTCGTGATTTTTGTGCAGTGGTTCAACTATTGCCTTAGAAATTTATAAGAATTTTTTCTATATAATGGCATCCTGTTTGTGTTGATGTAATTTTGTTTTTATATTTTATATACAATGCAATGAACAAAAACAATATTTTCAATTACACAACAGATACAAAAGTTACATATTATGAAAATTTTTTAGAAAATTACATATGATACTCTAATATTTGTTTCATAGTAATCGCATCATAATTTTTCGTAACTAACAATAAATAAAATCAGTTCAGTATTATTATAATTTTGCTCTGCGGATGACCTCTAAATGCGGTTAATCAATTAGTTTTTTTACAAATAAAATAAAAATGTATACATATGTAATTAATATTAATTAATTAACTTCATTGTAATCACATATCGTGCACCGGGTCCCGACCACCTTCAAATTATAACAACAGAATATATCATTGATAACAAATGCATAACCAATCTGGTTTTTTTACGACCAAAATAAATTTTAGAAACACACATTTTGTATTAAGATCGCAAAAAATGTTAGTTACCTTTTGTAATACAAATAGGATGCGGTATATATATTTTTTAATTAGAAGTTTTCAATTGTTTGTTTGTGCAGAATATTTTTAACAACATATTTTATATTCACAATATGGTGGATTCAGTTGTTTTAGCTATATATATACAATTTTCCAAATACTATAATTTGACCATTGTTAAATAATAAATTTTTTAATTGTATTATAAAGCACATACGTTTAGAGTTTAGAATCAAAAAGTGTATGTCATTTTGGATAAATTACCTATATGTTATCTGTGGAATAAGATGGATAGGGCAGAAGTATCAGTAACCGGACAGATACCAGAAGTCGGACACTTAGTGTTAAAGTAAAAAACCATTGAATTAAAATAATATAACATAATTTTATAAACAATTTCAAATTATTCTCTCATACTCATGTATGACACACTATAATTGGTTAATATTATTTAAATTCATTATTTTTTTTACTTAAACACTCCGACTACTGGTACCTGTCCGGTTACTGGTGCTCCTACCCTATAATGCCTAATTTATTTACTACTTAAATCTATAAATAGTACTTTGTACTGCGTATAAATGCTATTGTTTAGAAGACACAATAATTTAAAAATGTTAAAATAAATAATATATAAAAAAAATACTCACTCGACTTTCAGAAAATTGACAATGTACTGTCAACAAATTATTGATAAAATTACATTTACATTCAGTTAAACATATATTTTCATTTTTTATATCACGTTTTGTTTTATTTTCTTTTAATTTAACTTTATTCATTAATTTATTATTATTTTTATAAAATTTGCTGAACGATGAATTATTTGATGAGGACGACGACTCTTCACTTTTATCATTTAATTTAAAATATATTGATGATGATGATGGCATTTTAGAAAAACTACTACTAATACTTTTAATAGAATTTCCGTTAAGATGACGATGTCTTCCTATAATGTTGTTATTATAGAAATTGTACGGTTTCTTATGCCCATTTTCATAATTTAAATAATTTTTTGAAATTTTTCTTGGTTTTATGAATTTATCAATTGTTTCATTATTATTTCTATTAACATTATTAATATTACTATTATATCTATTATTATTATTATAGTTATCAATATTATTATTATTATTATAATTAATATCACCACTAATTGTACGATTAAATTTAATTATATTTTTAGTTTTTCTAATTATTTTTTGATTTGTTTCAATTGCAATGACAAAATCGTTTTCATTTGATACAATTAATATTGTAAAAAATAAAATTTTTAATATTAATTGAAACATTTTCTGTTTATATTATTGATTTTTTTTTTATATGCAACACCAATATATATTAGTTTTAATATTTAATTAAATTAAATGTATAAGTTGATCTTGTTTCACACTATTCGTAAACGCGTTGTTCAAATGTTTAATATATCACATTTTTATATATATTTATATTTTTTCGTTAAAATTAAAATACACTTTACATTATTCTTATTTTTGTGTTAAGAAATTTAATGTTGTTGTTCCAACATTGTATTTTTATTTTATTGTAGTGTAGCTGTAGTAGAGTGTATAGTATTTTTTTTTAAACATATTTGATATCCTGTTTTGCGAGCGTGGATGCTATAATTACACGGTGTGAGTCTGTTGTATATAGATATCTGACTAACTTTAAGTAGCTCAAATTTGTATGAGTAAACAGTAAAAGTAAAACAACAACAATAATACAAATTTATACTTATATTTATTTTTCTTGAGCATATATAAATTAAATTAGATTCTTGCTGCTACTTTTCTCGGTTTTATTTTATTATTTTTTTTTTATTTAAAATAATCAAAATAATAAAAACTGATCATATTTAACGTATTTCAATTAATTGATTGATAAACATACAATTTAATTTGATTATATAAGAAAATTATTACATATTTACACGCACACATACTTAAACCAACTAACTCGATTTCACGTTTATTTTAAAAACTTGTTTAATTCACTATATTTATTTATTTTGTATTTTTGAGAAATTTTTAATTTTATAATAATAATACAATTCTTTGTTTTCAAACCGAAATAATATTATTAATATTTATTAATATTACAATACCTATATATATATATTCTATTTTTAATTCTTATGATTCATATATATTTTTCATATTATATTTGCTTTAATTTTTAAAAATATATGTATAATTTGAATCCACACATAAAATTTAGATTTTTTTGACAAATTTAAAACACACTTTAAAATGTTTATTATTATTTTTTTATTTTAATTATTTTTTAATGCAGTTAATAAATTACTATTAATTTAATTAAATAATATATATATATTTATATATATTACATATTTCGAACACAATTTATACTATCGTGATAAGATATATAATTTTTGAATACAATTTTGTAATTATATATTACTATTATATTATTTCAACAAAGAACACTATATCTGTGATATTATTTTGAGTTTTTTTTTTATAAGTTGATCTAATTTAAAATTTTCTTATTTTCGTGCAATGCTCCGTTTTGTATTCGCGTATATGCGATGATTGATCATCTTTTCTATAATGAACATATAGTATATAAATAATAAAATGCAAAAATTAGTATATCTCTGCATATATTGTATATTTATATATTTTTGATGATAATGCTGATGATGATGATAATGATGTGATGTTGATATTGCAATTGTTAGTACTGCTTGTGTATATCTACGACTATTTTATATAATTTTATTAAATGTTGTGTTACGTTTTATACACTGCAAATTAAAATTGTATATATTAATTTAATTTTTTTTAACAATTTATTTATTTAATTATATTATTATATCAGTGAAACAAAGAATATATTGCCGGTGTAGTTAATATATTATCCTTGTAAACTATAGACAGAGAGAGAGAGAGAGAGAAATGTTAATAATTTACTGTTGAAACAATATTTAACATCACATTTCATGATGACAACAGGAATGTTTGCATTCCTGTCGTTATTAAAATGTAGATAATGTGTAGAATTTATTAAGAAATAATTATTAAGAAATAATAAGTTCTTCGTTATATTAAATTTTAGTATATATTCCAATTGTAATTTAACACTAAAAAACTGTAAAACACAATATTGGTAATACTGTAACAAGTTATTCTTTACCTGTTGACTCATAATGAAAAAAAAACTAATTGAATATGATGATTTTCTAGAGGTCTAGACTCTAAACTATGTGAATACAGTTAACAATAAGTTTAAAAAATAACTTAAATAAATATGGAACATTAAACATTTGTTAACTAAACATGAACATTGTGATAAAAAAATTAACTATAGTTTTTTTGTTGTATGAATTTGTAATAATATTAGTAAAACCATAAAATGATTAATGATAAAATTTAAATCGTCCTTTTAAAAATAAAATAGAATAACATTTTAAAATGCAAACAAAATATACAATAAATGCATAAAATAATAAAATAATAAATATTTTTGTTGAATGTTGAAATTTAAACTGTGAATCACATCATTTTTCTGTGCATTAAAAAAAATGTATTGAAAAAGAAAGAAAACAAAAAAAAGTTTGTTTATTCTTGTCAATACATGTTTAGAAGACGTTTTTTTTTTTTTCTATTCACAATTCATACACATGTGTTTTTGATATGATTTAGTCCTTTGTTATTGCATTGCATTAGTTTTGCTATATGCTTATATGATTATGTAAATACATGTTGCCTATATATGTATTTATATTGTAAATTTTATTGCAAATTATAACTTTAGAGAATTTATTTATTTTATATATAGTACATATACTATATACATACTAATTAAATAAATTATAATTGTTGTTCATTTATTATTTTAATTTGTATTATTTATATTATTTATAAATTATAACTATACCTTCAATTATTAACATATCAATTTTAAAACAAAATTTTTATACAAGAATTTATGAAAACTTTATGAAATATATGATATATGTTTATGTATTATAATATAAATATACACACGTCACTATATCCGCTTAAAAAAAAAAAAAACATTGCATTGTTGACGATTGACGACAATAAACTACTAAAAACTAACAAGTAACAAACACAATTTTTATAGTTGGTTAGATAAACGATCGTATATTTTATACTAAATAACTTCAATAACTATATACATGTTGTATGTATATATAACAAAATGATCATTTATATATATATACTCTTATTTGCATATGTATATGTATATACTAATATTTATGATATATACACAATATATAATTACTAACATGATTACTCCTTTTTTTTTTCGCTTTAATAAAATAGTTATGGATTTTAGAATAAGAACAATATTTATTTAATTATTATTTGTATTGTTTTTCCACTGTACTTTATTCTGAATTTACACAATTAACTCTGTAGAACACATGCTAACGAAGAGTATTAAACAAATAATATACAAAAAAACAAGATACACATTGATCGTAAAACCGTTTGATACTGACTGACTAAAAACTAAAAACTTAAAAATCATATAGAATATCTTCTTTTTTTTTTAACAAAATTGTTACAATATGGATATGTATTTAGTTAGTAATTTATTATTATATTAAACATATATACACATATGCGAGAAAGAGTATATATTTTTATTTTCTTTTATGTCTGTTAAAACTTTGTATTGCCTGTGCATACTAAGTACAGTAGCTATCAAAGAAACATCTCTCCAAATTTAATATGTGAAATTTATTAATTGAAGCATTAATTTTTTTTTTATTTTTTTTTTTTTAACACGTTAAATGCGACACCAGTTGCTAGGGTCCGACACTAATATATCCGTTTTAAAAACAATGTTCACTTTTTTTATGTATTTTATTGAAACACCCCAAACATAAAAAAGGTTTTTGTTTTCACAAGAATTACATAAATAAATAAGTGTTTAGTATAATTTTTAGCTATTTTTTTATTCAGAAATTTTTTTTATTATTCTCGCAAATTCTTTATATGATGTTGCCTAAACGGAGGAAAGTATAGTAAATTTAGTATAGCGTTTAATGTGTTGATAAATTTTAAATCTTATTTTATAACGCTACGTGAATACCGATGAATATAATGACTATTTATTTTTGTATTTTGAAATGATTGAAATATGTATATACACACTGCTGGTCCAAAAATAATATGAATGGCTGTAATAATATATAGAACCTGTAGCGCCATGTCGTTGGGCGAAAAATTTATCTCCTTCATCTGGTTGATTTTGATCACCATTTAATTGCAATTTGTAACAAACATTGAATTCACCTTTCGTAGACCAATTTTTTCAGTTAAAATTCGATGAATTGTTCTTTTCGGTTTGAATAGCATTTTTACTAATTTTAAAACATAATTTAATGATGGTTGTTTGTTTTTATATTAACACCAAAACTACTGTCAATGTGTATTTTAATTTTTCTATATTTATATGTATTTTGTCGAATTAGGCACACTATTAAGAAATATGATTTTACTATAAAATAACACATGCCTTTATTTATATTTCAGTGGGTTTAGTTTAATACAGATTTATTGACACGTACCGTTTAAATTGGACATTATTATTGAACAATGTAACTTGAAGATAAATATAAAATTATAAGATGCAATAAATTTGGTTTACCTATAATTACAAAAAGTTACAATATAAAATTAGACAATTCGATTAGAATAATTGATAAAGAAAATAAAATTTAAAACAATATTCAATTATAGGGAGCTATGGATGGACTGATGGAAAATTATGTTCCATCAATGAACAGTAGAATTTTATAAGTTCATGTAATAGGAATTAATAGTAATGAAAACTGTATTTAGTTCGAATGTGTACAAAGTATAATTGCATATTGAAAATTATTTTGAATATATTCAAATGAAAGGTTTTGATGGGTTTTTTTTTTGTTAAGTGTTCATAACACAATGTATTATTAAATATGGCGATTTATTTTTTGTCAAATACAGTAGTTTGCAATTATAACGATAAAAAAAAGAATCATTCAAATATAATCAAAAAAATTTAATTGTCACAGTAAACGCGCAGTGGTTGCAATGGATGTGATGCTTCTATTACATTTGGAAATTTGCGTTTATATTTCGTATAACATCTTTACTATTTTATCTACATGATTTTATTATTTCATCATGCGGATGGTTTTATTGAATCGTTGATCATGAAATATTGCACTAATATGATTATATTTTTTAATTTCGTATACCGTTAATTTTATTCAATATAATATAAGAATCACTTAACATTAAATTAATGTTTAACATAATTTATTGATAAATTAGAAACTAGTAAATATTTGATCATTATATTTCTCAGTGCAATTGAATGTTAACAGATTATAAAAATATTCAATTTCTTATTTATACTTTATAATGGATCAACAATATGTTTGTATATGTTCTTTTCTATATTATGATCATATGCACATATCTTTTTACAACGAAGGCATGAAGACCGACGGACTGACTCAACTGAACACTGAACTTCGTATATAATTATATATTTAAAAACAAAAATGATGAAATTACGAATGAATTCGTACTCTCAATATTTTTCGAATATTTACAAATTATGTATTTATAAAAAAAAAAAAAAAACAATTCATATTTCCTTCTCTTTTGTTTATTTTTTCTTATAATTATATTAAAATCATATAATTACAAAAGACTAACTACAATAACAGCAACTCAAAACCACAACAAACGTATATATACGACCGCAATATATTATACATATACTAAACTAGCTAATAACACGAAAATTCTATAATTTTTGTATGTACATTAATATAGTGATGTGGAGTGATAGTGATAAGATACATTGTCATATCATATATTAGTGTGGTGAATAGAAAATTATGTCGTTTTTTCTGTTGAATTTCAAAAACAGTTTTATTTTTTTTTTTTCTTTTCCTAAAAAAAACTTATTTGGCATTTAATAAAAATTCTGAATTAAAATGTCCTTTGTAACCACCGTTAAAGAAATTATAACTTTAAATCAACTAGTAAATAATTGTAATTATGTAAACGTATGTAATTCGCTGCGGTACACTTTATCTCCGATTTAACATTGCACAATCGAAATGTATGTATGAAGACAGTATGTGAAGTATCATTAGTATATATGATATATAGTGACCTGTGCTGTTATACGTTATGGTTATATTTTAAAGAGACAAGGCACAAATTGTAAAGGGGCAAATGTAAAGAGCAGTTATCAAATTATCATTATTATAAATAAATATTAATAGACATTATCTATGTAATACAACAATTAACGTAATAATTTTAATTAACAATTGTTTACGCGTGCTTGCTTATACGGAAAGAGGAATAAATATATTTTAATACGAGTACTTAAGTATTGGGTATTTGGTATTTAGTATATAATTATGATAAAATATTCAGTTTTATTTGATTTTTTTTTTTTTTTACTTTGTTTATATCAAGAAATTAAATAATTTATATCCCGTAAATATCATTGAAAATTGTTTTTTCATCTTTAAATTTATTAGTATTTAATATTATAATCATAATAATATTGAAAATTATTATTCAGTGTGTATGGTTCTAACAAACAAAAATTATATACACCGGATGTTTTATAATTTATTTTTAAAAAGAATATTTATACTCGAATAGTTTGTGTATATTCTATCGCATATCGCAATTTCTTTTATAAATTTTTTTTTATATATATATAGTATTAATACTATGTACTTATATTTACATATAATTTAAATTTATACAACATGCTCAATTTCGTTGTTTAAATATAATTATTTTAAATTATATTTTGTAAATTATAAAATTTTATGTGATCATTGACCAATCATCGATAATACGAATGCCATATTAGAAATAAACAAATATTAACAAATATGTATGGTATATTGCACATATAATAATAATACTCGTATTTAATATGGAATATAAACTTTAAATATAATAATTTTAGTATATATTAGAACCCACTAGAACATATATATGCATTTTGAATGTATACATTTTAAAATAAGTAACTACTTTTCAATCAATATATGAAATGATTTATTAACACATTCTCCGCCAACAAGTTTTTTCATAAAATGTAAAAAAAAAAATTCTTTGTTTTTAAGTTATATTTTATAAATTATGTAGAGATATGATTATTTAATTTACTTTGATGCATTTTTGTGGGAAATTATGAAGATTTTTATGGGGAAGGGCCGTGTCAGGCAATCCCAGTAACGTTTAACACAGAACTCGTGACTAACAGCACTAATTGGCAAGTTAAAGTATGTACTCAGTGTCAGCCACTGGTGACTGACATAGCCCCATTGGAGTATTCCAGTGTCAGTCATGGGTGACTGATAAGGCGGTCAATGTGTTAAGTTTGTTTAAAATATTGTGACAATTCATTTGTACTAAACACTTCTGTTAGTTTGGAAATAATAATTAAAAATAGCTTATGTTCATATACTATACTCGCTCGAAATAACTAATAATTAATACCTCAAGAGTAGTATTTTAGTAATACCACCAAAAGCAATGGTTGACTGAGGAGTCTTTTAACGTGCATTGTTTATTCATTGTTTCCCGTTTTCAGTAGCTTGTGTTTACATATACAACATAGTTAAAATGACTTCATTAAAATATGTATTTATTTTATTTATTTATTTATAATTATAATATATTATTGTATACAATATTATACTTTGGTTTTATTTTCAGTGGTCAATCAAATGAAAGACAATTTCTGAAAGATTTTGTAAGTGGTGCACCTGGATCATCAGGTGCACGTCTTGCTGCATGGTTGCAACCAGAACCAAGATTAGATCCAAACAAATGTGAATTAAAAGCAATTCAAGAACCTGTTAAACTTGGATGGCCAACTCATTTAAATGTAATTGCTCGAGATCAATATGGCGAAGACGTTTATATTCCGGATTTAAAAGTTAGTTGTAAAATATTGTTTTGCTGCAGAAAATTATTATTGATAATGACATTTACCATTTTGTATAAATAGGTTCAAATTAAAATTACGCCAGCAAATTGTACGGCAAATGGTACAAAAAACACTAAACGTATGTCACATATTGAACCGCCGTCGTCGATAAAGGATATTACATCAATTTTGAAAACTCCATATGAGCCAACTATTAAAGATAAAATGTGTTTCAAAGCTATAACATTTATGAAGGTTTTATATTTTATAAATAATAATTTCCTCATAAATAAATATATTGAGAAATTTAACTTTTTTTCATAGCCATATCAACAATATTCTTTTGAAGAGCTACGCTGCTGTAATCCAACGCAAAATAAAATATCGGAAACATTATATACTAAAGATTTAGGTGATTGTACTTTTGGTTCAGTATGGATACCAAATTCAATCGGACACTATTGTATTACCATAATTATTGATGGCATTCCATTAGAAGAAACATATAGAGTTGAGGTCAAAGGGGCTGTGTTTCCTCCTCCACCACAAAAATCATCGGTAAAAAAACCACAACAAAATAAATTTCGTAAATTTAGTGCAACTAATTCGGTTGGACTAAGAATTCGTTCACATCCAACATTACAATCTGAACAAGTTGGAATTATTAAAATGCATGGAATAATATCTTTTATTGATAAGGTATGTATTTATCATATTTGCGATAATCGTGGCAATTAAGTGAAAATTTACGCACAGGTTAAACGCAAGTTTACTTATTTTTATTTATTTATTTATTTTCATTGTAAAATACTATTAAAACCCAAAATCTTTAAGTTTATTAATCAAGAATGGTTTATGTCCATGGTATTCAATTAAATAGGATCAAATTAGTTGTATACATTTAAATTTATTAATATTTTGTCATATAATTTTTGCATTACCAAATTATTTTACAATGAAATCAATCATGCTGTAAAATAAAGAATGCGTTTAACTTGTGTATATTAAATATTTTCTTTGAATTACCCCAATTATATAAAATTTGTTCAGGTTGAACCTTAAACTATTATTTAATTAAACACAATAGATAGAGAATGATGATGGAATTTGGGTTAGATTATCTACAGAATCAATTCGTCAACATTGTTATTCTGCCTGGTATCCGGCAGAGGCATGGAGTCTTCAATTTAATAAACATTTAGATAGAACTCTTTTACATACGATGCGGGAAGAAATAACCACTAAAACAAACACAACTTGTATACTTAATAATAGGTAAATTATTAATTTTCAACAAAAATACTTTAGTAGTTATTATTAAGTCTCGTTGAAAGTAAAGCACATGAAAAATATACTAACAATAAATATAAATGTTCAGGGTGTTCGTCGAGAAGTTTACTACTTACAGTAATCCCATTGTAACATTGAGTGTATGTGAAGTTGCACCGTCTTTTTGGAACTACATGTTAATTATAATTTATATTTCATATTTTTTTTTCCTTTTTTTTTCTCGTTGGAGGACATACGTTTTACACGAAAGTAATTTTTTTTTTTGCATGACGGATATTTTTTATTACAACTGGTCCTGAAAGTCGCTTAAAGTCCATTCAACATTCAAGCATTTCTGTTTTGCTTACCATTTTTTATTTGGTTAAGCGTATTTTTATCTAACAACTATTTTAATATATATAGAATTTTATTTGTTTTATATGTGTTACATGTTTTTTATGTGTTTTGTTTTATATTTTTTTTTAAGCCCAAACCATCCAACTCTGGTGTCAAAAAGTTATCAATCAAGTCATGATAATTTAACACGACGAGCACATTGTCGAATTGAGGTTAATGGAATGTTTTAAACATTTTCTAAGACAACTGCAATGTTTTCAGCCAATTTTACTTACTTCCAGTCTAAGGCTTGTGCTTTCTGCTACATAGCCTCTTTCTTTAAAATATTTCATTAAACGATAAATAGTGGGTTTTGATGGCACATTATTTCTACCCAAACACAACACGTTGACAACCAGGTTTTATAATGTATGGGTAGCATTAAAGCTTATGTTCAGCAAAATAGATAATCATCATTTCATGTTCATTACGGTGCATAATACGATTCTTTTAAATTTTAGTGTTGCAGAATTAGATGCAGGCAGTACGATTTCTGAAAAATCTGAAACAAAGTCAAAAGTTAAAATAATTTCACCAAATGAAATTAAAGGATTTGATTTTTCATCTGCAAAATTGACATCACAATTTCCAACAGGTACACCAGAATCAACAAGTAATAATCCTTTTGAATTTTCATCAAATATATCACCGAAATTATCTCAATCGGAATTACCAGAAAATTTTGATGCAGAAGGAAATAAAGATACTAATAAAAATAATCCATTTGAAATATTAAAAGATGATAATTCATCACCATCAGAAATTGATAACATTTATAAATGTGATAATGTAGATAATAATACTGAGGTTTCATCGGTTCTCATTCAAAATTACGAGAAACGTTCGTCAACTATACCAACACAAATTGCCCAACAATTAAAAACTAGTTCAACTGCAACATCAAATTCAATTATATCAGCTACTACAATATCATCGTCTTCATCGTCAACATTAAGTAATTTATCACAAAGTCCAATTCAAACAAATATTGGATCAACAATTGCTGGTGTTGTTGGCGGCGGTGCAAGTAAACTTCAGGCATTACATAAATGGTTTAAAGGTGACAGTATTGGAGATGGAAAAGAATTCTCTAAAAGAAAAAATGAACTATCAGATTTAGCTTCTGTATCGGTTAGGGAAATAGTAAAAGCAATAGGTGGACAAGATTCCAGAACAAATGGTAATGAGGCTACACCGCCACAACAAAGTAGAAGCAGTAGTCCGATTACAATTCCTCAAAGTAATACTATTTTGTTGTTGTTAATTTATTCCTGTTATAATAATGTGAATTTATTAAATTTTTACAGGACATCACACTGACCAATCAGCGCATAGCAGTAATTCTAAATCGATTGATATGTCCGATGCTTTAATATTGGTAAATTATATAAACTATTTGTCAGAGTTTATTGGTAGATTATACTTGCATTAAACAATACTATTATAATGATATAAATTACATCGTATTTAATTTTGTTAGATTAAATTGAACTCTCTACTCATTTCCAACTTAATTGTAGGTTATAGATAATATCGACTAGCTGTTATAATGTTAATAATATGTGATAATACTTAAAATATTGAGTACATATAAATTACATCTATTATATCATATTACTTTTATTATACAATTATACTCAAATATTCTTATTAAATATTTTTTAAATATATGTTATAATTAGTCATCTGAGCTATTTTATTCTGAAAGTTCAATTTAAAAGTGATTCTATATATATTGTTTATATATTTTATGCAAATATATGTTTTTATAAATTATTTTTAGGAAAATCATGAATTATTAATAAATGGGTCACAAACATTAGATGATATTCATTCAAATATACATGCTAGTAAAAAATCTGTCAATACAGAAACAGATGAAACATCAAAAATAAGGCAAAAGTGCGCAAAAGTTAATAAAAATAAAAAGCTAATATGTAAGTTAAATGAATTCTAAATACTATGAAATTATACATTTATTTCAATATATATTTTCAGATAATGTAAAAACAGACTACAGCTCAAATAAAACTAAATGCACGGTATCCCAACAAAATGATGTTATTGATAATTTAAATTCTAATATGGATTCATCATTAGACAAAATAAATGTAGAAGCGCAGCCAATCTCTGAACCAAAACCAACTTTTGCTCAAATGTCAAAAAGAGCCTTACCATCTTCTTTAGCTGAAAGTTTAAGAGCAGTTTTTGCCGCTTTTTTATGGCATGAAGGTATTGTTCATGATGCAATGGCATGTGCTTCTTTTTTGAAATTCCATCCAACTGTTCCGAAACATAGTGCTTTTACAGCGTCGTCTATGGATGAAACCAATAAGAAAACTTATTTATCTAAGTATGTATATTTTTTTTTGTATTAATAATTAGTTAAATTTTTAAACTTTTGTTTAACTTCTCAGAGAACAACGAGCACAATTACGATATTCTGTTGAAGTAGCCAATGCTGGCAATTATTTAAATATTCGTCCATCTACTTTAGAAACGCTTACAAAATCTGGTAATTCAGTACTTAATCGAAGACATAAAAAAAATGCAGCCGATGTAATAATAATAATAATAATATTAATTATAATAATAATAATATTCATAATAATAATAATAAAAATAAAATATATCATTGTTGCGTATACTTTTATATTATATGTTTTTTATAGTATGTCAACAGTAATTCAGCTGATCAACCTAAATTACAAGCACTTCCAGAATTAATTACAGTTTGTCCACCAGCTTTAAGATGTCTTGTTTATTTATGGGAACAATTATGTACTAATTGTGTGAAAGTGGTACAAAATTATGGAATCGAAAATCAGTCAAAGGATATGTAAGTCCATTAATATTTCTATATCACAGTTCATTATTTATTATAATTATAATGTTATCGTTTATATGAGCGATTGATTTTGACCCATTGGTGTTTTAAAACTACAAATTTGTTTCTATAATAATTTTTTATTTTTATCATTAGCCTACCGGTTAGACCACCTCGACCATCTAAAGATCGACCAACTGATAATCAGGGTTCAGATAAGAAATTAATAAAAGCTAGAAAGAGAAAAGGTAAATAATATTCGCATATAATATTTATATTCTACGAAAAGTATAGATATTAATGTCAAATATGTTATAGATGGCACTTCTTGGTGCGAATTATGTGAAGTATATTTAAAAATGCCAGTAACTTATCACATGAGAATTTTACATCCAGGTTGTGGAAAACCAGCTAAAGGTATTTAAGTTATTCTTAATTACTGTTATCATTCTTCGTTAGTGATATAGGAAATAACTATTATGTATTTATACAGGTAATGGATATAATTCCATTGGAACATTATGTGAAGGCTGGGCCGGTAATTGTGGTGAAGGTGGAAAAGGGGCATCTAGTTGGTATCTAATGTGTGGCGCATGTCGAGAAAAGTATGATTTTAATTTATTGAATATTATTAAATATGTTTAATCATTTTATTTTCGTGTAGATATAAGAATAGCAATTCAAATTTAAATAATTTTAATACAACGACAAATCCCACAAGTAAATTCAAAGATATATTTGATTTAAAAAGTAATCTTTATATTAATTCAGAAGTATATAAAATGATGAAAGATAATGCTTTATTTTTATTGGAATTATCTTCAACTGGTTCTGGAGGTAACTTAATGTTTTAAAAATATTATTGAATTATGTTTGAAAATTATTTTTTATGTTGTAATATAAATAAGGTTTAGTAGGGAACCAAAAGCGTTCAAATCAACATATGCCAATTGTCACAGAAACACAAATCAATCAAATCACATCAGATTTGAATCGTCCAAGTACAAGTCGTGGTGATAGAAATAGTAAAATTGGTACAAAGGATTTTTTGAAAAATGGATCAACTACTTCAACGCCATATCGTCGATCAGATATTCCATCATATGTATCACCAGAATTATTGTGGCAACCACCAGAAATATTATCATGTTTAGAATCACTAGGAGCATCAATGACTACTGATTCCCCATATGAAATATTTGGATTAAATTCTGCTGATAATACATTTGAACGAGTATATAAATGTATTGATAGTTTAAATAGAAAATTTTATAACTTTTGATTCTATTATTTATAGCCATTATCAGAATTATCAGTTGATTCAATTGATCCTAATGGACTTAATATTATGACAAATTCAAATAATACGTTAACCCGTTTTCATCGTAGTTTATCGATGGGACAAGGATGGGCCTCACAGACGACTGGGTGTGTTACTAATGGTAACAATAGATACATTTTTCAACATAATATCGATGCATTACATGATCAAGCATCCAAAGTTGTCTTAAGGCGACGAAATAATTCAACATGTGAAGGTATTGTATTCGCTTGGTCCTTTTTACTTGCTACTTATAAGTTAATTTTTTTTTTGTTTGTTATACAGATGGTGGTTCATTGCTTTTATGCAATCCGTCTGAAAATTTACGTAAATTAGTACCAGAATCTATATTTAATACTTCAGCAACTGCTGGTAATCAAACGGAAATAAATTCAGATAAATTAAAAGATGCAACAATTAAAAATGTTGAAATAACCAAAAACGAAATGTCAACGGCAGCTATAGATTATGATAAATTAGAACTATTGTTCTCAGAAAACGCATATCCAAACACAGATGATCAAAAAATGAAATTATCAACAAATAATAATATTGAAAATGATAATTATGACGAAGATGACGATGATGATGAAGATGACGATGATGATGGCGATGAAGATGATGATGATCAGTCGTTAAGAGAAGTATCGAGCGATAATGTCGAAAAACAAAACGTAAAAGATGAATTCAATAAAAATTTCAGTACTATTAGTAAGGAACAATCAGAACCGCAAGAAATACAATTGCAACAAGTACAGCAACAACAGCAACAACAACAACCATGTGACCAAAATATAAACTTATTATTAAGACCGTCAATTGCTTTTATATTGGAAAATCATAATTTAGAAAAATTATTATCATCATTAAAACGTAGTTTACGCATAGCCACATGTCGAATATATTCGTTACAAGCATTGAATTGGTTAATGCGTTCAGTTACACAAACAGCATGTTTACATGATTTAATGTGGTGGTTTGTGACTTCACTTAAACCAATTGATGATAAAATAAAATCTGATTATGCAGTAATGTTATACTATATATTAATTTATTGAATTCTATAAAACAATATTAATGTATATATTTAATTTAGGAGCAAGCGCTAGAACATCCAGTTTCCGCAACTCAATTATGTGGAAAAATATCAGTACTGTTAACACAAAGTTTTCATTCATATTTACAAACAGTAGCCGATTTAACACTATTATTACCACCCGGTACAGCTTTACAACAAATTGCAATTCAATGCTTTGGTATTAAATTCAAACAAGCTGATCATCAATTTTTACATCGGTAAGTCAAATGTTTGCAATACAAGTGTACCGCTAATTATAACACATCTACTAATATCGTATTTGGCATCAATATCAATAATATTTTTATTGTTTGACGTCAATTGTTATAATCTTATCATATACTCGTATTTAATTAATTTATATTATTTCTTATAATCAATTATCGAAAATAAACTTAGCTCGCATGTATTTGGAAATATTTCGAAAATTTTATCAAAATCGGATGAACAAAATGAAGACGTAATAATGTTATCATCGGCTGTTATGCAAGAATCAAATTTTAATTCTTTGGGTTTTAATGCAAATTCACAACATCAAGGAACCAAAACAACGACTTTATTTGATTTACAAGGATCCTTTGATGTAAGTAGAATAGAATATTGTAATGATAATATAATATAATATTCATATATCTGTTAGGTAAATGTATCATCGCGTGCAGCCATGGCACCGTCATTAATAGATAACTCAACTGAAACATTTTGGGAAAGTGATGAAGAAGATAAAAATAAATCAAAGGTCATTGAACTTTCAATGAAAATGAATTATATATGTAAAATGATATTTGTTCATATTGATAATAGCCGAGATATTCAGGTAATATGAATAATAGTTTAGAATTAACATGAAATTTGAATTGATTCTTATTTCATATTAAATTTTATAAATTCTGTCTGCTTTTGAGTTAATCTATTAGTAACTATTGTGAAATTAATTTATAGAATATTTTCAATAGATAAAAATGTTTTTTTTTTTTTGTGAAAATCTGTTTAAAAATGTAAGTTATTTTCGAGATAATTGTTGTGAAAATACAGTGACTGCAATTATCTATTTATGGTATTTTGCTTGTTATTTCAATAAATTCAGATTATAGTTCAAAGGTAATTGGAAATAATAGCACTAGTCTATTTTATCCCTGTTATAATTAACAGTTTTTATTTAGAGTTTGGTTCTTTATTAATTGTTAACAGTTTTGAATTAAATTTGATAAATTATTAATTATTGTGTTATAGTATAAAGTTTCGCATATAATATTTTACGCTGGACATTCATTGGGTGACACGAATTTGATTAAATCAATAAAGGTTGGCGTCGTGTCGGGAATGTGGATCTCTGCAAATATTAAAGGTTTGTAAATTATAAAAATTGTTTTTTTTTCTATAATACCTATTTCTTTACAACACAAGAATAAAAAATTGCATATAATATTAAATATAGATGAAACTTGTACACATTTTCGTATTGAATTACGTGGCCCAGAAAATACATTACGAGTACGTCAAATCAAACTAATTGGTCTAAAGGTACCATTTGATGAAAATCCAAAATCATTAAATTTTAAATTTACAAATGCATATCAAATTCAACAAAGAAATTGTGAGACTGAAACGTTAAGAGTTTTTCGTTTGATTACAGCACAAGTAAAATTTGTTTTTAATAATATTTTATAAATCAGTATTAATCAAATATTTAAATTTTTGTAATTGCTTCACGCTTTATAGGTTTTTGGAAAACTTATATTGGGGTCGGACAAATCAAACGTCGATAATGTTAATGTACACCAAAACCTTGGTATGGAAGCAAGTTCAACATCATTATTAGCTGAATCATTAGATTTACGTGAACATATGGTTGGAATCTTATTCAGCCGAAGTAAATTAAGTCATTTACAAAAACAAGTTATCGTTCATATTGTTCATGCAATCAAAAAAGAAGCATATCGTGCCAAAGAAGAATGGGAAATTTTAAATGCGACATCCTGTTTTAATGAAATTAATCTAAATTATGATCAAAAAAGTGATTCGAGTAGCGAACATTCGCGTGCACCTGATACATATTGTTTTGAAATGTTAAGTATGGTACTTGCACTATCTGGTAGTTCCGTTGGCCGTTCATATTTATCACATCAACATGGTCTACTAAAAGATTTACTCAGTCTATTACATACAGGAAGTGATCGTGTTCAGAGACAAGTAATTTATTATTGTTTACCGGTATTTATTTATTTGTTTTATTTTTAATATTTTTAATTTGTTAAGGTAACTGCACTATTACGACGAATGCTACCTGAAATAACACCGGAAAACCTTGGTGAACTACTTGGTGTACAAAGAATGCCACCACATGATTTTAGTATTGTTAATCAAAATAATTATTCATTTGATATGAATCGACTCGGCATTATTGATATATTTTTAGCGGTGATTGCAAAAGCATTACATCTTCAAGTTAAAGTTAAAACAATGACCACTACTTTGATAAATAAAGTACCACAAACTGTAAAATTATGTAATTGCATTGATTTAAATATTGTAAAAAATATAACCCAATTGGATGATGGTGTTGGTACTACATTGAACGATAAAATATTAGATTCAGTTAATATAATGGAATCAACAAAAGAAGTTGTTGATCGCCTCTTTGAATTTGATATAAAAGGTATTGAAGATAATACTAATTTAAATGATGAATTTGATGTTATTCGTAAGAAACCGAAATTAAACGAAAAAAATTTAAATCAAAGTTGGTTTCTAAAAGGTGTCATATCAATTAAACAAGCTGAAAATATTATCGGATTAATACGTGATATGACAAGTGTAAGTATATCTTTATGCACAATTTTCAACTATTTTTCTTCATATAAATGTTATTCATCAACATTTTTTTAACTAACGCTGGTCCACAACTAGGTACTAGGAACATATTTTATGAAACACACTGTTAAAATTTGTTTTTTTTTTGGCAAACGTGTTAGAACAAAAAATTCGTATAAAAAACTGGACTTTGTTATTCTTCGTGAACCTATTTCAAAATCGTGATAATAAAATATAAATGTTTCGAAACGTCTGAGTAAAGAGTATTTTGATTTTTGTATAATACTCGTATATACAAAGCATATTTAAATGTTTTAAGGGAAATTAATATATGTTAAATAAAAAATATATTATTCCTGAAACTTATGTAGGAAAGAATATTAAATTCTCTATACTTGTTAGATTAGTCGACTGTGTGTAATATTGAATTTATCTTATTAATAATATTATATATTATAAATGAATTTAAAAAAAATAGAATTAAGATATAAAATTAATAAAAAAAAAAAATTTAATATTTGTAACTTTATTACTTATAGGGTAAGTTAACTGATAAATGGGCATTGGTAACAAAAGCTGCAATATCTGAATCAATTTTAAATTTAACTCGGTTAGAAGAAGTATTTCGAAGTCATGAAAACTGTATTAAAACACCTACATTATGGTTAGCATTAGCAAGTTTATGTGTTTTAGAAAAGGATCATGTTGAAAGGTTTGTTTTGAAAATAATCTTTCATAACTATGAAATTTATTTGATAATAATAATTATTATATAGATTATCATCGGGTCAATGGTCCAAAATATCAGATACAAGACCATTATGTTCAAATCATGATGATTGTGTAACACCAGCTGTGATACAATGTTTCGTATGTGGTGCATTATGTGGTGATTGTGACCGATTTTTACATTTAAATCGCAAAACAAGAAATCATCATCGAACAGTATGTAAAGAAGAAGAAGAATCAATACGTGTTGAATTACACGAAAGCTGTGGACGAACAAAGTTATTTTGGCTTTTAGCATTAGCCGATTCACGTACATTGAAAGCTATGGTTGAATTCAGAGATGGTAAATGATATAGATAAATTTAATATATTATTGTATAATATGAACTAAGATGTTGTTAGTATTTAGTTAATCCATGATTTCTATTTAATATTTTTCTAACAGAAAGAGTAATATTATTACTAATAACGATTGTAAAAATGAAATGTAATTAGAATCATTTTAATTTCGTAGGTAATAATGCAATAATATCAGGACCACTTAATACTGTTGGTAGATGTCGTTTTTGTGGCGTATCTGGAAATTCTGGATTATTAGCTGTTGGAAATGTTTGTGCTGATGCACAATGCCAGGAGCATGCAAATAATATTTGTGCAAAAACAAAACCATGTGGCCATTCATGTGGTGGTGTTGCAAATGAAACAAAATGTTTACCATGTTTACAACATTCATGCCAAGAAAAAGAAAATGAAACGACAACTGATGATGTATTAAAAAAGCCAAAATTAACACAAGACGCTGATGATATGTGTATGATATGTTTTGTAGAGGCCTTATCATGTGCACCAGCTATACAGGTATACTAAAAAAAGTTGAATTCACGTAAAATAAGTGATAATTCATTAATTTATGTAATTTTAAATGTAGCTTGATTGTGGTCATGTATTTCACTATCATTGTTGTAAAACTGTATTACAAAAACGCTGGTTGGGACCACGGATAAGTTTTGGATTTTCACAATGTCCAATTTGTAAAGTACGTTATTATTGCAGAATTAAGCCAAAAACCATGTATACATAGACGAATATTCCTTTGTTATGAAATGATAGAAAGAGAATTGCCCCGTATGCTAACACAATTCTGCATATCATAAATAATAAAACCTTAACAAAAATAAACCACCATACACGTTACAGTAAAAGGATATGAATCAAACTAAAAAAGCATTTGAGAATAATTGCTATTATTTCTCCTGAAATCGCGGGAAAATTCTGTCTATAATATCTTTTCGTATGATTTTATATGTAAAATATTTAATAGAAAATATTCGTCTATGTATGAATTGTTTTTGATTAAACTCTTATATTACAATTAAAATTATCTAATTATTTTAGATTGATATTTTACATGCATCATTATCTGATATCTTGGAACCAATTATAGCGTTAAAAAATGATGTAAAACGAAAAGCTATAATGCGGTAAGTTTCAATATTTTTCTTTTCATATATAATATATATAATTCCATTTTTAATCAATTGATTATAAACAACAAACATATCATAAGACTTATAACATAAGAGTAATAAAAGTTGAGAATGAATGGCAGATAACTGCGATGTAACTCTTCTTTATAACAATACAAAAAATTTAGTTTTAATCGAAATTATATTTTGAACATATTGTTTATACTGGAACTAAATTTAAAAAAATATTAATTATAATAAATCATTATTGGTTCGATTAGTAGAGATATCTTGATTTAAATATGGTATAACAGATATTAATAAATGTTCTTAAGTGTGTTGATTTTATTAAGCAGTCTGTAATGCATATAATGTTTGGTGTTATTCATTATTTTTAGTTTGGAATATGATGGTAAAACTACTATTGAACAAAAAGATCTAGCAACTTATGCAATGGATCGATATGCTTATTATGTTTGCTATAAATGTCAAAAGGTTCGTACTATTGGTATAGATAATTATAAATATGTCCAACATTTCCGAACGATTTACTCTATTTTATGTATATAATAACATATTTTTAGGCTTATTATGGTGGTGAAGCAAGATGTGATGCTGAAATGGGTGATAAATATAATCCTCAAGAATTAGTATGTGGTGGATGTAGTGATGTTGCTAGAGCACAAATGTGTCCGAAACATGGTACAGATTTCCTTGAATATAAATGTCGTTATTGTTGTTCAGTAGCAGTGTTTTTCTGTTTCGGTTCAACACATTTTTGTGATACGTGTCATGATGATTTTCAACGTTTAACAAATATACCAAAAAATAAATTACCACGATGTCCAGCTGGACCAAAAGCTAAGCAATTATTAGGAGATGATTGTCCACTACATGTTGTACATCCATCAACTGGCGAAGAATTTGCATTAGGCTGTGGAATTTGTCGTAATGCTCAAACTTTTTAAAATACTGTTTGTTGCATAAGTTAAAACTACCAAAATTATGAATTCCCTTTCTTTTTTAATAATTTATTATTAATTATAATGATTAGTTTTGTAGACTTTATATTTATACAATGCATACACAAATATTTGTATTTACGCAAAATCCTTGTATTTGTATTATATGTTATGTTCATATCTTGGTTCATACTACAAAAAAATAATACATACGTAAATCATATTCAGTTCAGAGTATGTATTCATATTCAATAAATCTCTAATTTTAATAGTTTGTTTAAAATAAATAAAAGTTATTGATAATTCATTTTAAATACATATATATTTTTATTATTAAAAAAAATAATTATAAAATTAACTACTATATTTATATATAATTATATATATATCTATTAGCGCTTTCGGTTAGTCCTTGGCTTTTTAAAAACGTATTTATATGAGAATAGTATGTTTAATTTAATGTAATTTGATTAAACATATCCTCTATCGTTACCAGTAGCTTATTCTCATATATCTGGTAATAGCGGATATTGAAAGCAGAAACGCTTTTATATTCTGATGTGCTATTCACCGAACTACTTTATTCAATTTTTCAAACCGTTTGAAGTGCTGCTCTTACAAACCGATTTGAACCGATTTTCTCAATAAAGTCAATAGCTATGTAATCATTTATTTTAGGTGTCAAAAACTAACCGAATATTCAATTTTGATTACAATTGATAAATTACCATTTAACTAAATCATTTTCTAATTTATATAATAGCTCGTTTAAATTAGAAAATACATGATTTTTATTAATTTCTGGATAATTCTTCCATTCATCAGTATTATTTGTAATAAGTGCACTTGCCCATCCAGATTTTTTTGCGCCAATATAATCTAATAAAGGTGTATTTCCAATATGTAATGCTTCATCTGCTGTACACTTACCATACCGTAAGGCTTTTTGAAATATTTGGGGATCAGGTTTTGAAAAACCAGCTTCGTATGAAGTTAAAACAAAATCCATTTTTGGAAAATTTACACTATCTAAAACAGCTTTTAAACTTGGATCAAAATTTGATATAATACCAATCATTTTATCTTCTTCAAAAATTTTTGTTATAAGTTCATCGACTACTGTAACTTTTATCCAACAATCAGATGTTGAATATTTATTAATTAAAACATTGGCAATACTAGTTGCATCATTTTGTTTAACATTCAATTTGGCAACATCTAAAAGACGGTAAATTAACATACGCCACCACTCGAGATAATGAAGATTTGTTGCTTTTCCAAAATTGGGATGATGCAATAACATATATTTAAACGCTTCTTTAAACGAGTTTTCCATATTTTCCTTTTTAATATTTTTATAACCATAACTACTTATAACTTTACCATATTCAATTGGTGGCGGATTAGCAAATTTCAGCACCGTATCAGTTACATCGAACGTAATTAATTTAAATCGTTTAAGATTTTGTGTAAATATACTCATAATTAATAAAATAAATTTACAAAATTGTATTTAAGACTATTTTAAAGTACAAAATAAAGCTAGGATGACGATTACAATAAATGTTTTGTTTTGTGATAACTAGTAATAACTGATACTGATAACTTGATAACAAATAAATTTTATTATTATTAGTTTATCCTGAGGGTAGCTGTTTACAATACAAAGTTTTAATAAGTATTTTTGATATATTCTTATATAGAATATATTTAATTTAAATTTAATTAAACACTTTTATTATATTTTATTTTGTTCTGTGCTTGGCCACGGTTCCCATCGGAATCCAGTGATCCAAAAATACTAACTCATGTATCATGTATGTAGTGTAAAATGTGTGTGTATGTGTTACCTGTCAAAAATATGTAACCATCACTTTATCAATCATAGGCCGGCTCTCGCATACGCGTGGTACATCTTAACGCTTGGTTCACATATGAAACATGATACAACACCTCCCTTCTTTTTTTTTTTTTTTTATTTTTTTTTTTTTTTTTTTTTTTTTTTTTTTATTAATATATTTATAATAGAATATTATTAGTATAAATGATTGAATATAGACTTAAAATTACCTTAACCTACAAATGAATTAAGATCATAATTATGAAATCAATGAATATTATAGAATCAATTAGTGTTTAATTTTTTAAGTTCTTTTGATTTTGATCTAATATGGCTCTCTATGGTAGAACGAGTAGTTGATCTGCCTCGAGGAGGTGCAGGGGTGGAGGGGATCTTATATATATGAAACAAAGTTTTTAAGATTAGTTCTTCATTTTCTTGTAGTCTAGCTAGGGATCCCATCATATAATCTAACTGCATAGCCATATTTCCTTTCTTATAATCATGGATTTTTTTACAAGATAGTCCATTCAAACAAATATTGTATTCTGTATAAAATGGGCACCTTCCAACTCGTTGATGTCCATCACTAGTTGATGATTTCGGATCTGGACTGGGAGTCTGAGGTATAAAAGATGGCATGGTAGGATCATTTTTACTGGTAGCCATTCCATTTTGATTACGCAAATTTTCTTCTTTATGAAGTACATTAATTTCTCTATTTTGAATATATCTTGTAGATCTTTTTGTTGACCCATTTAATTTACATATTTCAATTACCTTTTGTAATTCCGGATCACCATGTTTAATTATTGATTCTTGCAATTGCGTATCTCGCAGGCCAAATACAATTCTATCTCGTATGAGTGCTTCTTCTTGTGTACCAAAATTACAATTTCGCGCCAATTTTCGCACCTCTGTAAGAAACTGGTCAAAAGTTTCATGCAAATCTTGAAACCTCTTGTAAAAACAAAATCTTTCATACAATACATTTGTTCTTTCTTTAAAACATTCTTCAAATGCTTCAGTTATACTTTCATAATTTTGTCGTTCATCTTCATCTAATTCTAATGTATCAAAAATTTCAACACCTTCTTCACCAATTATATTCAATAATATTGCAGCTTTTATGTCTGTTTCTTTATCATCTTTACCGCTGGCCTTTAAATAAATTTTAAACTGATTGAAAAATTTTTTCCAATTTTCAGCCATGTTACCGGTCGTTTTCAACATTGATGGCGTTCTTGCATCAGCCATTTTTTATAAAATATATTTTTTCTTACCGGCTTTTTATTTTATTTTTTTTTTTTTTTTTTCTTTTATAATGTAGAATTCTTTTTTTTTTTTTATATTTATAATTACCACTGCGCCATGATATATTCTTATATAGAATATATTTAATTTAAATTTAATTAAACACTTTTATTATAATTTTATTATATTTTACTTTGTTCTGTACTTGGCCACGGTTCCCATCGGAATCCAGTGATCCAAAAATACTAACTCATGTATCATGTATGTAGTGTAAAATTTGTGTATGTGTTACCTGTCAAATATATGTAACCATCACTTTATCAATCATAGGCCGGCTCTCGCATACGCGTGGTACATCTTAACGCTTGGTTCACATATGAAACATGATACAACACGTCCCTTTTTTTTTTTTTTTTTTATTTTTTTTTTTTTTTTTTTTTTTTTTTTTTTTTTTTTTATTAATATATTTATAATAGAATATTATTAGTATAAATGATTGAATATAGACTTAAAATTACCTTAACCTACAAATGAATTAAGATCATAATTATGAAATCAATGAATATTATAGAATCAATTAGTGTTTAATTTTTTAAGTTCTTTTGATTTTGATCTAATATGGCTCTCTATAGTAGAACGAGTAGTTGATCTGCCTCGAGGAGGTGCAGGGGTGGAGGTTATCTTACATATATGAACCAAAGTTCTTAAGATTATTTCTTGATTTTCTTGTAGTCTAGGTAGGGATCCCATCATATAATCTAACTGCATAGCCATATTTCCTTTCTTATAATCATGGATTTTTTTACAAGATAGTCCATTCAAACAAATATTGTATTCTGTATAAAATGGGCACTTTCCAACTCGTTGATGTCCATCACTAGTATATGATTTCGGATCTGGACTGGGGGTCTGAGGTATAAAAGATGGCATGGTAGGATCATTTTTACTGGTAGCCATTCCATTTTGATTACGCAAATTTTCTTCTTTATGAAGTACATTAATTTCTCTATTTTGAATATATCTTGTAGATCTTTTTGTTGACCCATTTAATTTACATATTTCAATTACCTTTTGTAATTCCGGATCACCATGTTTAATTATTGATTCTTGCAATTGCGTATCTCGCAGGCCAAATACAATTCTATCTCGTATGAGTGCTTCTTCTTGTGTACCAAAATTACAATTTCGCGCCAATTTTCGCACCTCTGTAAGAAACTGGTCAAAAGTTTCATGCAAATCTTGAAACTTCTTGTAAAAACAAAATCTTTCATACAATACATTTGTTCTTTCTTTAAAACATTCTTCAAATGCTTCAGTTATACTTTCATAATTTTGTCGTTCATCTTCATCTAATTCTAATGTATCAAAAATTTCAACACCTTCTTCACCAATTATATTCAATAATATTGCAGCTTTTATGTCTGTTTCTTTATCATCTTTACCGCTGGCCTTTAAATAAATTTTAAACTGATTGAAAAATTTTTTCCAATTTTCAGCCATGTTACCGGTCGTTTTCAACATTGATGGCGTTCTTGCATCAGCCATTTTTTATAAAATATATTTTTTCTTACCGGCTTTTTTTTTTTTTTTTTTTTTTTTTTTTCTTTTATAATGTAGAATTCTTTTTTTTTTTTATATTTATAATTACCACTGCGCCATGATATATTCTTATATAGAATATATTTAATTTAAATTTAATTAAACACTTTTATTATAATTTTATTATATTTTACTTTGTTCTGTACTTGGCCACGGTTCCCATCGGAATCCAGTGATCCAAAAATACTAACTCATGTATCATGTATGTAGTGTAAAATGTGTGTATGTGTTACCTGTCAAATATATGTAACCATCACTTTATCAATCATAGGCCGGCTCTCGCATACGCGTGATACATCTTAACGCTTGGTTCACATATGAAACATGATACAACAATTTTATTATTATATTATTATCTTATATTGTATTATTATCTTTATTATGTTTAATTTTTTTTTTTTATAGTGTTATTTTTATTTCAGAAATTTTCAATTTTCTTCGTTTTAGTTTTAAGATCTTTTGTTTACATATTTTACATACAAATAACAAATGTCACATACGTTTTATTCCCTACAAAATTGTGGTCATGAAAATAGTCAGTTAATAGATTCTAACGCAAACAGGTCAGTAAGCAGATGAGCAAATTAATCGAAGTGTATTTCAATTCACTTTTCTTTCAATCAATACTCTCATGGCGTTGTTTTTGACGAGTATCTCAGTTCATGCCAAAAACTCGCGTATGAATTTGTTGTTATTTTTGCATGAGAAATATAATACACGTACCTCAACCCAGTGTTTGTGAACCAGCCTTAAAAGTTTGCAAAATTAAATTTACAAAAATAACTATTTACGCTTCACTTCTTCTTTATGTAGCATTTACATTATGCCTAATTTTTGAATCTAGAAAATTACTAGGAAAAATAAAAAGAGATAGTTATAAAAAAAATATACTAAAGTAAGAGCAGTAAAAAAAATGCCAAAATATAATCTGACAATTAATTTTATAGCAAATTGACAATTGTTTTTTTTTCAGATAATAATAAAAACAAATAAATATTTATTAATTATTACATTTTATTTGTTTTAAAATTTACAATAACATAATAAATATATGTATTTACATATGCTTTTAATATTTTTTTTAATAAATACCATTAAATTTTTTATATTTTTATTAATTTTAGAACAAATAAAATGTTTATTATTAAATTTGTTTTATTACTGTCAAACTATATTTATATTTTATTATAGTGAAATGACAGTTTTTTTTTTTTTTTTACAAATTAGCAATTCAGCTATAAAAAAAGATGAACATGTTCATCTTTGAATCTAGTTTTTCAATCTAAATTATGGCTAGGCCCATAATTAGATTCTAATTTTTTATACTATTGTGCTCTTCTAACTAGTTTGACATTTGTATGTTATATCTCAATTTTTTCTAGATTCAAAAATTGGGCATAATGTAAATCTCCCATTATAGTGAAAATTTGAATGGCAAATAAAAAAAAATGAAAATGTGTTCGTTTATGCCGTAATGCATAACCATTCCGGAATGGTTATGGGTTTGAGTTTATGCCGTAATATATTACATCTATTCCGGAATGGTTGAGTATATGTCATTTCAAAATTAAAAAAAAATTCGAAAGAATAATCATATTAAAAAAAAATTAGAAAGAATAATCATATTATTTTTTTAGAAATTAAACAAAAAAAAAACTAAATAAAATGAATAATAAAATTAAATGCTATTACCTGCTGCATAAAAAAAAAATAGCTAGAAGACGAAAGTGGTTCCGATTAAAAAATAGGTATGCAATATTTAAATACCTAATAATATATTTGTAAGTGAGTAACATTTATACATAATAAAATTACTTTATGTGTTTGTATCTATAGCACTACTATCCCATCACACAAATTAAAATAAAAGCATAAAAATGGCGATTTATGAGGTTATAATTTAGAGAATACTGTTTATGCCGTAACAAAATGTAACCATTCCGGTTTGGTTATGCATATTTTAAAATTTCTTTTCGGAATTGACAACAGAAGTTTATATCGCTTTTTGACACTTCCATAACCATTCCGGATTGGATATGGCGTGCGGTGTAAATGAGCACATTGTCATCATCAAACGAATAATTATGTCATTTTGGCATTCATAGTTATTTTGTTGTTTTTTCTGTTGTCATTTTGAAATGTCATTTAATTTATTTAAACAAATAATAAAAAAAATACAAAATAGGTGCTTACACAAGAAATACCAAAAGACATTATAATATTATAACGTTCGTGCTGCAACATGCACTTTAACTTTCTAGTGCACTATATTGCTGAATAAAATTCATTTGAACGAAACCCAATAATGTATTACAAAAAAAAATATAAACTTCATCTGACTTCATCCACATTTTTTTTTCAACCATATGTGACGTTTTTGTTATTCTTATTTTTTTATTTTAGAGAAGAAAATTAATTAGTAGTAAAATGGCTGCCGTAGGGGATTGTTTTGCAATTGGAAGTGTTGTGGCCTGCACAACATGTTTTGGCCAAAATATTGAGGGCGAAGTTCTAGCTTTCGATCAACACACAAAAATGTTAATATTAAGTATGTTACTTTTTGAATAAAAATATTAAAATTTATGAAATATAAACCAAATAATAAAAATTGATGTCCGTTATAAACATTTTGTGTCATGAAAATATATTTAATTTAATTTAAAATCTCTATGTAATTACTTATAATTCATTAAATTATGTTTCTTATAAATAATACATATTTTAAACATGGAATTAGTAATATATTGCATAAAAATTATTCAGAGTTCAATTAATATTGTAATTGTATTTTTTTGTGGTTATGTGCTCGTATTCATTTTACATTACGGATTATACTTTTAACTTTACACATATACATTCAATTTCTTGTTTATGTTTATACATCCAATAAATTAATTTGCTTCTACTAAAAAATATATAATTTATGTAATAATAATAATTTAATATATGCTGAATTATTATTACAAAAGTATAAAATCTATGTAAAGAATAAAAGAACTTCAATTCACTATAACAGTTAAAATTCATTTTTCATGTATCAGAACATTAATGACAGATAAATGATTATATTATTAAAATATTGAATACATAATTTATTTAATTTTTTCTTTTTAGAATGTAATTCTTTAGATTCTGCAAAGTTAAATGATGTTTTTATAATTAATTTATCGCTTTGTAGCGATGTACAAGTTAAGAAAGAAGTTAGTAGTACAATATCTGCAATTCCAAAATCGCTAAATTTACAACGAGTTAGTTATTTTACCAAATTTGTTGAGCCCTATTATTTATAACATAATATTTATTATTTTTTTGTTTTTTAATAGCTAAGTACAAGGGTGCGTAATGCGGTTGAACAGAAAAAGCGATTGGTTTCAGCATTGGCAGCTGGTGTAAGTCCAGAAGGTCAAAAATTATATATGGTTATATCAAAAACTATAAATGAAGTAATTTATCATTGACCTTAATGATTTATTATATTTCACTAATGGTTTTCATTTATCTAAGGTAACTTGGATGGGACCAAATATATTAGTTTTTAATGATGTAACTATTGCACCTCCTTATAAAGTAGAAAATGTATGTGGTACGCCAGATTCTCGACAATTTACTTATATTAAGAAAATTGTAAGTTTTATATTATTATATTTATATTTTTTTTTTAAATCATAAATTGCTCCAAATTGGTAAATTACTCCGCATGGAATATATAACAATTTACCAATTGTACTACAATTGTGTACTGTACTGTACTGTAATTAACGAAAGATAGATGTTTTCATAATATTATTATTTTTATATGGGTGATTAGCCCATAGTTGTGTGTGTGCAGACATTGTTAATCTTTGAATAGCGTCCAACACCATATTTTCAAAGATATCCGTTTTTCTTTTTATTCCATCAACGAACAAATGGTCACCCAGTAGAAAAATTTTAGTATTAAAATAAATACCGAAAAATTTCCTATGAAAAATAGCGGATTTGAACCAGGTATATTTCATGATTAATATATATAATATATATATATCGGCGCTTATGCAACTGCGCTACCGAGTGTTTCTCCTTCGAAAGATAGATGTCTTCATAATTTTATTATTATTATATGGGTGTTTCTTTTTATTCCATAAACGAACATATGGCTACCCAACAGAAAAATTTCAATATTAAAATAAATACCGAAAAATTTCCTATGAAATATAACGGAATTAAATCCGCTATATTTCATAATTAATAAACATCGGTGCTATACGACCGCGATACTGCGTGTTTTATATACATAATGCAAATCATGGATAATCGTAATAATTCTTTGAATACACGTAATACCATATTCTACAAAATATTCCACGAATGTTAATAATTCACCAAAAATAGGAAT
Organism: Bibio marci; assembly: GCA_910594885.2. NCBI lineage: Eukaryota > Metazoa > Arthropoda > Insecta > Diptera > Bibionidae > Bibio > Bibio marci. The sequence continues at coordinate 10,163,483 of OU343114.1, forward strand.
ATCTATAAGCATTATCTTTCATAATCTTTCAATACGTACTATTGATATATTATGCTGAATTCCATTGAAAATTGACCAAAATATGAAAATGTAAACGAAGGCTGAATTAAATTTTGAATATTTAAATTATTAATTAATTTAATCAATGTAAGGCGAGAAAATAATTGAAAGTGGAAGCACCTTTTTCTTTTTCTCAACCAAGACTTAATAGTCAAAAAAGCTAAAGGTAATCTCTGGCATATCTAATACCATATATAGATACAATAACAATATGTTCTGAAAAATACTATATATTAAATCTGCAGCACCTTAAAAAAATGTAAAATTTTTCTTTTTTATATGTGCAAATGTATTTTCTAAATTGCGTTTAATGAAACAACACCGAATGTGTACAAAAGCAGTTTAATACAAACGATGTAATTTCAATGAATTCATTGTTCTTAATTTGATATTAACTACACGCAATATATTATGTATGTTCATCTTTTACGTGGCCCGTTAACATGATGTTGAAGGAGTTAAGTTATAAAGATATGGACATTAAGCTTCTGTGACGAACCCGCTAAGTTCAAAGCTGAGCAAAATTCGACCACCTATTCGACCCCATAGAAAGTGCCCTACTTTGTGAAAATAATATTTGAATATTTTATATTACAGCCACCGATTTGAAAAGTTGAACTTTGAGATGAATACCTTCAAACGGGTATTTGACAATTTCCCTAAATTTTTATTATTCTCAGCACTCATGTAAAATTAACATTCCTGTTGGAATAATTAGAGAACCGCTTTTTCGATAATCTTTAAAATTTGAACAGAATTGTTTAATTGAAAGTTCTGACGATTTATGGGATTATCCTCACTTTTCCAGTGTCTCAAGAATCAAACTATTCCCAATAGAATAGCTATTCATATCTGATAGTTTTGAAATTTCGAACTAAAACATTTAATGTTAAGTTGCAAAGAACTGTTGAATTAAGTGACACTGTTTTTACTTCTTTCGGGTCCAAATATAACAATTGGCTATTGTGTTAGCCCGTTGTGATGCGAATCCATTTTCACCTAACTGGAAATAATGTTATTTTTAATTTATAAAAAAAAAAAAACTATTTGTTATTACTACTAAATGTATTACAATTTTGAGCAATACCGCAATATGTTATACTATTAATTAAAATTCACATAATTAAAATGTTAAGAATGTTAATTTTCCACAATTTCTTATTGATAAAGGTTGAAAAATTTACAAAAGATCAAGCAATGCCTCCTTCAGCTTCAACTGGTTCCGGATCGTCTTCATCATCTTCACCATCAGTATCTTCTTCATCCTCATCTGTGACAACTGTTTCGGCGAATTAATTTTATAGTTTAAGAAACAAAAAAAAAAAAAAATAAATTTAATATTTCATTACAAAAAGTCAAATTGTTCATATTTTTTGGTTCTTGATTTTTAGCTCTATATGTAAATTTTCAATATCAAAATTGTTTAAGAATTTCCATTTGAATGTTTTGATTCCAATATTTATTATTGTTTTAAATTTTGTTTGCTATTTGTTTTATTTGAAGAAATTATTTGCCCATTTTACATATGGATTTTCATTGACAAAACGACTTGTGCACTTCATAATTCAAAGTTTCAAAAAAAATAGTACTTATGTTTTGTTTCTTTTTATTTTTTATGTATACAATTTGCCGCGAGAATTTGAATTAGATAGATAGGGAATGTGAAATTAGTTAATACAAATCTGTGTGACGACCGTCGACTTATAAACTAAAAGTTAGCAAAGTTGGAATGATTCCTTTACTCAGTTTATTTTTTTTTTATATATTCTATAGCAATAAAAATTACAACAAAATTTAAAATAATTGTGTTAAATATTTGATGATAAATCTATTGTATCTATTTTGACCAATTTTCTCATTTTTAAGAAGATAAGTATAAACAAAAACAGTATCGTTTATTATTATTAATATTATTATTATTATTATTATTATTATTATTATTATTATTATTATTATTATTATTATTATTATTATTATTATTATTATTATTATTATTATTATTATTATTATTATTATTATTATTATTATTTTTATTATTATTATTATTACTATTATTATTATAAAGAATTTTTTTTTAATAATTCCGTTTAAACATATTATAATAAATTATTTATATATCATTTTTATTTGAATTTTAATTATGTTTCGTTTTGTAGGATTTTTATAATTACTAAATTGATTGATTTGTTTGACGATTATCACTTAAATTTTATTGCATGCACGAAATGTATATCGTATACTATATTTAATCTAACTAGTCTAAAGTGGCTGTGGCAAACAGTTTCCGAATGTATGTTCTTTAGTTTTAAATATAACATAAATTCTAGGAAGTGATTTGATTTGTGAAGAAAATTAGTTTATTTATCGTACATTTCCATATGAAATTTTATACCGAAAACAACTAATTCCAAAATTCAAAAGATTCAAATATAGGTATTTAACCAAAATCTAATGAAAAAAAGAATATAAAAGAAATACAAAATATATGAAAATAAAAATTTATCGAAAGTTTATTGAATTTTTTTTTGTTCCAAAAATTTTTCCTCTTCAAAACAAGGTACAAAAATTTGTAACGAGAACATTTTTTCTCATTGTTTTTCTTTATTAAGAAATGTCACATAAGTTCACACGTTTGATTTTGTTCCGAAAAATATTCCATCATTATCATTTGGAGATGCACTATTATAGATACATGCCGTACATGCGACCTGATCTTACATTGCAAGTATAAATATTTAAATATATCAATTGTGAATTACTTTTTAAAATAGAATCGCACTCCTACTCCCAGTCTCTGTTTTTTATCATTATCTTATTTTTATAAATTATTTTTATAGTTTTATATGGTCATGGTGTCATTGTGACATTATCAGTTTATTATCATTTTGTGATAAATTAAATTATTAATATACAAATTTGCAGTTTCTAATTTCCAAAGATGATATTGCTTAAATATTGATTAAATAAATTGAATGTCAAATATTTGTATTATATATCTATATAATAATTAAAATAATCAATAATGACAGAAAATAAAAATACCAATAATAATAGCAGTACCAATTGTGTATTTTGTAATATTGTAAACAAACAATCAAAAGATACAAACATTGAATTTGAAAATAACAATTTAATAATTATAAAAGATATAAAACCAGCAACAGAACATCATTATTTGGCAATAACTAAAAAACATATTATTGACGCTAGAAATTTAACAAAAGATGATAAAATTTTGGGTACGCAAATTACATAAATTATACAATATTTGTCATTAGTTTCAGTAATTTTTAAGTGTAGTTATAATAAGACAGTATATACTTTGTAGCCATAAGCACCAGATTATATCGCATATCTGTTGTTATAATGAAGAAATACATAACTGGATACATTTAAAAAACTCAGTTGCTGTCTTGTTCAATTTTTGGGACATCCTGCGGATTAACCACTAAAAATTTGATTACATTTTACTTAAATAGATTAAAAAATTAATTCCTGACGAATAAAAAATGATAAATTGAAAATATAGTATTAACTTCAGCCAGCATTTTTCGCTATTAGCATGACACTTCTAACACTTCCTAAATTCTACTGTTTTTGAGGCCCATTACACCATCGATATATGCCTACAATACGCTGTAATGTGTCTTCAATTTTTTCCTATTATCGTTTACAGCTAGGAATTTTTTTCCTATTGCATAAAGAAATTGAGGAGAAATTCAGTTTGACAGAGAGATCGTTATAACAGTGTTCTTGTATAATCTACATCTACACAACGAAAAATTGCTAACATTGATCTCTGCAAAAAAAAGAAATACTACAATTCCTTACCGGATTTGTTACATGTTTTTTGTTTTATTTTTTTATGGTTTTAATTAATAAATAATAGTAGGATACTCAATAATAATACTAAATAGTTGATTCTTGATTACGTACTTATTTTTTGTGTATTATATAATATAGTCGAAGAAATGCAAACTGAATTAAAACGGCATTTAGAAATATTGAATGCGGATTTAAATGACGTAATTTTTGGATTTCATTGGCCACCGTTTATTAGTGTAAACCATTTACATATGCATGGGATTTCACCTGCAAGCCGAATGACTTTTATTGGTCGTTGGATCTTTAAACCATATAATATGTGGTTTCGAACAGTATGTTATGAATATATAAAATTACTTAATAAAATATTAATATCTCTTTTTTTATCATTTTTCTAGACTGAGTATGTTCTTTCAAATTTATAAAATTGAATTTAAGCAGAATTTTAAAGACTATTACAAACTGAGGGTGTATTTTATACCTCAATAATATATTTATATTTAATAGGTGGAATTAATATGTTATAATTGCATAAATACTATAAATGTTTATATAAGTTAGTTTGGGAAGGATAATTTATTTGTTTAAATATATTTATAAAAATTTTATTCAGCTTTTGTAATCATTTTTACCTATATCAAATTGTATTTCTATTTGTTACTATTGAAAAATAAATTGTATTCTTATATTTGTAAACGGACATTTTTTAAATTTACAAATTCTAAATATCTCAATATCTAAAATACTTTTCAATCACATTATTTTTATTAATTAAAATAATTAATACATACACAGTACAAAGTATAAAACTATATTTGTTTTTATTTAAAATTTTCTTCGTTTAAGAATTTCCGGTCGCCAATTAATTGGATGCGTTTCTTCAGAAGCTTCGTCATCTTGTTTATAAATTTTTATAGTTTTATCAGCTTCTGTTGTAATTAATCGTGTACCAGAATGATCATATGTCATTGAAAATATACCAGCTTCACTATCCATTGAACCGGGTTGCACTGGTGCTTGAAATCTTTGAAAATTATAACCAGTTCGCCAATCCCAAAAAAATAACGTTCCATTATCACCACCCGAAACAAGTACACCATCTGGATTCACAGCCATACAATTAACAATAGAATTATGACCGGAAATATTTTGAATAAAATTTCCTTCTGGACATTTCCATTGTTTTATATTATCTGGTGATGCTGATGCAAACATATATCTAAGAAATATTATAATTAATATTTTATTACACAAACATCCTTGTCGTTTACTTACAAAGTTGGATGCAACACTAAACTGCGTACACTTTTTTTATGATTTGTTAAAGTACACACACTTTTACCTGCAGCTAAATCCCAAAGACGAATTGTTGAATCATGGCTACCTGTTATAATCTGTGGATTTGAAGCTTGTGAAACAACACTTGCTACTGTATTTGTGTGACCCGTTAATGTATGAATATTTGCTTTTGTTCTCATATCCCAAACTCGTGCTGTGGCATCACGACCTGCGGTCAATAAAACATCTATCGTTGGATGCAATGCAAGTGAATAAACTGCTGATAAATGACCATGATAATGTCTTATAACCTATAATTAATAGATTTTATTTTCGTTCAATTTATAGTTATGTAAATATTATAATATTACTTTGTTATATTCAAGATCCCAACATTTAACTTGTCGATCTTCACCACAACTAAATAAATATGGATGTTTAGCACTAACAGCAACTCCTCTTACGGTACTTACATGACCTGAAATAGAAAATATATTCACATAGCGTTTCTGTTAGTTCAATTCATAACATAAATATGTATGCAACAAATCAAATGTTAACATAATAACAAAATATCTAAATATAATTCGAAAATTCAATTAACTTTTCCAATATTGTTTTCAATTAACCGATTTTAATCTACTTAAATTACATTCCAATAATATTTACCAGTTAATGATAATTTTAATTTTCCACTAGCTAAATCCCATATTTTAATAACGCGATCAGCTGCTCCAGTTACAAACCATTCGTTACCAGGTTCCACAGCAACACATCTTACCCAACCTAAATGTCCAGATATAACACGATAAAGTTTCCAAGGTGCATGCCATTTAGGTTTTGGTATTGTTGGTGCTTTTTTTGGTATTAATTGTACAGATGATTGATTTGATGTAACTGTTGGAACAATTAGTTGTTGATTATTAATACTTGTAGGTTGATATGGAATTAATGCGTTATTTTGCGATTCTATATTTTGATTTGAATCACTAATATCAGCTGGTCCTGGTGCCGATGTTTGATTTGTATTGTCTAGATGTTGTTGTTTTTGTTGTAACGCAACAGCAGTTTTAACTCTGTCAAATACTAAACCATAGCTATCTTTAGCTTTGATAGCTTTTTTCATTTGTTCTCTAATATAATATTAATAATTTCATTAATTAATATATTAACCATATCGACCATATAGTATTTTAGGTTACTTACAAATTTTCATCAATCTCCGGTAAATAGGGTTGATTTGATACAAACATATCATGTGTACGTTTTAATGAACGAAATACTAAAGTATGAACAGAATGCCTTTGTACATCTTCCATAATATATATTTATATATGTTATTTTATAATTAATTAAAATAATTTATATTTTAAAAAAATAATTATCTTCAAAATTTGCAATGAATGCAGATAAGCTGCTCTGTTGCATCAAAAGATAAAAAACATTCAGTTGCAATGTAATGAAAGTGCAAGCAATAATGCAAATGTAATAATACAACATCAATCACAATAGTATATGTAAGTCAGTTTAAGATCAAACAAAAAAGTTGATTTCAAATACAATTCACAATAAAAAGAAATAACATGGTTAAATTGACATAAGCAGCAACGACTATAATGGGCTAACTACAATGATCTGTTGCTCGCGTTGCGTTTGTCGTGTATCGCTCTGAAAAAAAAGGATGAAAATAAATAAGTTCTATTAAGCCAAATATGGTGTATTTTCATACATTTCTATTTTTTCGGATAGAAAAATTGTTGACAATTATTTAAACTATCAATATTTTTATATACATTTCATATAGATATCGCGATATCATCATTTTTCTATGATGATATGTCGAAAGATTTGTCAATTGATGTCAGAAATTATTATTTTGCTCCAAAGCACGATAAATTAAATAAAATTTATATAAAAAAATATGTTATTTGTTTATTATAAATTAAACATAAAATTATTTCCAATAATAAGCTTATGTAGCATTTACATTATGCCTAATTTTTGAATCTAGAAAATTTCTAGCAAAAATAAAAAGAGATAGTTATAAAAAAAATATACTAAAGTAAGAGCAGTAAAAAAAATACCAAAATATAATCTGACAATTAATTTTATAGCAAATTGACAATTGTTTTTTTTTCAGATAATAATAAAAACAAATAAATATTTATTAATTATTACATTTTATTTGTTTTAAAATTACAATAACAATATATGTATTTACATATGCGTTTAATATTTTTTTTAATAAATACCATTAAATTTTTTATATTTTTATTAATTTTAGAATAAATAAAATGTTTATTATTAAATTTGTTTTATTACTGTCAAACTATATTTATATTTTATTATAGTGAAATGACAGTTTTTTTTTTTTTTTTTTTACAAATTAGCAATTCAGCTATAAAAAAAGATGAACATGTTCATCTTTGAATCTAGTTTTTCAATCTAAATTATGGCTAGGCCCATAATTAGATTCTAATTTTTTATACTATTGTGCTCTTCTAACTAGTTTGACATTTGTATGTTATATCTCAATTTTTTCTAGATTCAAAAATTGGGCATAATGTAAATCTCCCATTATGCTTTTAATTGTGAATCTGTCAAATAAAGCAATAATTTAGAAACTCTTCCACAATATCAATATTACCAATAATCATCATTGAGTTTACAATAGGAGTTATATAAAAATGAATGTTCAATGTAATTCTAGATCTCTTCTCTATTTGAATTAAATCTAAGATAATTTACATATAAAATAAGTGCATATTATCCAAGATTCAATTCAAATACAGTAGAGACATCACGTTTTAATGATATATTGAATGGTGTTCTTTATTTGAATATAAATAAAGATTAGCCTGAAATTATTTATTTTATTTATAGGTTGACATCTAACGGCTGTTGAATACTACGATTGAAGAAATAGTAAAAAAAAAAAATCCTGAAGAATGATTATTTCTATTCGATAGCCGATAGATGTCAACCAACAATCTCAATTTCAGGTTAATTTTTAATTTCTTATTTGAATATATGTATAATAGAAATGAATAAAATAATTAAATTACATTTAGAATTGATAAAAACACCTTATGGTGTTTGTTGAAATCGTGCTTATGCTCACCGAACACTAAAAAAAATAGTTTGATTGATTTCAGAATGTAGATTTTAATGTCAATCCACCAATTTTCAGGGGTTGACTGTGATGTTATGATAACACGCATATAATAACTGAAGATATTGCTGAGAGCTTAAACATTGATACTTAAACCGCATTTCGCTGTTTGTAGAAGGTTGAATTCACTTTCAAGCGCGATACAGGAATACCATCATTATTGACTCCATGAAATAACACGCACTAGTCTGGATAACGCAATAAAGAAGAAATGTCCAATTTTAGCCAACCAAAAAGGTTATAGTAACTGCCTTATAATTAATTTACTGTAGTCACAAATGCAAATATCTATGTATTTATATTCTAAAGAAATACTCTAAAAAATTATTTAATTTGCATTACAGGCTATAGAGCGATTTACATATAGTATTTCATATGTATTGTTTTATAGTAGGCTTAGACACTTAGACTACTGATGTGTAATATAACTTTTTATTAAAATTTAAAAAATTTTTATGATCGTAATATCAATTAAAATGAAATTTTTATCATCAGTATTTTGAATATGTGTCAATAGCATATATTTTAATATATATGAATTTGAAATTATTTCGAAATAAAAAAAACAAAATGTATAAGTTAGTTAAACACAACCAACTGGTGTTATTTAACCATTCAGTTACATCAACATATCTTTATAATAACAATAGTATTAATAATAATATTTCGAAATTTTGTACCAGAAATTCATTAGAAAAAAATTATCAGATAAATTCAAAATATCATCCTGATAAATGGTTATATAAAAAAATTTTTAAACAATTAAATCTACATTGGTCGCAGGCAATAAAAAATTTAGATGAATATTGTAAAACAAGAGAAATTCTTAATAATGAAAAAAAAAATGCAGCATTAAAAAATAATGAAATGAGTAATGACAATAATAATGGTTCAATATTAACCAAAATGATACCGGAAACAGTTCGCTTACGTTTTCGCACTTACAGTCAAGTACTGAGGCAACAAATTCAATATTTTGAATGTATGTATTCGTATAAAAAACGTCTAATTCTTGAAAATGTTTATTTTCGAATGTTGTTAAATGGTGCAAAATCGGGTTTATGTATAACTAGATATAATATTATCAAATTACAAAATTCAACCATTTATAGATCAATAAAAAATATGATAAAAAATTATGCTCATGAAAATAAAAAGGCTAGGCAAGACCGCATACAGTCCGAAACAAAAATTCGAAATAATAAAGAAATTGTTGAAAAATCGCATAAATGCGATAAGAAATAATAACAAATTTACATTATTTATTACATATTTTTAACTTTTATTTCTGTAACTATACTAAATAATGAATAAAAATACTGAAAATTTATATTGGAATGATTAAAAATTATATATATATATAGCGTATAGTCAATTATTATTTGGTGGCTAATCATTCTAAATCTAAACATATAAAAATAATAGAAGTAAGGAATTGTATAAATGCGGAGAAATTAACCAAATTGATAATGTAATGAAAGCTTATATAGCAGCGATATACTACTTGGAGTACTATGACATGTTGATAATGATAAATGGAGACATATGAAATTATTAAAATGCAAATCTAACCATTAGTTTGTCATTACCATTATATTATATAATGTATTACATGACATTTTCATCAAACTAAATGAGATTTTATTTACTTGAATATATTGTCTAAACTCTAAAATATATGTATATACATTTACTTTTTAAATAATAACAAAATAAAAGTTTATTCAACATTTCCTGGGTTATTCTTTTCCATTCATTTTCCATAACCTTATAACTTCTTATATTGTAATTGAATAGAAATCCATCAATTTGTTTAAGTATTCCTTAGAATTATTAAATACTAAATTTTAAATAAAAATGCAATTGCCTCAAATTTTCCAAAAAATAAAAATTTCTAACTTACATTTATCGTATCTAAGATTTATTTTATATATATCATTATACCATATGTATTAATTAGTAATAATATTGCTTTCAATTATAATATTCGCGCATTTTAATTCATAATAATAATTAATAATAGTTTTAATTATATATATAACAAAATGAAACTTATGTCTATCCACAACATACATTTTTAAATAAATAATAATAAATAAAGAGTATATAAAGTTCACAACATTTTTAGTATAAAATAAAAAAATTATATCTATTGCATTAAGTACATATTTAATTTTATATAATATATATTGTATTTTGTTCACAAATTTTAGTAATTATATAATAGCAAATATATATTTATTGTATTGAATAGGATAAAAGGATATTTTAGTGCAATAAAAACTGTATAAACTGTATATATTTAATTAAACTGAGAGTAATATATATATTATTATTTATTTAATGTAGATCGCACAACAGTTTCCAACGTTTAAATGCACTCGGTATGATTCAAAAGCAAATAAATTGGTACCATAATAATTGAAGCCGAGATATGTTGACGAACGATTTCTCAAGTGTTTGAACATTAGCTTCAACGTAAAAAAAGAAAGCATTTTTTTGTATCGTATAGTCACTGGTGATGAAAAATGGATATACTGCGATAACCCGAAACATTCATGGAAATTGACGGCATGACCGAAGATTCGGATTGCAGCTGTTGTTATTTGGACGCGGAATCCGTATGCTGACAGAAAGATAAGAAAAGTTTTGGCTAGCGATGGACAATACTTTGAAAACTAATCATGTAAATAATTTTCCACAAAAAATCCTCAAAATTAATTAACAGTCCTAGTAGTATAGGTGTACATAGTTGATAATATAAATCAATCGCTTTATACAAATTTATAAAATACTTATACCTTATTGCAATTCATATTTTATCGGATACTTTTGTTTTATAATTATGTATAGTAAAAATTAGAAATTGTGAATAGTGAATACAAAATAGTAATTTTATATAATTATATGGTAGTTTTAATTTGTATATGATCCCATCCGATCATATCTTATTGAATATTCAACATATATATATATAATATATCAGTCCTTGCTAAGGATACACTATATACGACATATGCATTATTATAAAATATATTATAATGAATAGTAAATACCATTGTTTATAGTAATTTGTATTAACTATACAGCAATATGTAAATGAAGCAATTTTATATTATCATGCTGAATGCATTCCAAATAGAACATTCATTATTTGTGGCTCCGCACTGTATAAATAACAAACACTATAAACATCACACACTATCTCAGCCATAACGAAGTTTTATTTTCGAATGTAACGCCTTCAGGGTGTGCGGTAATTAGTATCATTTTTTATAATTACACAATTATATATTAATTAAATTAAATACAATGAATAGATATATATATTTTAAAATAATTAATTATATTTTTTAAACTGAATAAATTTATGTATTATGATTATTATGTAATATTTTTTATTATAAAAAAAATTGTATTTAAAGTCAATTAGTGACACAAAACAAAAACATTAGATAATATAAAAATTGTTTTTATTATATTATATTTTAAAGTTAATATTGATATGAGCAAAAATGATGCAATTTATACAGTTATCATAAATGAACAATTCAATTCAATTTGCTCTTATTAGATTTATAAAATATCATTTCCGTTAGCGTATTTTTAATATTATTCATTTATATATTTATATTCCTTCCGTGGTTGTGTGTGTGTGAGTGTGTGTGTGTGTGTGAGTGTGTGTGTGTGTGTGAGTGTGTGTGTGTGTTGTGTGTGTGTGTGTGAATATAAATTAAAAGATTTATTATACCTTTTAAGATCCATATGATGAGGTATCACTAATACGACGATTAATAGTTGATTTTTTATTTAGTGTACCATTAGTTCGATGTGGATACATATTAAGTGGTGGTATATTAGGATTTTCAATCCGTGTTGGTGACGAAACTAATGGTCTTGGTGAACAACGTGATAATGTACCCAATATTTCATGTGGTTCCTGATAACCAGAATCAATATCATCGGTATTATAAGAATCAATTAAAGGAGTCGGATCTTCATAATCATAATCAATGAAACCATTATTATCAAATGACTGAGAAATACATATTCATATTATATTTATATTAAAAATAAATTATAATAAATATTAATATTTTATATACTTTTATTGGTGTTCGTTTAATAATCGGTGTATCACGTACATGCTTATTTTCATAATCAATAACTTCATAATGATCGTCTTGCGTTGGAAATGTATCGGCAACAAAATGCCTAGTACCATTTGGTGTTAATGCAGCCCATAGCATACGATTATCATTAACAAATTGTTGTTGCATTGTTTGTTGATTATTTGTTACAGTACATGATGATGGATATAACATTGTTCCATTTAAGAATTGATGAGATTTTGTTGCGGTAATTGTTGTATCAACAACACCACCACCACCACCACACATTGTTTGTCTAGGCGGTTGTTTTATTGTTGAATCTTGATACGCATAATTAAATGAACTATAAAAAAAATGTATATAAATTTAAAGTGTATATGCTCCATATAAGTGTGTTATTTATTATAAAAATTAATTTTAATTACTCTCGACATTTTAATACAATTATTGCAAGTAATGCACCCAAAAGGATAACACCAACACATGATGAAATCAATATAAGTAGCCAAGTATCATCCATTCCTTTATATTTATACAAACATATACATATAGTAATAATATTAATAATAACAGTAATAATAATAATAATAATAATAATAATAATAATAATAATAATAATAATGTGTGAAATACCGGGTTCTGGACACACCATTATTGGCTAATCATTTACTCTTATAAAACTCATTTAATTAAAAGGAAATTATTGTAATGTGCAATTAAAAAAATTTGATTTTCAATACTATGTGATTTCATTTATTAATAATATTTAAAACCAATACTAATAATAATAGAAATAAACATTTTCATATGCACATTTTAATGAATAAAATGTATAATAAATAAGACGAGATCAACCATTCGTAAAATGAATACATTAATTCAGTTCTTACATATGGTGTTGCCCTAGCGTTGTTGTATTGTTAAACGAAAAGAGAGCCTAAAGTTATTATTAAATCTTGTGCATAATGGTAGGCTCTATCACCACACCAAATTATCAATTAATTTTTAATAATATATTTTGTTTGGAAATAAATTGATAGCTTGTTTAATAGTTGTATGCTAAAACTAAACCAAATAAGAAAATATGTTACCTTTTCCTGGCATTTCAATGTATTCAATGCCAAGTTGTTCACGTGGACCAGGTGCTGTATCACATATAAATGCAGCAAAACATGGTTGAGTATCATTTGCAGTTAATGTAACTATAGCACTTCTTGGCAATAAAAATGATGGCAATGGTGGCGGTGGCATAGATAAAATATTATTAGGTGGTGGACCAAATTCTAAACATTCAGATCCACACATTTTATATTTTTTTTAATTTTATATCTTTCTGTGAAATAAAAATTTATGCATTGTTAAAAACTAAACAGCATTTTTAAAATTAAAAAAATTCAATCAAACGACAATCTGTTATACAATTCCTACGTATATTCATGCACAAATTAAAAATTCATTTAATTAATTATAAGAAAATAAATTCTTAAATCAGACTAGTGTAATTATATATTTGCATAAGCACACAAATGGATAGGCTCTATTTGGAAATTCTCTACGTTCATTTAATTATAACTTATAACGAATTATAAAAAAAATATTTCCTTCAATAAATATTATATTCGATAATATAAAACACAATGGAGAGCAATGAATGAAAACAAAATGAAAAACACAAAGGTATTATAATTATATCGATTTTTCATTAGATTTTGTAGATCGAATGAAAATTTTATTTAGTGTAGATTGTTTGTTACTCTGTATCAACTTTTTTGTTTTACACATATATACTTAGAGAAAGAATTCTGTACATAATAATTATTATTTATACACTTTATATAAAAACTTAAATAAATATAAATATATAGAATTTATAAATACGCACACACAAAAATTACCAAACTAGTAATTAGAATATTCACCAAAAATAATTGACTAAAGTGTATTAATTTATCTATAAAAATAATAACTTGTGAATTTGTTCACTTATTTCGATATTGAGTGGAAATAGTTAATATAAAACACTTGCTATATAATATGAAAATATCCTTTTCTTTTATACTCGCCCTATACGCATACATATGTATATTTACTATTATTATATAGTATTTGAGAATATAGAACTATACAGTAGTGAAATGGTTAGTTTATTGTGCTTGTGATGTATATAAATATATGTATAATAGCTGTTAAATCAAACGCAGGCGCATATATACAAATTCTCATCTGCGTATATTATATATAACTGTATAAAAAAATTATATATCAGGATCTATAAATGTTAGAAAAGGATATATAAAATATATTTGTAATATATTAACCCTCATTAAAATTTTTAACACATACTTGGAAATTGGAATAAATTATTTGCACATATACACATAAACATTTTATTATGTTTTCTTTTCTATTACATATTATGTGTCGTCCATAATATAAGGATAAAACGATATATAAATAATAGAATACCTTTTTATTATTTAGATTTCTGTTTATTTATTTATACGATTTACATAGAATTTTATACAAAACAAATAAAAACCCCCGATTTCAATTCAAAATTTCTTCTCATATACATGGTTTAATTACACCTATATAGTAAGTCATACTACTCTCTAAATGGAGCTTATATGACATCTATAAAACATTCATTACAGCCATAAATTGGTGAATTACTCCGCATGGAAACAAATAATAATTCACCAATTGTACTGCAATTAAAGAAAGATGTTTAATGCCAGAGTGTCCAGAAATTGTTAATCAGTGAGTAGTGTCCATCACCATATTTTCAAAGATATCCGTTTTTTTATTCTATAAATGAAGAAATAACCCACCCGGCTGAAAAATTTCAGTATTAAAATATATATCGGAAAATTTCCTATGTAAATAACGGAAATTGGATCCGTTATATTTCAGGATTGATTAACATGAGGATGAGCTTTATACCACTGCGCTACTGTGTAATTCAAAAATTACACTTGTTTTGTTATTTACCTCAATCCAGGTAAATTAAAATTACCAACGTTTTTATGTGCGGAATAACGATAAGAAATAAGAACGTTCTTTATTGGAAATATTAATTACATCGACGTTTTGGGTATTTAATATACAGCATACATAATTTAACATATTGAATATTTTCCGACGTGTATGAGGAGATGAGGAGTAATCCGAATAGAAAATTTGACAATTCCACTCTGAATTATCATCCAAGATTTTTGCTAGAATTTAGCATCATTGCTGGCGGTAACACATTTTGGTTGTCTCAGTAATCTATATTTAAAACTGGCATTTTAAAAATAAATGCATGAAATTTAGTGGTTATATTGAAACCAGCATATAATATCAAAACAATATTAAACCTTACATAAATACATAAAATAATTTATCCCTATTCATAAAATTAAATAGTCATATATATATTTATCTTATAAATCTATACAATAATAGTTAAAACAATTTTTTTTTGTATTATAATTAATAAAATAAATGCAAATGAAACATATAATAGTTATATTAATTTTGTTTATTTACCAAATTAAAGGAAACAAAATTATTGTATACAATAAGTTGGTAATTATTTTACAAATAAATATATTTATTTGGTGTAATAATAAGAAAATTCATAAAAATAAAACTTTATTATTGCATGAATAACTTCGAAAATTATATACTGTTAAACATGTCTTAAACATATACTTTTTCTTATATAATTAGTTATGATATTTCGTCCTTATATAATTTAATCAGTCAGTACAAATTAATGTACAATATATAAGAATTGCATTATGGGGTGTTATTTTTATTCTCTTAATTTAATTGTGAAATTTGATTTATTTGTATGTTTATATTGTGGCGTACAGTTTATAAAATTGTTATCATTAATTTAGGTTCATCAACATGATATCTCTATATTCAACTTGTTAAATTACCTGCTCAGTAATAAAATTAAATGAACATTAAAATAAGTAATTAAAGTTATATATTGGATTCCTAATTGTTGGTCAAATGCGAATCATTGCGTTACTATAAATAAATATATACTGACACCTTAAACATTTTTCAATTTAATTTAAATCACGATTTATGCCATTACAATTTTTTAAATATATATATATTTTTACTTAACTATAACCTCTTTATATCATATGAATAGTATTGTTATAGATGTAGTATGTATGGCATGCATATGATAGTATAGACATATAAATGAATGCCACACGAGACTTAATTCAATTTATTTATTAAATTATATTCCTCTTTTAGTCATTTTTTGAAGCTATTATTTATTTATACAAAATACCTATATATAATTAAGATTTATATATAGAAATTAAAATAATTATTTAATTATATATAATAATATTATTAACAATTATGTGTACTAGATTTTTTTAATTAATTAAGTTAATTTAGACACACGTTATTAAAATGTTCTATATAGCGTATATAAAATTAAATGAATATGCTTTAAGTAAAGTATATTCATATTATATAATATATACTATATATTTTTGTCTACTGTATACGAAGGAAATCAGAAATATTTACTTCTATCCAATTTATTGAAGTATTTTTTACGTTTATATGTACAATTTTTTAGTGCACTATAGTTGGAATAATAAATATATTTTTTAAGTCAAATTCTTCATTGTATACCGTATCGGTCGACTGAACAAGAGCTTAAGCTTCACACATATATTAGATTTAGTTAAGAAGTACTGATTCACCTGGCATGATAGTGATACAAAGAAACGTATATTTTATAATACATTGTTCAAAAGTTTATTTTTCAATAAAATGGTAATCCAATGTGTATTTTACAATTATATAATGTATAAATATATGAACGAATATATATAGTACACATATATATGAGTGGTTTACCTGTAAACATTTGTATATACACAGGTATTATTATGAGTGTTTTTATTATAATTCACTTTTAAAATATGTAAAATATATTATAGAATTGTATAATATTAAATTGGAAAGATAAATATACAAATTTGTTCTCATATATTATAAAATATTAATTCTGCTTCAATAAACTCTCAGTATATACTAATTCCTTATTTTTATTTCATATGTATTGTATATTTATATACAAATGGAAAATCTGAAGTTATAGCTTATACATTTTCTTGTATGATAATAATATATACATTTTATATAATATATTGTATATTGTATAATTTATATACTTCTTTATCGATTGAAAAGCAATGACGCAATGAGAAATTTATATATTATATATATATATATTTATAATATATTATATGTCGATAGATTTATGAACATAAATATACAATTATTCATATATGTGAGTATATATATGTAAGTATAAATAATTATATTACACAATAATAATATATATCACCATACGTTTTATTTACTTGATTACATCTCAAATGCCGATATAAAACCAATATTTTCTATATTTGTTCAGTACTATATAAATATCATTTAATACATCACATTTATGTTGTCGAATCTAATATTTGTATAGTATCATCTTGTCATATTGGTTGATCTAATATATTATAGATAACATGTATAATATGTTAATATGACATATAATATACATATAAATAATACATACACGTTTATTTGTGTGGTGTTATGATTTCAAAAAAAAAAAAAAATTGTTATCTAATAATATATTATTATATTTTCCTATAACCCCTGATTTTTATTTTATCGAACAATTCGGCATTAAATATAAAAAAAACCATTCATTAATATTTTCTTTATCTGAACTATAAATTAACCCACAATCTATATATGTGTATTGCATCTTAAAAAGTTATTCATACTATACTGTAGATAGTTTTATGGAACTTATTGTTTTTCGACAAATTTTAATGTGGTTTAATATGTTTTTTAAGTATATCACATATATTATTAGTTATATACGCACATATTAAGGAACGCACAGAACACAGAATCTACTTCAGTTATAAAGTATAGTTGAAAAAAATTTTAGCACAAAATGAAATATAGAAGATTCGAGTTAATTACGATATCATAATGTAAGTGGTGCTGTCGATAATTAAACGAAATCAATCGAGATATATATATATTATATATACCTATACCTACTATACTCACAATAAGAAAACAATTATTTTTAAGATCAATTTTTCAATAATTTGCAACATTAAAAATAGTACGACGAAAGGTGAAAGGGCAAATTTTTCGTGGATTTACTTAAAAATACTCGTGTATTTATTTTAATTTTAAAAAATTGAATTGTTTCACTTGACAAATACGGATTATATTTTATCACTTACTGCAATAGGTCCCTTTTCTGGATAAACATGTATGTATCAAAATTTAAATACTATAGCGTAACAAGAAATTGACTACATAGTAAATTATTCGACCGTGTTACATATAGTTATAGAGTGTAATTGAATTTTATTTTTATAGCACAATTGTTAATTTATTTTCTTTAGATTTTACTTTATGCGTTATCAATTATATATTTATCAATTATTTAAAATCGAGCTATATTCTTTTGCGAAAATTGAAAATTGATTAAAAATTATTATCGATTTTTTTCAGAAAATTTAGTGGGTGAACAATTTCTTTTTTTTTTTTTCAAGTACCAAACTTTACAATATCCAAATCATAATCCTTTTATATGATTTAATTTAAATTAAACTAATCATAAATACGATTGTAAATATTACTTTAATACATATAAAAACATATATGCATATAAGAGTAGAACGAAAATTTTATAAATTATAATAATATTCATAAGTAAATAATAAATGTTCTTTTAACATTTTGGGTCGAAAGTAAATGTTATTATTTACTTTAAAAGGTCAAACCAATTTTAGGAAAGAAAACAATAAACATTGTATTTAAGTGTATGATCCTGAATAGAAGATTATTTTCTGTAGGTGTATTTTTACTATCGAAGCGTTTTGGCCTATATTATTGTTATTATTAGTTATTTTGTTGAAACCAAATATATATTATAATAGTTATTTTAATTTGGTGGTGTTAGTGTTATAGCGAAATATTTGAAATACTTTTTCCATCAGTTAATGCATATCATTAGACTATATATAGATTAAAAATAATTATTAATATTATGATATATTTTAATGCCTTACCCATTTCAGAAATACGCTGATTATTTCACCTGAGATATAATTACATAACTTAATTATATTAAATGAGAATATTAATTTTTGATGTTTTGTTAAGAATATTGAATTCAAAATGCGAAGATTTTTAGAAGCGCACATTGTATGAACTTGCAAAAAAATTGATTTTGCTACCGGAATATGTGGTGATTTTTATTGGCTTAATTTTTATATAATGTGTCATTATAATGAAAGAATATAACATAACAAATGAGTTTCATTTTCATAAATAATAAATTTACTATAAGTTCCTTTCGATTATATAAAATATAATTGATCAAATTGATGAAAATTCCTAAAAATTTATTGAACTTTTATAAAGTGTTAATCCTTGGTAAGCTATAATACTTAAAGCATATATTATTTTTTCAAAAAACTAACTACCAAACTATATTCAAGAAGTTTCGTTATAAGTATACTACTGTAGGATTCCTATCCTTTATTTACTACTTTTCGAAAAAGTAACAAATTTATATTTTCAAATATTTTTGGCTGCAATGAGGTAATTTTTTTTTTACTTAATATATTTTTCAATTATTTATAATTAATATACATATAAAAATAATTCATTTATAGACATAATCTACAATAATTTATAATATGTATATACAATTAATAATTTAGTAGTATCCGTAAATTAATTAAATTACAATATTAATGTATAACATATGCTGCTATCACCAAATACACCTATTAAAATTATAAAAAATTGCTTTCGAGTAATTTTACCTTCACTACATGTTAATGGTGTTAAAATAGCGAGTTTTTATATATAGAAATACAATTAGGAAAGAAAGCATTGTCTTGACATTAATCGATAATCTTTAATATATAAATATGATTCTTTTTGTTGTATGATTAATTCATTTAAACTTGTCGTTAATATTGGTACAGAAATATTACTAAAATTATTACAGCAATAAATACTAACTCACCTCACATATGTTACGTTTATAACACTTAATTTTTAGAGTCCATCAAAATATTTTTAAAATTGTAATTTTGAAATGTGTTTGAAATTTTCTATGAAATAAAATATACTTTAAAGCAATCTATATCTGAATTAAATTAAACACTTTATATGAACATTATAGAATATAATTTCTTTAATCTGTTAAAATTTATATACCATATGTTGCATAATATATGCGGTTAGTTAGTTCGGTTAGACACTATAATTTCAATTACAAAATGTATCGTATACAATGAATTTGGAATTTGTTATAAGACAATATATAATAATAATTACTCGTATTTATCGGTTAATAAATATAGTTGAACTTTTCAAATATCAATCAAAATGTCCTTAAAGAGAAATGAAAAAAATTATAATAAATCGCACATTTTTTTGAACTTAAATAATTACCTAATGAGTAAATTTTAGCAGTAGTATTTATTACAAATAATATCGAAAGCACTTTGAAAAAGTATTTCATATATAAAATAAAATATAAAAACTATATTTATAAATATATAAAATACTTAAAATACTTCTTGATTTTAAGGTTGTAAAATAAGTAAAATTTTTTTCAAATATTATTGATAGTATATGAAATACTTGATAGGCTTTTTGCATTTTGGACATATATCGTAAAACATTTTGCATATTCAAAATGTATCGATAATATCCATTGCATTCTGATTACTTAAAAGCTCTGATGAGTATAAGGAAATTTAATGGAGCATTTTTCAATATTACACTTGATAAGTTATTAATCCCACATAGTATTTCTTGTCCCGTGTGCAAGAAAATTAACAAAATTAGAAAAGAAATTTGAAAATAAAACTTTCATAACAATAAAAGTTTAAATTTTACTTTAAAATTAAGAGATGGTACATAATACATAAATTTTATTATTTTTTATCTCTAATAAATGACGATTCTAATTCTAATTTAAAAATTTATTCAAAATTATTGTACTAATTATAATTATAATTTTATACATTTATAATGTATTTTACCTCATTCCATACCAACCGCATATTATATAAAAATAAGTTACTCTAAATTCATACAAGAAAATACAAGATAAATTTTAATTTATTTTACCACCAACAGCAATATAAAATATCAATTTTCATTTTTACAAGAAAATGGAAAATCTTTTTAAAGATTTACTAATACAAAAAAAAAAAAAAAGAAAAGAAAATTTTTTTCATGTTATAGAAAGAAATATTAAATATAATTTTCATTATTCATTTTAATTTTTATATAACATAAATATAACATAATAATATACATATACTTAATATTTACATATATATAATATATACAAATCCATTGTATGTGTTTGTAATGTATAAATAATTGAAATGTTAAAATATTATAAATGTGTCTCTATATATGTACTACAATATATTTTTGTACACCTAAATAAAACCCACACAATTGTCATGCCCCTTATCAATTTGAACTATAGAAAAATTAATGGTAAGAGTTTTTTTAATGGTGTATATATGCGACAGAACTTTAACATACTCATTCGCTTTACAATTATAAATTTTTTTTCATATTTTATTTTCCATGTAATGGTTTTATTATTTATATAAAAAGAATATACAATCCATTTAAAAAATATAGAAACATATACATCATGTAACAATGTTTAATACCATAAATTTATTGTATTCTTACAATTATTAATAAATATATAGTTTTAAATTATTGATGCTTTTGCAGTTTAATGCATCTTAAAATTATTAACTGATTATTTATTTGTTGTTGATATTTTTTTTGTGTAACTTTTCAGGAAAATTTCATTACAGCAATTATTCTAGGACTAGAATCAATTCAAAAGTATTGAATGTAGCACTATATATATTATTTATTGTTTACACATATAAATTAATCGCTTTGTAACTATATTTATATGTAATGACTATAGTTTTTATAACTGGAGTGTATTTAACTTTATTTTTATATATTATAGGTACATATTATATGTATTATATAATTTCACACAAAAGAGGTTTTGTATATACACCAAAATTTTCCGAATGTTAAATGAATGTATATCAAATATGTATATGTATATGTGTGTGCCTATCTGTATCTATGTATGTATATAATTTTCTCTTTATGACGACAAAACTAATACTATATCATACATAAAATATTTTCATTTTCATGTTTTTCATATGCTGCCTTTTACACCCTATAAAAAAATACATTTATTTAGTGCATTTCGAGCAGCTTAACGTGTTAAATCGCACAAATATATACGAATTATCATGTATTTGATTTATTATTAATACACTTTTATTATATTGTATATTTTATAAATTTTGTTTGTGATCATTTATTATTCAAATAAATTATTATAGAATTTTCACAATAATAAAATTTGTGAATTTGTACAATTTTGAAAAGAAAATTTAGTATATTTTGTTAATCGCATAGTTGATTTTCTTCTAAATAAACATATATCCTTTATTTGTTTATAATTTTGGTAAGCATAAATAATTTTTTATTAAAAGAAATAAAAATTAAACATGAAAATAAAATTGAATAAATATATGAAGATAAGAAATAATAAAATATAAACTAAAATATATATAAAACAAAAGGATTATCGCACAAATTACTCAAAAGTTATCACACCAAAATTTCATACTTGCACATATGTTGAATATAATACACCATTCTCATAAGTGATACAACACAAAATACAATACATTATATTTACAATAACAATATAATATTGATTTTTTTTTTATTTTTATGCATTTTACCATTTAATAAAATTTACATTTAAATTAACTCTGAATTCGATGTGGTGTAAAACATATGTTTTTTATAGTAACAAAATATTGGTAAATGATAATATATTATAAACATAAATATTGTATTAATACAAATATAGATAAATTCATAATAAAAATATGAGGATATAAATATTTATTTTTAAAGTATCGGTAAAAATAAAGGCATTTCTTTTATTAAATATATTTTCATATATTCTTATGTGATGAATAATTTTAAATTTAAATCAGAATATTATCATATATTAAATTTATACATATACAATATATGTATATTATATAGGGATGAACGAGTTAATATGAATTAATTTTGAATTCTAATGTATGTTCATATAGCCGTAATAATTTTTAACGTTTAATATATAATTTTTTCAGCTTAAATTCGATCATAGGTCAAGTTACATGCGGGACTATAGATAAATCATCACCTATCGGATTACATGAATCAGAGCAAAATAAATGTTTATAATAATAATGTTTATTTCAAATTTCAATTCTTTTTACGTATTCACTATACGCGATTAAACAATGTGAAAATGTTATTCCCATTTTGATTCTTTAATTATAATTTTAGTTTAATTTTTTGTTTGCCACTGAAATCAATAACTTAGCAACATAATTTTTATTACGTTTTTTACACAAAAATTGATTTCTACACATATAATTGTATAATATTTCATAAGGTAAGGTACTTCAAATATTTTAGTTATATTATGGAGATTCATTTCGGTTTTCTAATATAATAGCACCCAACGCATTTACAATTTGTGGTGATTTTTAGTGTAAATGAAGTTCAGTTTTATGTTTATAAAATCCTATGTTAACTTTGTTATGCACATTGATTTCATTTAATTTAAATCATTAAACCCAAAAATCCAAATAATAATAAAAAAACATTACATGAAATCAAATAAAAATTATAAATCGGTATAAAAATTAAAAAATAGTCACACAAAATACAAAACAATTATAACTATTTAAAAAAACGATATTGAATTATACCTAAAAATAAAAATTTTTTAAAAATTAAAAAAACGATATATATAAAGTTAAATTAAATGGATGTTAAACAACCGATCACAATGAAATTTCGTACACAAAGAACGTATATCATATATGTATGACCAATGACATTTGAATAAAGGTTTTCTTAGGCAGAAATTACAGATAATTCATCTGACCGCTTGTTCAAATAAACCCGGTCATCCCCATACATAATAGAATATGTATGTGATAAAATGGTTAAACACGTTTTTGGCATTCAATAAAATAGCAAATTAATTTTTTCAATTACAATATAAACTATATTTCATATTATAGAGGATATAAAAATATGATACTGCAACAATAATTGTCCCGATATTTAAATACGTAGAATCTCAAATGTAAAAATGATTTTTCAGTTATAAATGAAAATTATAATTTGAAGAACGACATTGTTTACCTTATTTATTCAGAGAAAGGATAATTATAGACCTTCTATTGCTATAATCACCAATAAGCCTATAATAGAGTATATATAGTATATGCCACATAGAAATTCTACTTACAATGCGATGCTATTTTTAGTTAGTTTGTTGTACAAGATTATACCAAAATTTGAGTGTGACACTTCAAATGGTTTACTAGTTTGAGATTATTCGACAATATCCAGATAAGACTGATTTTTTATATTATGTTTTACTACACATTAATATATTGTACATAAAAAAAACATGTAATGTGAGTGTAGATTTAATTGCAGGGTATTTTTTTTAATTTTCTATTGTATAGCTTTAGTAAATGTATAAATGTTGAAAAAGCGCTTTAATAGATTCTACATACAAATCCGGCTTATACATTCATATAATATTTTCACATACTTTCGCCCGGGTAATTTGTTTGATTTTATCGATGATATTGCATCTTATCGTTTTTTAAACTATGTATTTATTATTGACTTTGTATATTAAGTACAATTTCGCAGGTAAACACAAGTTCTTCTAGCAATATATTATATAGTTAGTCAGTAATAACAGCACTTTCATTATCATTTAAAAAAACAGGTGAAATGAATTGCACAACAAACAGCGAATTACTTTAAAAAGTTGATAATAATAATTATTAATTTGCCAATCTCTAATAATGACTATTGTATTTATTTGTATATTTATTAAAATTAAATTAACGACTATTACATATCTCATTAATATTCAATAAATTCGTACCACATAAATACTTTTTTGCCAGAGATTTTCCACAATGAAAAATTACAATTAAAACAAATCGAATGGCTACATATATATAAAAGATCATGCGTTTAAAATTTCTTGAATCGTGACTTAGATTTACATAAATTTATATATAAATAAAAATAAGAATACATTAATTTTATTTCTATATAGGGTAGGAGAAGTAGAACTATGTCTTCAACAATCAGATACTGTTCGGTCCCTATATATTGTATATATAATTACGCTCAGTGAATTCATATATATGTTTAATTTTATCATATTAGTTCAATAACTGGGCTTCACTTCAATTCAATTAATTGCAAATCTAATTCAAATAGATTAAATTCGTTTTAGTAACTATAGTGACTGAATATATACTTTTGTATTCACAATATAAAAGGACATTCAAATATTGAAATTAAATTTATAGAAGTGTGTAATAGTTTTTATAATAAGGACAACAAAAATGAATAAAACGCGCGTGTTTATATAAAATTTATGAAACAAACTTTTCACAGCTTTGACCTTATGCAGATTAGTATATCTATTGAATTATAAACTATTATTTACATGAAATATATTTTATAATTACGTATTGTGTATTTTTGAATAGGGTATAAATAAAATAAATATTTATGTTATCGCGCAATTGTATTTATATTTATAGAAATGTATACAAGATAATTATAATTTGTTTTGTTAAAATAAATTAAATTTCTATATATAAATTAATTTATACAAAACAGGAATACATATTTTTAAAATTAAGTTTTCTTATGCTTATAATTTTATATGCACATACAAATAATTTATTATATTATACAGAAGTAAAATGCTTTTGGGAGCTTGGCCATTGGGTGGGAAGAATTCATCAGCATCATCACATAGTGGAAAATTAAAGTTTGTAATATTATGTTTTGGATATACATTGTTTTTGGTAATAGGAGCAGCAATATTCTCAGCAATTGAAGGACCAAAAATTGAATTATTATCGCAAAAAGTGAGAGATTTGCGAATGAAATTTTTACAAAAAAATGCATGTGTAGATGGTAAGTAATAATAATTATTTCAAAAAAGAAAAAATTATAATATTTTTAATATAAAAACAAAACCAGATGATGAACTGGAAAGTTTTATTAGAGATATAACACAGGCAAATGAAAAAGGAATTTCAACATTAAGAAATGCATCGAATGAATTAAATTGGAGTTTTGGTCAAGCAATATTTTTTTCAACAACAATTATAACAACAATAGGTAATTTATTACATAAATATTTAGTGTTAATTACTTATAAATAATTTAAAATAAAAAAAAATGTAACTTGTATTAGTCTTCGGACACCTATTAACACTATCATTCTTCTGACAATATGTTTCATTCTTCGGTTAATATTTTTCATTGATGATTTGAAACAGATTTCAGGTAATCCAAATATTAAAAGTACTATTACGTAATATCAATAGTTGTATAGCAACAACAATTGATTAGTTTAAATATGTTATTGATGGAAAATATTGTCAAGGATATGTAGAAGGTGTAGTTGGTAGGGCTTGGTTGTTCACTCTTGCTCTATTCGCTATATTCATCAGATAATATTTCTATAATTTGAGTTGATACATATAACATGAACCTTGATCAAATCGCACTTCAATTCTTTTGAAGAAGTTGAAAAATTGTTTGCTGATTGAATCGTTTTAATAAAATCAGAATTTTTAAATTTCACAAAATGGAAAATAAAAATTCACATTAACTAAAATAAATTGTTGCAAAGATAAATATGAAAAAAGTGAGAAAATCTTGTGGTGGTTTGTTTCGAAATATAATATGATGGTTAATAAGGGTCCGAAAAGTGATATATAAGTCCGAAGACATATTCACATACCATATAACATTATTTAATTATATACGCAATAAAATATTTAAATTTGTAGGTTACGGACATGTAACGCCATTAAGTTCAGCAGGAAAACTTTTTTGTATGATATATGCAACAATTGGAATACCATTAACATTAATTCTATTAAATGCTGCCGTATATCGTTTATTAAGACCAATTGAATGGCTTTTAGGTGTATTAAATTCTAAACTTGGTCATTTGTATCAACCATTTAATATTCGTTTCTTACATCTGTCGATAATTAGTAAGTTATATTATAAAGTAATAATATATGCAGTGTTGTAAGGTAAATCTAATCATCATATATGGAAAAATTTTTTTTTTAGTGACTGCATTCATTTTGATATTTCTTACAATACCAACGTTTATATTTACTTATTTGGAACCATCTTGGGAATTTTTAGATGCATTTTATTATTGTTTCATATCATTAACAACAATTGGTTTAGGCGATTATATACCAGGTGACGATCTAAATCAAGATAATCGTTCGATTTATAAAATTGGTACAACATGCTATTTAATATTAGGTAATAAATAATTCAATATTTATATTAATTATGATTAGATTCAATATATACGGTGGGCAAAATATATAATGACTTCTTAAATAGTATAATATATTAAAATTGATGTTATGCAAAAAATATTTTTTGATGAATTTCATATATTATCACATTGAAATACAAATCATAACTTCGTTATATTATGGTGTCTGATATATACAGCAGTAATAACTTATAGTAACTTAAATATAAATTGTTGTTTCATACATTTTAAGATTTATTTTTTGTTAGGTTAAATATAAACCAATGGTATAACTTAACAGAAGGTTATATTCGTGACATGTCTGAAGAGAAATTACTGCTGCATGTTTCAGGTACAAAAGCTGTACTGTGCTCATTATTTTGGCCACGAATGTATATATAATTATTTAATATACACACACACACTCATATACCATATATATATAATTTACTTTTAGGTTTAACGGCAATGATGCTTACTGTTACTGTTTTTTATGATATACCACAATTAAATGTGGGACAATTATTTACTGATATGGATTCAGACGAAACGGAAAAATTACGATTATCTGGAAGTGGTGCACCATGTTATTCAGGACCATCAGGTTTATATATTCCACAACGAAATGAAGAAGTTCGATCAGTTGTTAGAATTCGTCCTAGAGCCGATGATTCACCGAGTCCAGATGATCCTACACCAATGCATGCTAGAGATATTAGAGTTCCATAAATTTAAGGTTTTCAACAACAATCAATTGAAAAAAAAAAAAGAAAAAAGAATAATGTAAACATTTTTTCATTTTTATATGTTATTTTTTTATTATTTGTATTAAGAACATAATTCGTTAATTTCTTACATGTAGAATATTTGCAGACATTTCTTTAAAAGTAACGATAACAATCTGAATCTATTTTATATTATTATATAGCTTTTAATATCGTGCGTTCACGAATATATTAAGATTTCGGAGATTAGTGAATCTTTACCTACATAATAAAAAATAGCATGAATTGTTCCTAAAGGTAAAATTTTTTAATAAACGTATTATAGTTTGTACTATGCGATTTAATGAATATATGGATAATTCAATAGCTATTTAAAGCATTAACTAAAATAGAATTCAGATTTAATAATACCTACTAATAATAAATGGATGTGTAATATTTATAAATTAAATATATTTTATATCATTCTTTAAATGCTTAATGTCAATATAATATACAATCACATATAGAATTAAATTATATAAAAATCATCTAGGAAAATTCCTTTGAAAGTCAAATCAAAGTTTACAATATTCTGCAATGTAAGAATTTAATAGAATCATAGTGCTTTTTTAAGTTTATAATATTTTTAAAATATTTTAATAATATGAATGTCGATGCTAGTAACCAGAAAAGGAATGTGTAATAGTTGTGTGAAACAAAAAGCCTGTAATATATTTTATTATTTTTATATTCTATATACAATTTTAAAATGAGAAAGAAACTAAGCGATAATCAATTTCCAAATTTTAACGACGATAAATATACTTTTTAAATAAATCGAATAGATTTTTATTATGATATGATATTTAAATAATTTGTTCATATTTTATATAAATGTAGGAGAGCACACATTTACAATATTTTATAAACATATTGTACTATCAGTAGTAGTAGTAGGATAGTAGAATATACATCACAACATCAGAATAACATCTAATTTCTTTTTTCTTTTTTACAGATTATAATTATACAATTTATTATTATTTTTTTTTTAAATATATATTTTAATACATATTAATTATACACGTGTACGGGTCTCTATATCAACAGAAAAAATATAAAATTATATTTAAAATATATACTTATAAATCAATTTGTATAAATTCATCACAAAATTAATATATATTTTTAACCATTTTTTCAATTTCAATATTTTATATTTTTGTTTCAAATTTTAAGTAAAGTTTTATTCAAATTATGTAATATTTATGAAAATATGATATGTTATTATAATAAAAATAAATTTAGTAAAATAGTTGAAAAATTTTAAATGAATTTCAATAAAAGATAATCTATGTAGTTAGTACATAGATATTGATATAAAAAAAATATTAAAATAATTTTACTGGCTAGAAATAGACAGATGTTGTCAATAAATAAGTGGTCACTTAATTTATTTATTGGGTGTAGAATATATAACAAAGCGATGTTTTTTCTCTAATTATTTTAGTTATACAATTTCTATCAAACTCATCTGTAATCTAATCTCTAATGTGTTAAGTAATTTGAAGAAAAATTGCTATGCGTTCTATCTATAGTTACTGAAGAGATGAAAATTGTAATGTATCTATAATATAAATATATATGTGTAATGACATTTAAATCGACTGAATGAATACAATAAATGCCTAAATGTGTAGATTACATTTGTACCAGGATAATAAACAATACAATATAATTAAATTATAAATAATCTATCTTTATTAATATAATTGCCTAACATCATTTTTTATGGGTTTCAATTTCTATAGAAGGTAAATTATCTAAATCAGTATTACCTCTACCTATAATTTCATTATGACTTATCATTAGTTGATCTTCTTGTTCTTTAGATTGTGCCTGATTAATATAAAATATAATAATTAATTATGAAAACCAATGAGTCATATAAATAGATAAAAACAAATTATAACATATACTTTTATTGCTTCTGCAATTATACGTTCACGGTCTTCCTTCCATTTATATTGCCAATATCGAACTTCTTCCATAGATTTACCTGACATATGTAAAATTAATAGTGAACAACAACCGGCAAAACTACCGAATACTGATCCTACTAAACCACCAACAGCAAGACCACGTACACCTAGGTTCATTTTATATATAGCACCAGTTACTCCACCAGCAGTTGCATACTCAATAATTGATGATTTATTACGATATACTGAAATAACTGTTGTAAGTCCACTAAAAACGTA
Source organism: Bibio marci (assembly GCA_910594885.2). Classification (NCBI taxonomy): domain Eukaryota; kingdom Metazoa; phylum Arthropoda; class Insecta; order Diptera; family Bibionidae; genus Bibio; species Bibio marci. Next base: position 10,194,457 of record OU343114.1, read on the forward strand.
TTATCACATTTCAAAACATTTGTTATGTAATAAATTGTAAACTAATCTAAAATATACATACACATAAGATGTTGTAAATAAAGCTACTCGCCAACCCCAACGAAATGCACCTTTTGCAAAACTTATAGTCACTTGTTCTTGAAGTTTTTTCTATCATAAAAATTAATGCAATATATTATAGAAAAATTTTATTATTAAAAAAATATTACTTTAGCTTCAAAATGTGATGTAAAGGCTGTAGCTTGATTATTTTCCATAAAGTTTAAATATGCCAAACGTGATTGAAAAAAACCACCGTAACATATACCAGTTAAGAAACCAAATATACTAGCTTGATATATAGAATTAAGTTCAGACGAAATACTTCCCTCTTCACTAAAATATTTAGTTACAATTTTTATATATTTTATAGTGTAATAACAATTAATTCAGAACTTAGAATTTTAAACATTACTTACTCTAAGCTGAACATCAGATACATACGATCCTTTCCGGTTTCCTTCTCATTTTTTTGATTTAAGTAATCTTTTGCTGTTTTTGTTGTTGGTGTGTCATTATTATTTCCTTCAAAGTATTGCCGAAACATTTTCTGAATTGGAATTGCTAATTAATTTAATTATATTTGGTTTGTTTATTGTTTATTTAATTATATATCTAGATAGAATTAAAATAATGAAAAATTAACATTGTAAGTACAATACAATTTAATTCAATTCGATAAAAAACCCAAATAAGAAATATAAATTAAAAGAATAATTAAAAAAAAAATAGAAAAATACCAGCTGACAGTGACAGATTATCAATAGCAACATTTGAGCATTAAAAACAAATAGTCCAATTACTTACATTTCCATCTATTGATGAGAAAAATTACCAATACAAAACTTCGTAGAGTTAGAATTTGCATTATGGTTTCGACAAACAATTCCAAATCATAGTACCATCTATAATGTAATAGTAACAGTTAAAACAATTATGTAGGTTTATTTGTCTTAAAAAAAATCGAAATACATTACTACTAAAGAATTTTTAAGGTGTAAAACTAGTAAAAAAACAGAATATTTCTTACTAATCTACTATACTACTGTATTTTTCATTTATTTATTATTGTGAATGCATATATTTATTATATAATTGGTGACGTCACTTGATTTCACATATGCGTTAACCATCGCAACCGAAAGCAACGCATCGTTTTTGATCGAAAAAAAAAAAAATGAGAATGAAATTTATTGGATTCATCAATTGTCAAAAACGAGGAAAAATTAATTTTGTCAAAAAATATAAGAAAATAAAATAAAATAATAAAATAGTTGTTACCAATTTTACCATATTTTTTATAATAAATTCATAAGGGCGTAGTTTTATATTTTATTAATATTATTAAAATATAGAAATTTGTGTATAGTTGAAAATTTGTTCAATCATTATAGAATAAATAACTAAACAAAATGATAGCACTAATAAATCGAATATTAGATTGGTTCAAAAGTTTATTTTGGAAAGAAGAGATGGAATTAACATTAGTTGGTTTACAATATTCTGGGAAAACAACATTTGTTAATGTAATCGCAGTAAGTACCACTAAAGATTTCTGACAAATATAATTTAATCCAAAAAAATATGGTTTTGTTTTTTTTTTCGCTTGCAATTAAATGAAAATGAACCAAAATGACTCATTATTTTTGACTGAAATCGCTCGAATTACATAGTCTCTTTGTCTTGCAATTTTTTTTTTATCAACGATTATGTACATTAATATTAACAAATATTTATGTAAATTAAACTATCATTGCATTTCCTAGTGCCTTGTATTCAAATAAATAAAAAAAAAAAAAAAAAAACAATGAAAAAAGACAAAACCGAAAAATTAAACAAATAAACAAAATATTGATTTATCAAATAAATAAAATAAATAAATAATCATTGTTGTTGTACATGTACATTCGTTAGTAAGATAATGATTCAGAATTCAGAATATAGACAATTTGTAAATAAATAAATATATTTGTTTTTTTTTTAGTCTGGTCAATTTAGTGAAGATATGATTCCTACAGTTGGATTTAATATGCGCAAAATTACAAAAGGAAATGTAACAATTAAAGTATGGGATATTGGTGGACAACCAAGATTCAGATCAATGTGGGAAAGATATTGTCGTGGAGTTAATGCAATTGTGTAAGTAAAAAAACTTTCTTTTTTTTTACAAAATTAAATACACATACTCTACTAAAAAATAATTATTATGTGGTGAAACTTTTTTATTTCACTATGATCATATAGACTAAATCAATATTCAAAGATTTCCGTTTTTGATTTTCTGAAATAAACGAATCAAAATACCAATCAATTTTACTCGTGATCAATATCAAAATAGCATTTTGAAAGTTCAAACAAAAATTCTTTCTATAAAAATATTGTTCATGATTATCGTAATACATTATTATTATTATTTTTATCGTGGTTTATTGATTAATTCTTGATTTATATAGTGTGTGTTATTATTACTATTATATCAAATAAATCAGCATGAATGTATTTGTAGAATAATTTTGGTTTGAGCGATTAAGTATTTATCAATATTATATATATTTATTATATTTATATAATTGTATAATATGTACACTATATTCACGTACATGGAAAAATTATATTTATTTACATATTATATTCATTAGTTGAAAACAAAATTTGTATTATCTTTGGGTTTATTTTTGTGTTTTTAATTTTAAAACAAACGTATGGTTAAAAATATTAACTATACGTGAAAAAGTGATTCAGTGTTTATTCAATTTGCGGTCATTGCGTTTTCAGTTTCGGCAATGAAAATTACTCCATTGGATTACCATTAGTTCGTTTAAGTAATCAAAAAGCGAATATCTTCGAAAATATTGTTTTGGGGACGCTATGGGTGATTCATGCATATACCGAAACATTATTTCATACAAATTGGTAAATTATTGTGTTGTTGTCTTTAGAGTAATTTACCAACTTGACTACGATGTTACATGCTAATGCCGTAACAACAGTACGACTTTGCGTAATGAACCCATCATCACGGTAAAGAGCAGCAATAGATCTTTTAGATCACAGTGCGTAGGAATTGATTCGGTTCCGCTGAACCTTAGCTATCTTAAACCATAGACATTGTACTGTTTGTCGTTTCCCGAGATACTTATGGTGTTAGTTTTTTTTACATTTATTTGATTGTTTATTCTATTTGAAATAGCGAATGTACCCGTGAACAGTATTTCAAATAACAATTACTTTTGAAATGTGTTTGAAATACTATTGGGAATAAAATTCTTTATCAAACAAACTGACAATGTGACTTCCAATCGCTATAATTTTCGGACCCATATAAAATTTAATAAATTATCCAGCAGTGGTCTGTGAGGTAAAATTTTGTATTTTTAGGTAAATATGTGTGTGGAAATATCCTTATGTGAATTTCTTTTGTTTATACAATACGTTTACTGATTGGTGCATATGTGGCTAACAAAGGTATTAAGTCGAAATGCAATAGACTTTACAAATTTATTTTTACATTTACTTCAAATAAATAACTAAAATATTTTAAAATATTTCAAGGAAGTATTTTAAGTACTTCTTTATATTCAAGTCAAACTATACATTTATAAAATACTTAAAAGCATTTTTTGTGATGCGCTGAGGCAAATAAAACAAATTTGTAAGTTATGTCGGTTTTAATTTGTTTGCTGGTCAATTTCGATAAATTTTTGCACAAAATATGAATTTCATCAATGGTCGAATATTCGATATTTCATATACATAGTCAAGTTATTTTTAAAATATGTTTTTAGTTTATATTAAAATTGTTAAAATATTAAATTTGATGTCTATCATGTGTCTATCTTTTCACATGTCGCTAATATCGTTATTTGTTGGCTACTTATTAGATTTCAATACTTTAAATGCATTCTTTTTACATAGATGTTGAATTAACAAAATAAGGGATACCAGTATAAAAATTAATAACTCACAAATAAATTTTTTTCCCCGTTAATATATTCAATATAAATATAATACTAAAATTGTAATAAATAGTAATTTGTCATTTTTATTAATTCAACAACATTATAGGTATATGGTAGATGCAGCTGATTTAGATAAAATGGAAGCATCACGTAATGAATTGCATTCATTATTGGATAAACCACAATTAGTCGGTATTCCAGTTTTGGTTTTAGGAAATAAAAGAGATTTACCAGGTGCATTAGATGAAACCGGTCTTATTGAACGAATGTAATTATTGATTTAGTTGTTTGTTATCCAAATAAAAATTTTTTACATTTAATTATAATAAAATTAAAAATGATTTTTTTCTATAATTTCCTTTAGGAATTTATCTAGTATACAAGATAGAGAAATATGTTGTTATAGCATTTCATGTAAAGAAAAAGATAACATCGATATAACATTGCAATGGTTAATTGCTCATTCTAAGAGTCAAACTCGTTAAAATATCTAAATAAATAAATAATAAAATATGGTTTTATTAATTGAAAAAAGAATTTTTGTTTTCCTTTTTTTTTTTTTTTTATTTTTTTCGAAATTAATTACAATAATATTATAATATGTTAAATAATGAAGAAGCAAAAGAAAAAAAACGAAATGATTCTAAAAGCAAATAAATAAAATTAACGTAATAATATTAAATTCCCTTTTTTGCTGTGAAAATTCATTTTTAGCAACAAATTTTTTAAAGTAAAGAGTGTTATTTTTTTATTGTAATAAGTGATTTATATTATTTGTTTATATTATACAATTATATTTAAGTTACTATTAATTTCTCTTATTATTATTTTCTTTTTTATATATTTATTAATTTTTAAATAACATATAATTTACATTTAATAATATACATATAGGCAGTTTATTATTTTAATCACTCATTAAGATGATATAAAAATATTAATAGATAATAAAAAATAAAAAAGTAAAACAATATAGAATAAAATAAAAATATTAAAATTATAAAAAAAAAATTATATAACTTTATAAAATAATAATAATTAATGCAAAAGAATTCTCTGTAAACAAAGGAAAAAAAAAAAAAAAAAACGCAATGATTTAAATTCACAAAATAATTTTTTTTTTTTTTCTTAAATAAATAAATAAATAAATAAATAAATCTTATACATTTCATCCTAAATATTTAAAACTATATCCAAATTTATGCAATACATAAATATTTATATAAACACACACCCCTAACATAGAAATATTAAATAATTAAAATTATACAGTGGTATTATTATTATTATAGTTCGATAAAAGGTTAAAACTACAAGCTACATTTATAAGATATTGTCACAAATTAATTGTTTACTGATGATGCATATATAAAAAAAAAATTGATTAAAATAAAAATTATATAATGAGATTTATAGAGAACGGTGTTATAGTATATTAGTTTGTTACTTTGTCAACGTGTATGTATGTACACTTTGAACCTCAATTGTAAATAAATTAATATTTTGTTTTTAATAATTATATATTATATATAATGATTAAAAAAGTTTCTATTATAAAATGTAACGACTGAGTTAAACCTATAGATTGATTTCTTAAATTGACAACTATTATTATTATATAGTCATTATTTTTATTTACAGAATGAAACTACAATTTGTTGTTTTTATTTTACTATTTGTGAGCACTTTAAATTTAACAGAATCTGAAAATAGAAAAAAAATAAATAATATTTAAGGCATAGTTTAGTTTATATGCTAGATGTGAAATGTTAGCATTTACTTAAGAATGTGTGGCTTTTTAAAGCAATGCATGTAAATAATATTGTTATTACACAAATTAAACAACACTAATAATAAATTGTACATTTTTAACATCACCAAGCAATGTTTACTCCAACAGTGGATTTTATTACAATTTTCCATACATTTATTACAATCTAGCTTGTAATTTACTTCGTATGGCGGAGTATACCAATTGGTCTGGAATTATCGTAATATATAGATGTTTCCATAAATTCATTATTTTTATTTAAATGATTTGCGGATTAGCATATAATGGTGTGTGTGCAGCATAGTTAATCTGTGAGTTGAGTAGCGTCCACCATAAAATTTGCAAAGAATTTCGTTTGTTTTTAAATTCCATAAACGAACAAATGGTAACTCAACTAAAAAATTTCAGTATTAAAATAAATATCAAAAATTTACCTGGTACTTCACAAACTATTAGCATGAATGCTATCCACTGCACCATTGAGAGTTCTAACATTTTCAATATTTATTTATTTGAAATGAAATTTTTTTGCTTTAGTTCAAATAATGTAAATTTTTTCGAAAAAAAAAAACAGGGCACATCAGAATTTATTGATTTAGCGTCATGAAATTTTACATTCTTGATGTGCCAGTAATGGAATTGTTAGAAAATTATATATTAATTCCATAGGGGAACCAATGAGTTTATTACAATAAAATAATCGAATTGTATTATGATATATTACTTCTATTCAAACATATAAGTTGTGTATAAATGTGATCGATGTGATCAAATGAAATATCATTTTCCACATAATTATATATAAATGAAACAAAATTAAGACAAATATATAGGAATTGGTTTTTTATTCAGTTTTATATCAGGTACAATTTCAATTACAAATAAATAAATATGTGGTTTTATTACTAACTTAATTGGTTATATAATTTTTGATTTTCTACATTATTTTTATATCACATATAAAAATGAGAAGATGACCGCGATGAGTAATGTTACTGAAATTATTCCATATCCTGTAAGTTTTTTAAAGTTATTTTTAATATATTAATTTAAATATTTTTGATTAGCATTTTGATTATATAATAAAATAAACCACCATATTAAAAAAATACTATGTAATATAATTAACATATATTGTATTTTGTAATTCAATATTATGTTTAGTAAATACAAAAATAACATCACACAGAATCTTTAAAATATTCGATAATAATAATATTCTTTTGATTCGATATCATAATAATATATTGTACATATTTAACACAATATATCATATCCTTATTTTATTTATCGCATTATGAGTAATGAAATTACATCCAACAAATTGATAACTATGTTTTGTGTTATTTTAGTCATATTGTTTTACTAAATCATTCAATCTATAGAGTTTAAAGTTTAAAAACACTTGTTTTAATTTTGCGGATGTCCGTCCTATTTATCATAGGTGTTTGTTCTAAAAACGGGATCAATATTAGCGCTTTACAGTAGAATGTCTCCTGTTTAGAGGTAACATAAACAAGTTTCAAAGAAATCATATAATATAAAATTTGTGTTCATATTTAGAATATATGCTTTGAAATTATGCGGGATCAAATATTTTAGATAATATTTTTATTTTAAATGATAAATTGTATTAATAATTTAAATTCTCTGAAAATCTATTTTAAATAGTTACATTTATTTAACATTTTTCAATAATACTATAAACCATTAAAAATAATAACTTCTAACTTCAATAATCACACCAGTCATTACAAATCATCTTTATGATCGCTGTCTATAAGAATACAGAGAATTATATAATATATTAAAATATACTTTATATATATGGTATGTAGTCATAGATAGACAAATAAAAAATGAGAATAAGAAATAAATAAATAATAGAAGAAAAATTAAAAAATATCATTAAAATGAGATTTATTTATAACACCTAGCATGTGGCATACGAATATACCAATCAATAGATCATTTAAGTTAATGATTGATAGATGATCGATGATCATCAAAATACAGATCATTTACATATTATAATGAATGGAACGTGTGTAATCGTTTTTATTTTTTTTAAAACAACATATTATTTGATGTAATGAAAAAAATAAAAATTATAAATAAATATATGTTATGTATTGAGAAAATAATAGTCAAGAAATATTTAATTTTAATTTCTTTTCTACTGTTTAATTATATTTATAAACTTAATGTCGTTTATTATACATTTATAGCATGTTCTCCTATGTATTATAATATGTGTAAGTGTATATATAGAGATATAGATGGATCATACTGTATCAGACAATATTGATTTATAATTATAATTAATAATAATAGAATTGGTGCGTAAAAGCACAAGAGATCGAATATATTTGTTCTTTTTAATTTTTATCTCGTTTAAATCATAAGTTAGACAAACATATTTATTCATTTTAGTAAGAAAATTTATTCGTTATTATTCGAGTAAATTTTTTATACTTAACTTTGAGATGAGAAATCCCATTTGAAATCACATTTATTTATTTTTTCAAAAGAGTAATCTATCAGCGGGTCGTCCAAAGTAACTCTTAATACCAAACTGCCAAATTTGGATTCATATAAGTACAACTTTGTACGAAAATTGTATATGCCAAAACCCTTTATATACGTACTATCGCTTTTACGTACGATGTTTCATATGAGCGATTAGTCCATAATAATGTGTGCGGACATTATTAATTTTTGAGTTGAGTCTAACACCATTTTTTCAAGATATACACATATGTGTGATGTACATTTGAATTCAACTCAATACTTTCACAATCGATAAGCCTATGAAAACACTATACATTCGTGTTCCACTGAGTGGTGGTTTTTTTATAAGGGGGAAATATTTCGGAGTTAATCCTTCCTTTCATTTTTTATTTTTGAAATTTTTTCTGGTTATGGTAGGTAGAATGTTGGTAACCCTATATGCAATAATAATAATTCGCCTAAATTACTGCACATTTATGCACACAGAGACATATATTCTAGTGATTGAAATCCATAAGGATAATTGGATTAATCGATTTCCTCCATAAGAATATTTAACTTTGTTGATATCTAGATAATACGAGTATAAATGTATAGAGTAGAGTAGTAGACAATTTGATATTTTTACAATTGAAATTTTCAATCCGCAGAAATACATTGAATCTTCGGTAACCCCTGAGCAGCTTATTCATCTAATTCATAATTCATTTTATGACAAAGAAATTACAAGAGTTGAAAATAGGGAAGGCTTACTCGTTAACGAAGGTATTGCTATTTGCGACAATATCCATTCACTAAGCTTATATTCATTATTCAGAGATATAGAAACTAATAATAATGATAATAATTATATTATACGAATTTAATTTAAAATTATAGAGTAATAATTACATTAATCTAATTTATATCAAATTTATTGTGTACATGTTATGCGTTCAATAAAAAAATTATTCAAATTTTTTGTTATAACTATTACTCCTCTTTCGCATGTAATCTGTAAGCATAAATATGTTTATGATTATCGCGTATATAACTACGTGGAAACAATAATTTTAAACAACAAAATAAAATAATAATAATTATTATAATAATAATAATAATAATAATAATAATAATAAAAACAATAATAATAATAATAAATTAATAAAATCGAATTTTTAATTTTTACTATAATTATATATTGGAACGAAAAATTGTTAGGAAATGATATGCAAAATTTTTGATCTATGTATGTATATTATATATTAAATATTGTATATATATATATATAAGCATATGTTTTATTATACATATAGTTATTTATTTATACATATATAATAATATATAAGGTTGTAAAATATCTCCCTTCCGCCTTTTTGTCTTTTTAATTTCGCGGCTATGTACAAAGCGCTACAGAGCTCGTATCTGGCAACACTGTACATAATTTGAAAGCTCTTGACATAACAAACAAAACGACGCTATGTATGATTAGTTTGGATATTGCGTTCAACAGTTATAGACGTGTAAACATGGAGCTCAATAACACCGAAATTCGCGCTATTTTAAAGTTTTCCTTCGTTAAAGGCAAATCCGCTAGAGAAACGTTCCGTGAGATTAATGGTGTTTTGGGGGATGGTACTCTATCACTTCGAACCGCGGAGGAATGGTTTCGACGATTCAGAGCCGGTGAAAACGACACCATGGATAAGCCAGCCGGCGGAAGACCTGTGACGACAAATACCGATCAAATCATGGAATACATCGAGTTAGACCGGCATGTGGCATCTCGTGACATCGCCCAGGAGATGGGAGTTAGTCACCAAACCATTTTAAACCATCTGCAGAAGGCTGGATACAAAAAAAAGCTTGATGTTTGGGTGCCACATGAATTAACAGTGAAAAATCTAATGGACCGAATTTCCATTTGCGAAATGCTGCTGAAACGGAACGAACTCGACCCATTCTTGAAGCGGATGGTGACTGGCGACGAAAAATGGATCACATACGACAATATCAAGCGAAAACGGTCGTGGTCGCAGGCCGGTGAATCGTCCCAAACAGTGGCCAAGCCGGGATTGACGGCCAGGAAGGTTTTGCTGTGTGTTTGGTGGGATTGGAAGGGAATCATCCACTATGAGCTGCTCCCATATGGCCAGACGCTTAATTCTACCATCTACTGCGAACAACTGGACCGCTTGAAGCAGGCGATCGACCAGAAGCGTCCAGAATTGGCCAAAAGGAAGGGTGTAGTGTTCCACCAGGACAACGCCAGACCACACACTTCGTTGATGACTCGTCAGAAGCTACGGGAGCTCGGATGGGAGGTTTTATCGCATCCACCATATAGCCCGGACATAGCGCCAAGTGATTACCACCTGTTCCTGTCCATGGCGAACGCCCTTGGTGGTGTAAAGTTGATCTCAAAAGAGGCTTGTGAAAAGTGGCTGTCCGAGTTCTTCGCAAATAAGGAGGGGGGCTTCTACGAGGGAGGTATTATGAAGTTGCAGTCTAGATGGAAACAGATTATCGAACAAAACGGCGCATATTTGAACTAAATCCGATTACTGTAACACTTTTTATAAAGCATTGAATAAAGAGCAAAAAGGCGGAAGGGAGATAGTTGACAACCTAATATAAGACCTATATGAAAATAAAGCAAAATATGTATTAAGTATATTAAAAAATTAATTATATTCAAATATAAAGCTGTGAAAAAGGTGTGATGATTTCAACAAACAAACCATAAAATGTGATTAATTACAAATCTGTTGTGTTTAAATTTTCGTATGCGGACATTGTATATAACAAACCATATATATATATAAAGATGGATAGATGCGATGATAACATCAGGTAGATTTTTTAGATTTTAAAATATCAATCAATGTTTATATTTTGATTATTGTGTGTGTCAAAAAGTCGAAGATAATAATAACAATATTTATTAGTTAGAATCTATAAATTAATTTATTGCTTATATAGAGAGAAGAATGAATGATGAAGTAAACTGAATGTATAAATAAGAAAGAAGTTAAAAGAAAAATAAAGTAAAGCAAAATAATTAATGTATGAATGAAATTGATGCAACACCAACGAAATATAAATATATAGTATCTCGGTGAACGGAACTGGATGCAATTAATAATTTTTTCAATATATGAAAATATTATAAGAAGTTTAATATACGAGTATATGTAATAATAAAATCAAGTATGTAGTGGTTTATACAGTGTGTTTGATAAGATTGTACATATGTAACATATATTTGCATCATTGTGTTGTGTTACATATCTTATATCATTATACATATGAAGTAATAAAGAATCTCCTTAATTTTACATCGATTAACAGATTGACAGTGTCGTTGCGTAAAATTTTTAATTAGATAAACACATATTTCATTTTTATCGTTCATTACACATAGAAATAATTTATTGTTAAAGTTTGATACAATTAGAATTTTTGTATAAAAAATATGAAATCATGAATTTAGGTACAGCTATGTGTATAACAAGAAAGGGATATAATGAAATACTGTTAACGCGAAGGAGGTGTTATTAATGTATATACTCGTCCATATGCTATACGTATTGATATTACAACACAATTGGTTTTGATGTATATATCACGTATGTACATATTGTATATATAATATATGTGATCCTTTAAATACTCGCAAGTAAGTAAACTGCATTTGATTATATTTGTAATTATAGAATATATTTAATTTCTTATTTTATTAATTTTATTTTTATATGAATATATTTAAAAAGTCTATGTAAATATATAAAAATTAATTTATTTATTAATAAAATATATTTAAAATATTTCGATGTTGTCTTCTGTAACGTTTTAATTTTTTAATTAAACACATAATTTATTTGAAATAACCTGATTATGTTAATTGTATATTAAAGCGGACGTGCGTTTGCGGTTACTAATGGAAAAGAATGTTAAATAAGTGACCACCTCTTGCAGTTCTACAATGCCTTCAATCTTTTACGAAAAGTTTCCATCACGTGTTCACTTCATTGTGGTTCGATTTTAAGGATTTGCTCAATTATGTTTTATTTCAGATGTTGCATGATTTGAGTATTGTCCGCACAAACTTTGCTCTTCAAAAAAACCACATACCACATTGGTGACTAATTAACATCCCTACTTACAACTTCGCTTGACCAATTTCCTATGGTACTTTTGGTTATTTATCAAGGAAATTCGATGAAATTTTGCACGCAAAACTGCCTGTATTATTAATAAATAATAATTTGATTTAAAAATTATTTGAATTTAAACAACGAAATAGTTAATATATATTTTTTTATAAATCATCTCTCTGTCCGACAAAAAACCGGAATCAATTTCTATCATAATTTAAGGATCTGGTAACGCCATGCACTATATTGGCTGCTGATTCATTTATGTATTGTGAAACACAACCTTAGCAAACTGACATTTCCTTCAGTGGAAGCCAAAATATAACATTAAGTGACGTAGTAGTATTTACGATTCCTAAGTTTTCATCTATAAAGTATTTGTTCGAAGTGGTACAACGATTAATGCTTTGTATTACCTTATGGTTTATTGAAGTGTTTACTAAGCCGTATTCGTACGAAATATCAATATCCAGGCGATTATTGTACGATAATACTCTTCATCATCGTTCGAATATTATCACTATTTTACTACTAAGAATCCAATTTATTTCTTCAAACATTCAAAAATCATTTAATGCACATTTAGTTGAACGAATATATTTAGAATAAATAAAATAATTTTGTAAAAATAAATTAATGGTTTGTTCTTTTCTCAGCCCATTCCGGTTATTTTTTGGACAGAGGGTATATTTGTCTTCAGCCACCGATTTATTTAGGCGCATAGTTGTAATCTTTAATAAAGAATAAAACAATATTTAACTAATTTTTTTTTTATTTGAATATTGAATTTAAAATATAAATAAATTCATATTATTCCATGCTAAAGCATAATAGCATCACCATAATAATATTTTAAAAGTAAAAGAAAACAAATCTAATGACATAAATTAAAAATGCATATAATGTTATTTAAAATTTATATGAGACCTAAGGACCTGCATACAAATCAACGTATAATACAGAAATTCTACTTAATAAAAGTTGTTGTAATATTTAAATAATAATAATAATAATAATAATAATAATAATAAAAAAACACATTAAGTACGTCTAATGTGGCATCTTCATATCGAAACCATAACTTTAAACACTTAATGGTTCTGTATCTGACAAATTCTTATACATAATCTTTTAACAAAATATTTTCATAGTGTGGTATATTGAATTTAAATAAAAATTTTATATAATCATGCTTTTTTTTTTGTAATTTAACGATTGCTTGTAATGACAATTAATATTATTATTATTATTATTATTATTATAATTTCAAATAAAAAAAAATAAATATATACTACTGGTTTTACTCGACAGACGACAATAGAGTATTAATATTTTGTGAATGAATGAATGTGAATGAATAATTAATTAAATAAACATAAAGTTAATACACAAAACAACAACATCAAAACAAATAGGATTTTTTGTTAAGGAAACGCATTTAATTTAAGAAAAATATTTTGTGTGAAGGTATATGACGAGTTTCAACATATACGTGCAACGAATTTTTGTCTCTTTTAAGAATATTTGATATATGATTTTTAGGAACACATTTAGTAGGTTATTTTTGATTAATTTTATCTATCATAAGTTACATAGATATATGTGTGCATCCTCAATATATATTTAAATATATTCCTACTTGAGAAAACATAGAATATCTAAATTGTCTTTTGGGTTTTAGTGTTTAGTCAATGACGCCATATTTAACTTCAAATTTTCATCTCACCCTTTAGGGTTGCTGTTTTTCTATTGAATTTCGATAAATTTTACGCTGACTTCCTGTACGAGCGTAGTGTTAATAAAAATTGTTCTTAATAATTTCTTAAATAAATAAACAAAAAAAATTAAAAAAAATTAGGCACTTTGCCGACGTTTTTGATGTGTGACTAAACATTGCTCTATAAATAATCAAAATATTTTTGATCTCACTTCCATGCATTAGTGGCACCTTTTAATAATAATAGTTCCGTATATTGCTTACCCTATATTATACGATACGGAATTTATTTTAATTAATCTGACTCTACCTTTTTTTTGTTGTTTACATTTGAGAGATTGAAATTGAATATTTTCATATAATTATACATTTTCTTCTTCATTTAATGATGTTATCAATTTTTCAAATATTTATCGATATTGTTGCATGCATTAAAACCTTTCTTTGCTATTTATAATGTGTAATATAAACAATATATAAATATATATATTTTCATATATTTATAATAAGTAGGTAGTCTGGATAATTCTCGACCTGACACAAAGATGCGGTATTGCACACTGTGAAATTATAATTTTATTGGGAAAATGGAAACATCCTTTATATAAAAACATGTTAAATTGTCTATAATTCATTCCTGTGCTATATAGAAGCCGTTTAAAATATTGAAGCATCATTGGTATTTAACACCTAACATGACAAATCATTCAACAACTCCATGATATGATGTTTTAGAAGATCGACGAATGAAAGTGCTAAAATGCGGGTTTGAAATATTTTGCATGAAAAAAATGATTATGAAAGATGATTACCGTATTTACTAACAATTGACCAAAACCGTATTCGAATACGTATTTCTCAAGCTTAATCGAAAAAAATGAGAGAGTGATTTTTCATCAAGACAATGCACATGTTCACACAATTGTTTTGTCGAAGGCAAAATTCAATGTATTAAACCACGAATTGCTGGAATATTTATTGTATTCACCAGATTTTTTCACCCTCTGACTGTTATTTGTTTGTAAATATACCTGGAAAGCATTTTACTTCAAATGATGAAGCTATTGCTTTGATGGATATTTTGCTGCTCTTACGAATATACGCTTTAATGGTACGGGGCCCTATTGAATTATTGGAAACATGTTCGAATGAATATATTGCGAAGTTTCTGGAGATTTTATTGAAAAATAAAACATATTTTACATTAATAAAAATTTACAAGGATTTTAAAATATAGGATTTTATCTTGCGGAATTTCTTTAGTTTCATTTAATTAAATTTTATAATCTCACTATTGCATGCATGTTCCAGGATTTATTGTGCAGTCCCCGTTAATTAAAACCAGTATCGCCTATATATATCATATGCATGCATATTGATCGACTATTTATCTATATATAATGTATTGTATATATTATGTACATACATATGTTATATTACACTATGTGAAATGTGACTATATCAATCGACTGGATTATCGATTCAACGAATTTTTTTTCTGTGTTTCACTTTATTGTATTTTTCGTGTGGTTTTTTATTCGGTTTTACATTTGCTCACATATTTACTGTTTAGTATTCATCAATTAAAATTATGTTTACCCAGAAATAAGTCACTGCGAACAAATGAATAAATTTAAAGGAATAATAAACAACATATTGCAAAACAACAAGAAAATAAAATTTTAAATATATAATGTATAAAATATAATAAATGTATATGCAAAATAACATTAAAAGAAAAAATCCTAAAAACATCCAATTTTATAACAAAAGACTCAAAATGACAGCGATCTGGGCGACACTTCTTTTGTTTTCGTAATTGTAGCAGTGTGGTCCTATCACGTTTTCTCGTTATCGTTCGCTTTTACCTTCTATAATGTATTTATTTCATAGGTATACATTAATATTATGTGGATGTGATATATAATTATATATATGGTATTTAGTGAAATTAATCCTCGCGCATATGTGTGTATATATAAACATAAATTAAAATAAAAAGTTGTTAGCAATATTTAACAATTTTTATGGATATTATGAAATTTATCAAATTATTTAGGAAATTTTAGATATGATTATGCAAACATATATATTATATCCAAATTACAATTCAAAACAAATAGGTAACCACTTAATTTAAACATCCGGTTTTTTCGTCTCTTATAATATAAATGTTTACAGTTTGCATTTATTTCTGCATATACTACTTTATATATTCTATTCAATAAATTAAATGATATTTTGCAACAAGCAAAATTTACCAGAAAAACGTCATTTAAGACTTTTTAATTATTTATCATTGTTTTAACAGATTTTCAATTTTTATTGCAGATTTATATAATTTAATCAATTTCTATTAGATCATGGTAGAAGTTTTTAAAATATAGTCGATTTTCCCATCGATGTCTATTATTAATAATATTAATTTTTTGTACCACAACAATTTGCCATTATTACTTTTTCGAGTGAAACAATTTAATAATTTGGCCTATTTTATTATCCGCAATCTTTAGTATGAGTTCTCTAACCCATAGATGCAATGGTCACAATCTTAAACTAAGTGATCCAACAAATTAGTTCCTTTTCTTCCTCCTTCCGAGTGGAATAATTAAGAAAACCTCTTTTTCGATAATTGCAGTTAGTTAATTATATAATATACCACTTGGCGGTGGTATAAATACAGAGGCTCCAAATGAACTATATATTAAATATTGGACATAAACAAAGTATAATTATACCATAAAAAAAATGAATTCAATGATTTGTATTCGTATCTTTTCTATATATGCTATATGTGTAATATTCAATTCTAATTTATTATGAAAAATTCAATACTGTACATTGCGTATATTATTCTTTTAATATAAAATAATAAAAAATGTTTAAAAATGAAAATAACTTTTAATGTTTCAATTGTTAATATTAAATTATATCCATAATTATAATTCTATGAATTAATTGCACAACAAATACATTTATTTAAATAAATACTAGATATATATAATAATAAGTTACTCGAATTTTTAGTAAATCTTATTTTAAAACTAATTCATAATTTCAAAATTATGTAATTCATTCAAAAAATATTATGCGTTCATAAAATTTTACCAAATAATTTATATTACACTTAACATAACATACAGTACGGTATGTATATGTGTGTAATGTACACATATTTCTTTCATTCATCGCACGTACACACAATATATATATATAAATATATATATATGAACATAAACTTTTTAAATGTACTTCTACGTAGGTATATTATATAGAGTATATTTACCGCATTTTTACTTAAAAGACCAGAATTCATATGAGCTATAAAAGTCTAATTCAGAAAATAAAAACAGAAAAAAAAAGAAACAAAAAAATGCGGTTTTTTTTTAACTGTCCGAGTTGAGTTGTCTTCGAAATTAGATCATAAAAACTTTGCGGCTTTTGTTTTTTGAAGATTCATATAAAAATAACAATGTGTCTTTTCCATCTATAGTTTTACATATAAATAATAATGTTATTTACTTTTTTTCATTTATTATAAAAAAAAATCATTTATAACCATTGAATGATGTTATTTTATAATTTTATTTTACTTAAAGTACATGCAAATCATGTTTTGTATATATAAACACATATTTTTGTGTATAAATAATATACAAATCCAATTTGTATAAGACTGCGATAATTAAGTTATGTATATGCGTATAGAAACAATTTAAAATTGGTTGATAATGAAAAAAAAAAGAAAAATGCTCCATCTAATGAAAGTACTAAATTAACTTATTATTTGTAATTGAGTTATGTAATTATGCCCTGCCATAAATAGTCAAGTCTAAAATTTCATTATAAATCAAAACAAGTATACCATATATAAATATATATATTGTGAGTATTCTAATTAGTAAGGTTGTGTAGTAATTCAACTAAAAAGTTCTTATTTTTACGGTGATAATATACTCAGTATCACATTTTCATTACTGTCTATGCATTTAACATTTATATATTGTTATCACATCAAAAAAAATGATGATATCTGCAGATTAAAATTAAAATAAATAAATAAAATTATAATCTATATGTGAGGTTTACTATTAAAATATCAATAAATAAAATATCACCAAGGATTTTGTCACCATAACATTGAAAAATAAAAAAAAAAATTATATTAAATGCCAATACATCCCTTGAATATTTCAAATATAATTATATATTTATTATAAATTTTAAAATCATGTATACACAACCAACACATGCACATATATAATATGTAAAATACCACCCAAGATTGAAATTAAAATTCTAAATAATAAATGTCTAGTGTGAGATATGTGTTCATTTGATTTTCTATAAAAATATAAATTTTTAATTCAAGTCATGAGTTTTCTTAGAAAATCTACAATTTTTTTATCTGTATACCATATTTTTGTTTTCGTTTTCATTCTTATAACATATACTTTTATTCTATTTTGTTTTAAATCCTTCTTGCCGAACCTATCATATGTTATTTTTTTATATATTTTTCAATAATATACATTCGTATTATAACACAATTGCATAGACTTTTGTATGATATTTGTGAATGCGCGGTGACACTACACAAATTTTGTATAATAAAGAGTAACGTTTAATTAAATAATTTTTTTTTTTAATATACTTTTGGTTCATCGCATCAAGTCATGTTACTCCAAGCAGATCTATACCAGGAAGCCATTTCAGTGAAATTGGCAAATTAGTGGGAGTATATAAAAATTTAAATAACCATTTGTTTTGCAAAGTATCGAAAAATATGTGATTAAATTATTTTTGTATTAGTATGATTAGACGACCATGTTAAACTTTTGGTTATTCAGTACAATGTTTCTATGACTGCACATACACAAAACTTTTAGAGTTCATGAGATGATGTTAGAATAAAATTTTGCTTTTAATTATTAAAATATACAAAATGTGAGTTACATGCATGAGTAAAACTCATGTAATACTCATATAAATATATTAATCAGTAATCATTTGTCAGTCTGTGGTGCTTTCCTGGTAATAATCGCTCCAAATTTAATAGTTGTAAACGGAAGAATTCAATATTCACAGTTTCGTTCTGTTTCAACAGATATAATACACCACGCTTTACTGGTTCCATCAAATACTAAGACATTCCATCTACTACTTTTTTGCAGCGTTGAAACCACTCTTTGCACCTTATTTCTTCTAAAACAGTGAACGATCCTTTCATACTAATATACTTATTAGCATATTAACATTCATTTTAATTATGATATATATTTTCTATTTTTTAATGAAATAAAATTTAGTTTAGTGTTTTGTGTTGTATGACTTTTGTGTATCCTCTTTGTTTTTGATCAAGATTTCGTCACCTTATGGTATCACATATTGGCCTTGTTAATAATGCGATAAAATTGATGTAAATGTAATGAATTTGTATTTTTTTTTGGTTTAACCTGAATCATCCGGAAACATACTTTTTTTTCGTATTTCATATATATTTGTATTCAGAATGTTACCAGAATTTCAAATATACAATCAATTGTTTAACCTTGTGTACGGATAAGCCAGAAAATTATGTTGCCGTATGGCTGATTAGACTTATTTTTATGAATAGTTTTATTATATATTAGTGTATGTAGCTCATGTATAATAAATCACGTGGATGAGATAACTTACCAGATAAACTTTTTAAACATGGTAGAAATATATTATAAGAGAAAAATGAAAAGTTTTCAATTGTTGGAGACGAAAACACAAATTTGAAATACATAGGTATTACGGTGAACCAAAAATTGTCAAAACAATCAATATCAATACTCTAAGATGGCTTGGTTGCGTATTACGTATTTTACTAAAATTAAGTGTTCGTACCTCAAGTCTTGGTTTGTAAACTATATCCAACAGTGGTATCTGTATGTGCTTACTTTGTTACAATAAATATTAACTTAATTAATAATTTTATGCAGCGATATATTAATAATTGTATATTTTATATAAAAATTAACATTTATCTTTACGATAAAACGTTTCAGGGTGTCAATGTCGTGGTATCATTTTTATTAAATGGAAAAGAAAACTGCGTTCAGTATACTAGGAGGGAGTGTATGGCCGGGTTAATCAGTATGCAATTCAATCATAATATACCTATTATTATAAACATATAAAAACCAAAATCCTTGTTATTAAAATCTTAAACTATTATAAAATAAATATAAAATAAAAAATATATTATTGGCCTTAAGTCTTAAAATTATTACTAAGTTATAATACATATTACTATATGCTCGTATAATTATAAGAGTTTTATATTCATTATTATTTTTTAGTTGTATATAATTATAATATACTTAAACATTCATTAAAGGGAACACAACTTCCTTTGAGCATGAATTCTTGTAAAGTACATGTTCGAAAATATGTATATGAATATTCTACATACATATGAAACGACATTTACAATATTATTTAATAAAACTAAAGTTAAATATGTTTGTTTATATATGTTATATACAATATAATATGTATATAATATACCTACAAATAAATAATATTAACAATTTATATTCATTTTGTATGTATATTTGTAGGTAGGTATGTACTTTTATTAATACATATATTTATATTTAATTTAACTATACGAGTATTTATATATACAACATTGTACCAATTCATTTACTCGTATATATTGTATATAGGAATATGTAATGGCGCCAGTCGCGGCACTTGTATATTTGATATCTTTTATTTATTATCAATTATCAATAATATTGAATTGCCAAATTATTCATCATTCAATTAATAAAAATAAAAGATATATGTTTTTTGTGATGATATCACGATATACTAAATTTCTACTTATATATTTTAAATTATCGTAGGTTATCAATAATTTTATTTTATTGTTATTTTATATACTTATTACTTACTTCTTATATATACTTCTACATAAAATAAATTATTAATTTAAGTATACAATCTAATAATTATATATGTTTGTATATAAATATACAATAACTAGTACATGTATTTTTATGCGCCTATATATAATTGATTTTAATTTCAAAAATATGTATAAATCATAAATAAACGAAACACGTATATATATATATGGTAGAGATAGTTAAATGTATAAGAAAAAAAATTGAAATCTTATCTGATCAAATAGAATAAGATAATTAATAAAAAATGTTTAACAATCTTGTAATTTTTTATTAATAAATTTTTAATTATAATTAGTATAGAATTTCATTTCCTATATAGTTGTATATAAAATCCAATAACTTCTTTATTTATACACCCGCTTGTGTATTGAAATTTTGTTATACATTGTAGTTAAAGTCATTATAATAACACTTTGTGAATTTTTAAGTGCATTTTTAAAATGTTTTACTATTACACATTAATAATTTATCTCTTTGGAAAAATAACCGCTGTATTTAACAAATAAACCTTGTAATGCTCACTATTTTACATATTGTTTCGTTTCTACTATAAATTATTATTATATACTTAAGTTTCCAGTGTTCGGATTAGATAATGCATTTTGACCATCTAAATAGAATTATGTTTCTTTTAAATGTCTTTATCTCACAGACAAGATAAAGATAATCATATTTTTGAAAATATCATTTAAATATCATAAAGATAAAATACAATATTATTTGATTTGTGATAAATGATTGGAACAATATTAATATTCAAATTCAAAATTTAGTCCATATTTATAATTTAATTAATTATAAATGAATATGTGTAAAAAACCAATTATTGTGAATATATATATTGTAAGAGTGTATTGAATAAACATTTTTCAGAAATACGTTGTATGTATTGTACTGTACTACTGGGTTCGTTAAGATATTCTTATATTTTTATAATTGTATTTTATCAAATAAGGTATTATAGAGATGATCTTCCACTTCATTATGTTATTAATTCAAATCAGTTGTAATTCTTTACAGCCAAAGATAGAGCATTTATATCTTCACTAATATTTACACTTTTTAATCATTTTAAATGTAAACAGTTGCCAGAGCATTAAACAATTTGACTAATTGATTTAACATTACGTATTCCAATTGATGAAAAAGATGGAATAGTTACATACACGTATAATATATATAAACATTTATGACATACTAAGGAATCTCTTGTATTTATGTTATGCTAACTATACACATATAATTATTATCTATATTAATCCATCGTCTTATATATGCGCCATATATATTATTGTTTAAATGTTGGTTACTGCGTATATCTTATAAGATTTAATTAATTAAGTTGAACTATAATCCACCACAGTACATATGTGTATACTTAAAATAAATAAATTTAATTTACATATTCATATAATATTTATTGTATCTCTTTATGCATATAATATTAATGTACATACATTGAATTTATATATAAATTTGTGAACAATCATATACATAAAAATTGCAATTGTTTGCATAACAATTTAATAAAAATAAAATATACAACACATAAATATAAAATTTCTTCTTTCATTATAATAATATAATAATGTTCTTCTTATACTCGCAAATATATGCTTATTTATATATATACATATACAATATATGAGAGTACGCATATATAGGCATGCATATATTCATATACAGAGATATATATGATTGCAAAATTTTGTATAATAATAAAATTATTAGAAAGCATAAGCTACAAAATAGTCGGCTTTTGTCAAAAGTTAAAATAAAATGTGGTGGATAACTTTTATGAATATTAAATTAAATAAAAAATAAATAACATTTCATTAAAACTAAATGGCTTCCTTTTTCAAATATAATGTAAATTGTATAATATAATATGCATATAACCGCATGCATTGACTGTTTTCTTATTAACAATGTTCGGTTGTACAATGTTCGTTTTACAACATATGTATTATTATTTATATATTATCAAATATTTATTTGTAATACAAATTATATATTATGAGAATGAAAATGCAATACACGCATGATTTTTTTATATTATTTATATTTATTATATAATATTATATATAAAATTTTAATACCATATACATACTACTATATTTCAATATAATTCAGATATCTGATACTCTAAATCTGTATATTTAAAAAAAATTAGATTATACATATATTCATATCAAATAATTGATAAAAAATTATTAAGTGTTTTTAATTATTATGTTATTATTGATGTGTTTATATACAGTAACAAATAAAATAATAGCAGTAATTATTATGATTATTAGTACATATATTAACTATAATAGGTACATATTTATAATTTACTAATTTTTTTAATTGTTTAAATTCCCAAATGATTATAACATGCTATAAATTTAATTCGTATATAATATGAGAAATTTTTAATAAACTAATTAATTATTATTAATTAATAAAAAATTATAATAATCCCAAAATAATTTAGATGTCTCTGATTGATAATGTGAAATAAAACAATAAAATGAAATTGTAAACGTACGTATAAATATACGAGTAGATATAGGATAGATATAAATGTATTGTAGATATGGTATATGTTAGGTATATTTATATCAAATAGTAAATTATATATTATTAGATTAATTATTGGATGCACGTAACATATATAGCATATTTTATTTACTTTTTTTTTCAAACATAACTATGTACTTTTATGAAAATATTATTGATCTATATAATGATCGGTTACTTATTATTAGTTTTTGTTAAGATTATATGATTCTATTATATATTACAAAGTGTTATTATTTACACTCAATTTTATGTATTATATATAGATGAACATAGACTTAGTATGATGAACAGTGGTTTGATTTTTATTTTAATAATTCAAACACAAGATCACTATCGCACATATAATATTTTGTGTACGCATCTTTGAATTTTATAAATAGATACAACTGAAACAATATATGCGTTTACTTATAATATATAAACATACCAAACATGGTTGTTGTAACGTGCTAACGTGCTGAATGAATTCATGCAAAATTTTAATTAGTTGATTTTATTATTTCTTAATATGGTAAGAAGTTTTACAAAAGTATCATTTCATCATCATTTCATTTTTTTTTTTTTTTGGTATTTATAAATAAAAAAATTTAGACGAATGGTACATAACATCAGCCAATATACACATAAATTTATATAGACATGTAAAATATATTATAACAATCAGTAAACATTTTACATATACACATTGATACGATAGTTGTAAATAAAACATTAATATTATTATTAATATTTAATCTATGCTGCTATTTGATATGTATAAGTAATGCGTATATTTTATATTATCAATATAATTAATACATATTTTTAATTTGATTTATGTGATTCAGAATTTTCATGTCAAATTTTTGATAAAATAATTTTTTGAAATTAAAAAAAAATAAATAAAATAGTTATTTGATATGTCTTTTAATCTAGTATAAGTACATTATATATTATCAAATATGTGTGTGGTATATATAGATAAAATATAGATAGACAATAATATATGTATATACGATTAATCTTGATTAGATAAATTTGTTTATTTATTATTTTGATATTTTGAAATATTTGGTGTAATTAATACCTTATTTGGGATAACTATATAGCATAATGTCAATAAAAAACATTGTAATTTTAATAAAATTATTGTATTTTTTTTATTGTACCTGTAACTGAACAATATATGATTCTATATTATAAATATAAGACTATACACTGCATAATAAATTATACTTACTACAATAATATTATAATAAGAGATATATGATCACGATCACTTTCGCAAGGGTTAATTTAAAGATATTGCAGCATATATAAAATTCAATATATAAAAATAATTTTAATAACAGAAATACAAATTATGAACTATTTAAATTTTCGGACTTTAAAAGAAAATAATATTCATAATGAAATATTTAATTTGGTGTTGATATTATTTATTATTTATAAAAATATTCTGAGCATCTATATATTTCAATGAAGAAATTAACAATTTTTTAAATTTCTTTTTGAAGTGTTCGATATATACCCTGTCGTTGTTTAGGCATAAAATGGATAATTCATATACATGGTATATACTTTGGCCTATCATTGTCAACTAAATACTGAGTAATAGTATCGTATACATGGTAACATATTTTACGGAATATATATAGTTTAAATAAATATTACAGAATATTATATAAATTACAACTCTTCCCGTATTTTTCAATATGTGATCGTCATATAATAAGCTTGTTTTATAATAGTGTAAAAATCATAGAAATATGTTAAAGATTTATATTTTAAATATACCAAATTTACGTTAATGTTAAATATGTAATTCATACAAATATACATAAATACATATATACATAAAATTTTACTATATATAATATATATATAAATAAATTAAGTTTGCGTTAAAGGTGTGAATATTAACATTTAATATTATACTGAAATACAAATAAACAAATACAATTAATATACTTATATATTATATATATCTGTGTATATTATATAATATATATTTTAATACATAACGTACAAAATATTAAATAGCAAGATATCAGGAATATTAATTTTCATCAAATATCATGTGGGAACCAAAAGAAGTTCTTATATAACAATTTGTATATGCAAATTTTATTGCTATATATGTTTGTATATAAATATAATTTTTATTTGTCAGCACATTATTTATAATTTTATATATTATGGTTAAATTTTAGTGATATCAAGGTGATAAATTATGATAGGTTATATTATTCAAAATCTGTAATCTATATATATATATACATTAGAGTATGTTATATTAAAAAATTCAATTATAATTATAATTTATATTCTAATTGTTTACGAATAAAAGTTTATTTGATAGAGATTTTTCAAAATTAAATTGGCAAGAAAAGAATAATTACTAATAAGCATAAATTAGTAAAACCATATATGTTATTTTTCAAAATTACATATAAATATAATTGCATTGTATTTCAAATGGTTTTTGTTTATATTAATATAATAAATAGTAGCACGCGGTTTTTTTAAAATAATAATTGATAACTATTTGTTTTAATATATTTATATATACAAAAGAATTTTATATATGTATATACTAAGAAATATTCATATATAGGCATTTCTAAATACAATCAATATAATCTTATAAATAATACATACATTACCATAAGAATATAACAAAAAATATATTATATCTTTTCCACGTTTATCAAAAAAATACAATAAATTTAAATCAATCACCATGATAAAATTCATATTCAATATATGCAAATTCAAAATGAAATATTTATTTAAGCATCAAGTAATAAATACATCACAAATTCAATTAACTTGACAAGAAAAAGACGAATGAATGATCAGTTTGTGTAATTCACATGTTTATTTATTTAAAATTGGATTTGGTTATATTACATTCTTACATATATATACTATACCACATAACATATTAAATTTAAATTTAATCTACATTCGTTTATAGTCTTTCTTTTATATATATGCATGTATAAAAATTATTATATAAATTTGTATTTGAAATGAATGTTATGTATTCTAACATATTATATATATATATATATATATATAAACAAATACAAAATATACACTTTATACTGTAAAGACAATTATGATAATTTATTACTTTACTTTGCATACAAAAAAATATTCACTGAAGTTTTATTTCAATGTTTTGTTGACTAAAAATTACTCTCAGTTGATGTATATAAAATTAATAGGATAAAATAAAATGTGTATACCTTACAAAAAATTTAATATATTTGGATAGCATTAATCTATATGTATGCATAGTTGTACTTAGGAAAAATTTATACCTTTACTCTTATAACAAATTTATATTAAATTTTGGAATTATATTCATCACATTGTTTGCCTTGGTGTTGTGTTGATGAAAAGAAAAAGTGCGATCAATAGATTGTTGCCCATCCGTAAGCTCCATGACAATGCATGACTATATATGCTGCACGAGTTTTCCTAACAAAATTGCAGCAAATTAAATTAATATAATTTACTATTTAATATCATTGTAAATTAATATTTACTATTATTATAATGTAGTACGGTTTATAATTGTTTCCACTATTACAATTCACAAATTACAAAACACAACTGTATAAAAATAGAATTGACATGAATTTCAAATAGTAAAATATTACTAATAATTTTGCTTTTGCAAAATGTTCATCAGAGAGTATATTTAATGTAATATCAAAAATCATATATACATAGACGAATATTCTTTTATTAAGCAATGAGTTATATGATTCCATCCCGAAAAAATTTACTATATATATCATAAATAACAAAACCTATTCAAAAACAAACCACTACACATGTTACAGTGAGAATAACAAATTTTTTGTGGCTAATTACACTATTTTTTCTAAAAATCGCAAAATAAAAGTATAGGAGAATAATCTTTTAGTTTGATTTTATGTGTAAAATATTTATTAAAAAATATTCGTCTATGTATGCATTGCTTTTGGTAATATCTTACAAGTTAGTTAGTTTCGTTTAAAATCTATAACTGCATTTGTATACATGCGAGAGTTACGCAATTCGTTTTTATTCACAATGTTATCAAAATCCATATACAATATATTCATGTGATCATTACCAAATTTAAAAATTAAGAATTTTGGTAATCTAAGAAGCTTTTTTTGTTAAACTTAATAATATATTTAGTTGCATTGTTTTTAAAATATATCCAACCGTACATATTATTAAAGAAAAAATGCTCTCTAAATGATTGGATATAGATTGAAATTTATATGATCGTTAGTGAAATATTTTTTAAGTCACCCAAAAGTTTTATGTATATGAAAATTATATTATATAATTTATACATATATTTATGTTTAGATGCTAGCGCTACTCTATATTATTATAAGAAAATTTGTAGTTTCAAAAATTTAATTTAAAATTACATCAAAAAACGTTTAACTGATAAAATATGATTTGATGCGATAAAGTTTATATTGTCTGTTCTTGTGAAAGTATAATATAATTAAATTAATTTATTTATTATTATTATTATTTAATAAAATGTGTTATCGATATTCATTTTGTCGATATTTTGTCCATTCCACATATAGGTATATATTGTATTTGTATCTATATTTATTTATTTATATATTGATAATGTTTGTAACATTTATTTATAAAATTATATAAAATATTTATTTATTTTCCAATTGTTTTCTTCTTTCTCATTTGTACTACAGAAAAAATAATCTATTAAAATATAAAACTAAACCAATGAAAATATTTGCTCCGCCTAGGTAATGACCAATCATATATTTTTACGATCACCGTTTACACCTACGCTTTTAATGGCAACTTGTACTTGTTTTTGCCATTTAAAATAAAATAAAATAAAAAAAAACTTTATTTTATTACCTTTTATTTTAAAGTTTACAATTTACTTTACGTTTATTACAGTAACAAAATACATGTATGAAAATAAAAAAAAAATGTAATTTTAATAATAAAATGTTTCATATAGGTTTCAAAAGAAATATGTACAAGTATGTATATAATGTGTAAGAAGTGTATTTAATTTTAACGCTATCTATAATGTATATAAATAATATAATTTATAACAGTGCAATGCAAAAGTATGATACCTTAAATTCAACAATGTAGTATATTTTTCAGAAAATATGCAGCATCAAAAAAGGGGGATTTAAATGATAAACACCAGAAAAACTATATAGTGATAGAAAGAATTATATTTGAGAATTAAAAATAAGTGGAACGTGACCATAGCTGCAGTTATACTTGATCAAAAACTGAAAAACTCACATCGACAATGAAGACTTGTTGTCTTACCCCACGAGCAAACAACGGGATATATCTGACAGTCTGATAGTTAGGTCATAGTGATGGTTAAACAAAAAGCGGAAAAAATCCATTGGCTGGCATGTTGTAGTATAACATAAGTTAAAAGTTATCTGATTATGGCTATTAATTTCTTTTATATTCCAAAGTTCAAAATAATAATACGTCATAATTTTGCTTACTTACTTATATTTACTTTAATTTCATATTTTTGGATTTTCTATTTGATATTAATATTAATTTTTCAATATTAGTATAATAATTTAATAGAATAGTGTTATTTACTATATTAACGATAATTATTTTAATAATTTATAATGTTCTAAAAAATTAAAATCATTAGTTTTTATTGCTGGTAGAACTGTTCGCACAGCTGACTTCCAGCCATTGTTTATTCTATTGTTAATAAATACCAACACAATATTGAACAAATTTATTTCAGTTTTGGTCAACCTCTCCAATAAGCCAATCTTTTAATAAATCATGTTTAACAATAATTGTTTTCTATATAAACTTGTCGATCAACCCGTGTATTAATATATGTATATACATGTATCTTTTAGAGAGATACATATATATATACTTTTGCAAAGTACTGTACATAAATTATATACGTGTTGAGTGTTGACATTGATACGTTATAGATTATTATATTATATACTATTCTTATCACTTACTGTATAGTAAATTGATCAAAGGCAACATTGAATATTCTACACATTACACATCACATACATTTCATATTATTTTGCTAAATATACATATAATAACATACTCGTATATGATATAATATGAAACATATATACAGATTTTAATTACTTACTCAACATATTATATTGATATCACATAAATTGATAAATATAATTAATTCGTTGAATTACACATATCAATAATGATCTTTAGAAATATGTTACGTGTAAAATTTTATAATTAATCAACAATTTATTTATTGATAAAATTATTATAAAAATTGCATAGCTACTAAAATATTTTGAAATACTTTATATTATGTTGTTCATTACATATGCACAAGTACACACATATCATATACATAGGCTACGACATAAAATAAAAGAATTTTAAAGTATAAAATCAACATAAAATGTATTCAAGTATTATGTATAATTTGTTGAATCTATAAAACTAAATTACTAATAGGTTAATATTGAAAAAAAAAAATATAACATTATACATAAAATAAAGTAGAATAGAATTTTCAAATATCAAATATCATAACATACATTAAAAATGAATGTTATCAGGTTATCAGTTAATTCGTTAAACACCTTACTAATTAAATTGAATATAATATTAATGTAATTTATAAAATGTATTATAATACATATTATCAATACTATAGAAATTTGATTATAATAGAGAAGATATCTAGATTTTTTAACGAATCACAAAACTAACAATAACCCATAATCATAAATTAATCTATAATAATTAATAATTAAGTGGTTATTTCATCATAAAAGAACATTAAATCTTTTCACTCTTTCTTTAAAATGTTGATATATAATAAATGATATTTTAAAATAGTCTAACCACTCGCATAAAATATGTGACCATTTTCTCTGCATTCTAAAATAATAACATAAATATTTTAAATAATTAAGAGAATATTATAATTGCTTATTTAAAACATAGATATATATGAAAATTAACTATCACATATACATTTTATAGCTAATATAGGCACATTTTCAAATATGGTTATGGATACAACATAATACAACATTATATCGAGATTAATCGGATAAATAAAATCAATTTAATAATAACACTAAACATAATATTTATTTAATTATTGCAATTTTCATATAAACATAATGTTTCAAAATATGTGTATAGTAAATGTACCTTATGTAAATTATAATAATATATATATAAATATATGTTTTGTATAATATATGTATATATATAATATATGTACAATATATATATGTGTGTAAAAGGAATTATTATAAATATTAACAATATGGAATAGTCTTTGTTATAATAATATGCATTAGCATATTATAGTTGCACTACGTTGCAGCTATATTTGACAATTATACTTTGGTCAATTCTCATTGCATCCGCTTCCGGCCAATTGAAAACATTTCTAGTTAATTTGAACATTATATATTTGCATATTATTGTAAACACATAATAAATATTATTATAATTGTTGTGTTTAAATAATAACGATAATAATAAAAAAAAAAATAACACGTCATAATATTCCATAATATACCTATACGATATGCATATGTTTTGTGTATTTGTGTCTGTCTGTATGGATATGAAACATTATTATAATATTTTTAAAATAATGTATTTTAACATATATATATATATATACATTTATTTCTATTTGGTTAATGGTTTAATGTTAATCAGAAATCAGTGTACTATATAATTATAATAGCACTATCGTATTATCGTATTTATTATATACAATATAATAATATATTATATAAATAATAAGTATAATTTTAAATTTATGAATATAATGGTTTTTAAAATTTAACTACTTTTGTGCTAAAACAGAATTCAAATTTTGCGTGTAAACCGTTGTAGTGCAATACCAATTGCAAATTATAACCATACGTATAACTGTGTGTTGCTGTAAAACTAAATATAATAAATAAAGAATTAGTTTTCAAAACATTTTATTTCCCAAAACCAATAAATATGTGTAAAGTACAAATTTTTTCGATTACTGTATGCATCGCTATGAATTTCAAAAAACCCATTTGAAAAATTAATCATTTATTATTGAAAATAACATATTCCAATTATCAGATTATAAATTATAAATAAGCGTTTGCAGTATGGAAAATATGTCCAAATAAAATTAAGTTGTATATATAATAACATTGATTCTAACATGTTTTAATTGCATGTACAGAAAATGAATGTGTATTATATATACAATATTTAAATTTTCATTTTAACATGAATCTTATTCATGAATTGACGATCTATTAATTTCTTAATAATTATTGTTTTATTTGTTTTGATACATACTTGTTCAGTAAAAAGTTAATATTATTTGTTGCAAACAAATCCTATCTAAACTTATGCGAAAAGAAAAATGTTTACAACAATAATGAAGAAAAAACCGAATTTGCCGTAACCGAAATTTATTACTGCAATAGTAAATGTTGCGAATGTCGTCTATTAAATACATTGTTATTGTTTATGGCACAAATGAAACAGATTTACTGCATAAAATTATGGTTATATTAGAAAAAAAATATGTGATAAATATTTTTCTTTTATAATAAATTTTTACTTTATTTAACAGAAATGATAAAAGCAAAAAATTAAGTTTTTTTTGCTTATATATTCTTTTGCTATCATTACCGTATAGTTGTCAAGATGAAACGACGTAACAATTCTATGGGTATCGCAAACTGAGGAAACAAATGAAAAGCCTCTCAATATTTACATGATTAAAAAATAAACTGAAAATATAACTTACACAATTAGTATCTTTTTTATAACAAATTCAAGTTGAAT
Source organism: Bibio marci (assembly GCA_910594885.2). Classification (NCBI taxonomy): domain Eukaryota; kingdom Metazoa; phylum Arthropoda; class Insecta; order Diptera; family Bibionidae; genus Bibio; species Bibio marci. The sequence goes on from OU343114.1 coordinate 10,226,949, forward strand.
TGAAATTAAAGTTTTCCACATATTCTCCAGGCGAACGTTAACAGTAATTAATCGGTGTGGATGTCCATACAATATATTACTTGAACTAAATTTAACACAGTAGGATTAGAAACAGCCATTAAAGATACCACTGCAATTTAATAGTAACCGCATTTTTTTTTCCAAAAGACCCAAATTAATAAAAAATATAATATAAAATATAAAATATATGAATAATATAAAAAAATTTAAATTGCCGGATTGGTTATTACATTTTTTAGTAAACAATCCCCAGCAGCACATTCAGGTTAAAAAACAGTTATGGTTAAAATAAACGGTTTATAAACGTAGAAATAAGAAATCATTAACATTGCTGAAGCGTTTTTACCGAGTTATAGTGTATATTAAGTTCCTATTTACTTCTATGTATCCTAATTTTAACATTAAAATACGGTAACGTTGACAATTAACATATCCTCGTACCGTCAAATCAAAGCGTATTAACATAATCGATCAAAATATAATGTGGAATTAAGTTTTAGATAACATAACTACTACTTAATTTTATAACCGTGTGCTACTATATGGGGATACAAACCATCCAGACTTGGATTGAGTATTTTAATTTTGTAGTTAAATGGATGTTTAAAAAGTTAAATGTAGTGGAAATAAATCAACATATTGTGACACAAAAAAGTATTTTGTTTTATTTACGAACCGAGATAAATAAGAGCTATAAAGATATGACAAGAAAATAAACTAATAATTAGGAAAGTTTTTATTTTGAAAAGTACGATTAGTAATGTTTTCCTTAAAGTGAAAATGAATTGATGTGTGGGGTATGAATATGCCTACTGAACTATTGTAATTTGTCACATTTCGAGTGGAATGGCCTTCGTTTCTTCGAACTGGTTTACCGGTTAATGCCAAGTATGACCTAGTTGTATTGAAGCGTTTACTAATTCGTATTCGTTTTGAATATCGAGAACCAGGGTCATGCATCGGTTGAAAACATTTAAGAGGCGACGACCACCATTATCAACGCTGCATTTCAATCATACACAAAAAAAAATAATAATCATTTGATTCACTTGTTAAACGAGCAAATCGATGTATTTCAGTTGATCAAGTTTATTTTGAATAAATAATATGGTTTTTGTGAAAATTAAATAATTATTTTTCTGTTTTTTTTAATCCATTCCGGATTATTATGGAATTGAAGAGGGTGTCTGTAGTTTAAATAATAAAATTAATTATATTTTTATGTGTGCTCCGTGGTGAATATGCAAAATAATCATTTATTGCATATAAAAATAAATAAGAACAATGTAAAATATAATATTTATTTTATAACTTTTAACTTTGTAATATATATTATTTTTATTGGAACAAAATTTTCCACAAATGTATACTTTTTACATATACAATATATGATTGTGTGTGAGACTATTTTTGAAAATATGAAATGTAATTTTATGTATAAAAAAAAATAAAATACCTATATATATATATATTTATAGCTTTTATTTCAGCAGTGTGAATAAACAATAATATAGTTTTAATAACACATATCTATGTACATATATATAAAACAGTATATATATATATTTGTATGTATAAAACGTATGTCTTCCATTATTTCAGACAGTTTTTATCTGAATCTTTCTACTTGGCTAGTTTCACTGTTTTAATTACGATGGATTCCAACAAGAGAAAATAAAAATGTAAAAGCCTCTATTTCAATATTGCCTATATATGCGAGTATATATTCACTCGTATAATATACCGCTAATTCATATATGCATTGTATAATATATATATTGTATGTTTGTACATATGTTCATGCATCCATTTATATTTGCAGTCATACTTTATTCAGTTTATTTTTGGTCTGGGGTTATTTTTTTGGTAATTTAAATTTTATATATGTATCATTATTATTTACATTAAGTATAAAATTATACATACGAACGTCTATGCACGTATATATACTAGTCATTTTAAAATTTATTTAACAAAATATCAGACATAATATACATATAATACCATATTATAATTACCAGGTAAATGTGACCATCTCAAAATTCCGTTATTACATAAAATAAAAGAAAAAAAAAATAAATAAAAAATGAATGTAATGATTAATTTTCATTGTATAGTTGTGGCTGTGTGTATATATATACAATATATATTATTTTTAAAGACGAATTATAGTACTTATAATTGCATTTGAAATCATTATATTATTTTTATTTAAGTAAATTATAGTATATTAATAATAATAAATGTATGTATAGATATGGATAGACAGACACACATTGTTTGCTGGTATATTATATTGACAAAACAAAAACTTATTAATATTATGAATGAATTGATTTTAAAATTAAAGAAATAAAAAAAATAAAAAAAAATTAAAAAAAAAATACAGAAGAAATAAGTAAAAAAATATAGCATGAAATTGTTTTGAATATTATATTCGTGTGTATACACAATGTTAAAATACGTGTATACCTTTAAAGATTACAGTGCTTACATAAAGATCTGATTAGATTCACTCTTCTGATAAGCGCAACAACATTTATACAGAAGAAGAAGAACAAGAAGAAGAAGAGGGAGAAATGGAAGAGTAAAAAAAAAAAAAACATATATATTTAAATGCTTTAAGCTGTACGCGCGGACGTTTATATATATTTATAAAATGAAACCAATAATACCTATTACCTACCAAACCATGATATACATAAAAAATATTTGGAACTAAACATACAAAAGATCACCATGTACGATCGATGGTACTATATATTGTTATATATTGTATAATATTAATATAAATAAATATATGCATATACATATAAGTATAAATATAAAACAACAAAAAGCTAAACAATCCTTTTGTATTGTAATCGGTTTCTAATTAGGATGATTGCTTTTTATTCAAATAAGGTTTCATATATTCATATGGAATTATAGATAGAATATAATAATAATTTTGGTTTTTTTTTTGTTCGGTTTACGCTTGATGGAAAATAACTTATTGTTTTGATGTTTTTAAACTTATTATGATACAATATTGTATTATATATGGTTTTAATATGTTTAAGCATATTAATATACAAATTCGTAAATGGTATTATTGTTCATATACAATTTTTTATTATTTTTAAATATTCACTTCTATATAATATAATTCGGAATAAAAAAAAAAATGTTTTGTCATATTATAATATAGATTTTTATATTTAATTAAAATGCAAAGTAAAGAAAATAGTATGTTATTCAAATTATTCAATATACCATCATTTCATATATGTATACGTATAATGGTAGATGCATAAAGTCAATTAAACCGTCTATATGAATACTTATAACGTCCTTTAGGGCATCTATGATTTTCCCATCTATTTATTTGAAGGTAAAATTTTAAATAAAGAATTTTCGTCATACTAGATAGAAACATGAAGAAAGCAAAAGTGACTGAGAGATTTTCGTCATATTTTGTTTTGTTGCTTCCACGAAGGAAACAACGCATCGCAAGCTCTAAAAAGCTTATGAGTTGTGTATGGCGACAAAGCTTTAGAAGGACAGTGTCAAAAATGGTTTGCAAAACAACGTTCAAGTGTACTAGATGACGACTTCGTCCAAGCAATAATCGATGTGCATCGTCATAGTACAACACGTGAGATTGCATAGAGAAGCTCGATGTATCACATGAATTGAAAACATTGCGTTTAAAACAATTTGGATGCGAAAAAAATTTTTGAAACGATTGCTGAACTGGTGATGAGAAATGAAATGTTTACAACAATGTAAATTGCAAAATATAGTGGTGCAGGAAATATGAACCAGTCCCAACAATATCTAAAGCAGCTATTCATCAAAAGAAGGTTATGTTATCAGTTTGATTTAATTACAAAGTCTATTTTGAACTTTTACCACGCCGCAACCAAACAATCAATTCAAATATGAGTACATACAACAACCAACCAAATTGAAAAATGCAATTCAAGAAAAGCGATCAGAATTAGCAATTGGCATACAACATTTATTTCATATAAAACAGATATTTTATAATTATGTGAAAATAAGTCATTAAGTTGATATAAAAATAAATAATATCAGTCATATTAAACACAACTGATGTTAAATGTTAATACAATTTTTAAAGCCAATAATTCAAAAAAATTCTTGAATAATTTGCAAATATATACGATGTTCTTCCTTATAACCAAGATACTCGTATGCGAATAATAGCTTTTAGATACATGTATGAAAATTATATTAACTATTCCATAAAAAACGTTTTAGTTAACAATATCCAAATATAAAATAAAGATATGGATATAATAATATTATAATACACAAAATATTAATATTTAATAATATTATATAAAAAAAAATATTTTTCTTGTACATTGAAAAGAACAAAAATAAGAACAATATATAATCTTTTTTATATTTATTTTGTTAACATAACCATGGCTAAAATATTTTGCATGAGACAAGTCATAAAATTATTGTAATCTTATACATATTTCAGTATACAAATGACTGCATACATTATCAAGAATGTTCATCGCATTTCCAATGAATTGTTTCTATTTATCTTATTTGTTTTTATTTTTTTGCTTGTTTTTTTTTTGCATTGAATATATATTTTATAATATATGTATAGAGCTGGCAGACCCCAAGCAGTCTGCTAAGGTAATTTTTTTTAAATAAATAAATAAATAAGTGAATAAATAAATAAATAAATAAATAAATAAATAAATAAATAAAATTCGATATTGCATTTTTTGATATTAATATAAGTAAATGCAGTTTTTGAAATTTTCACAACATACATGTATTTAAAATAAATTTAATATAAATAATAAATGTTGAAATACATTTTTATCTGATAAATAGCAAATATAATATAATATTATATGGAATGCAGTAAGGAACGAAAAATGAGTGAGAATAATGTCTTCCACCAAACTTTAGAACTTCTTTCTTTTTTGTTTAAATTATCAATTGCAAAAAAATCGGGTGAATGGTTCAAGAGGAATCCCATATTGTGAATATTTAGATACCATGCGAGCACTCTGTACGAGCGGGGATAGTTTCTCCTACTTCCTCATGGACCACAGAATCTTAAATCCAAAATTTCAAAACGATAGTTAAAATACTTCGACTAAATGTTTGGGGGACATATGGACAATAAAATGGCATGCATTTTGTTTAATTTTGTTCAAAAATCGTAAACAACAAAAAATCTAATTTTTTTTTCGGTTTCGGATGATATGAAATATACACATTATATTGCGTGTTGTTAATTATTTTTATGAAATAAGGTATCAGTGAGAATCAGTTAATTTCAAAATTCTTATCAAATTTATAACACGTATCAGTTGCGACTCGTGAAATTATTTTCATATATTAAAATTCATATTGAAAATTAATTTCTAAACCTGTGCAATGATTTTAATGATCTCTTCTGTGAAATATTAGTGAAATTTATTGAATATTCAAAATATGTAAACAATAATAATTGAAATACAGTTAAAAACAGATAATTATTTGACGCAAAATTCAAAAAAGGTTCAATTTAGGTTTTATGGCCTCAATAGTTATTTTGGTACATGTTTATCCTCCACACCTGATACTTGACAAATTATTCTAATCCGTCTATTATTATTATTATTATTATTATTATTATTATTATTATTATTATTATTATATATTATTCTTGTAAAACATATTTAGATGGGAGATCCTATAAAATTATTGCACGTAATCAAATAATTATAATAGTTCATAAAAGACGATTTTCCGGAAAATTTAGCACCTAGACATTTATTTATTTTTTTTTACAAATGACGTACATTTACAATTTATATGGATACAATTATTTATAAGAATTTTAAATGTGGTGTGCAAATGTACACATACTAAAAGTAAAATTTTTCGACTTTCTATAAATTATGTTATTTACAATAAATTGAATAAGTAAATATTACTTCGCGTATGAATATAAATTCTTAGCACATGTAACAATTGTTTCATTGAAATTAAAAATTTATTATATGAAAATTGAAATTATATTATATGAATAAAAAAAAAAGAAACAAATATAACCATCGATCAAAGCAGGTGATAACTTTTTTTCGCTTGTGTATATTCATTTTAGTATTTTTAGAGTTGATTAAACGAAGAAAAAAAAATACACTGCACTACAATATTTTATTAACATTTTTTATAGTATAATATATATTCTATATACATTGAATGGATGATCGTACACATCAAAACATAACATTATTTATAATAAATCGTTATATATAACATAATATTTTAAGTTGATATTAATTTTAAAACAGGTGAATTTATTTCTTTGTTTAAATTATATATGCATTATGATTACGTTCATATTTGTATATCATTATTAAATTTTTTTTTTATATATTACATATAGATGTGTGAAGTTCATTAAAATTAACTGGGAGTCAAATACACGCAAATGCTTTAATGTGAATGAAATCATAAATATATAGAACATACATTTATTCATATTTATTATATACACCTATTATTTATATACAAAATGATATGTTAATTGAATTGAAATTGATATAAAATATTAAAAGACGTTTGTGGTTATTTTTTCTTCTGTTTTGAACAGAATATCAAATTTAATATAAAATTTTAAACACTTCTGTAAGCTAATACATATATGTATTTAATAATAGGCACATGTCATCGCAGACCAGACCAAATATATCTATCAGTAATATACCTGACCCACTTAATCTGCTAGCTTAACGACTGCCTCAACATCAACGACAAAATAACTGCAACTTTGAATTGCAAAATATTTGTTAAAAATAAAAGGAGTAAACATTTTTGTAGATTGGATTGAAATAAATGAAATGATTTTTGAAACCACTTTGTCACTATGGGTATAATTAAGCAAATAAGATAGTTTAAAGTACATCTTGTTACAATCACTCACAATAAATATGTTTCAACAGACATTGAATTGCGTGATTTCATTAAATGCAATATTTTGATTATCAAATTGCAAAAAAAAGGACATTATGCGTATTAATCCAAACTAGTGTAGATGTATTGCGTCTCTCAAAACCATCAACAAGTTGCTGCCCTACAATTTACATCAAAGAATTTCAAAATGTATAGTGTGCAGCACATCAAATTTCGAATTTCACATGTATATCACTTTCTTTTTTTTATAAATAAATGCCTACAATGAATCACTCGTGTATGTTGACCTGAAACAATTGGTAATGAGGGGTTTTAAATAAAGTACAAACAAATAAAAATGGATATTCAAATCAAAACGTAGAATACAATGTGCCCAATATTAGGACATAAAATGGCTTCAAATGAAACTAAATGACGCTGTTTTATTCAAGTTATATAAATGTTCCATCGAAGATTAACATAAATACACACAAAAACTTCGGCAACAAATGTTTGTAAAACTAAATTACTACCCAGTCTTGAGCATATATTATAATGATCATAGTAAATATTAAATACAATCCGGATTGCAAACGATGTATCATTATTTAGTGATATAGGCTAAATATAATATAATTATAAAAATAGGCAAAATTTATTATTTTATGTTTTATTTAAACAATATTAAAATTAAATATTTTTCGATATCTCATTAAAAATTTATAATAATAATAATAAAATCATAATTTCTTATAACAGAGAGACAACATAAAAATTATATGGGTATACTAAAACATCTTAAATCGACAGGTGAACACATATGTAATAGTATATAGTTATATAATAATAATTATATATATATTTATAAATATACAGTAGTTGGTTTATTTTAAGCTTATTATAAAATTTTTTTTTCATATAATTGTTGGCTCGTGCCGTGAGCAATAAAGACGAATTATTTTTAATATATATACAATGTATGAATGTAGATAGATATAAAATAAATTATGTATATATGTTATATCCTTTATTTTATATAAAAACATAGGTTTAAAATTATATATAGATGTATGTTTAAAAATGTATAAAAATATCATTATTATTAAATATCACCTTGCATACATATTCTATATATAAATTCCATTGAATTTTTTAAAAATTTAGTATATTATTTGTAATAATTATTTATTTGATGGTGATAATGTTATGGTAAAATTCTTAAAATGCTTTTTTAAACCTAGTTTGCATTTTATGCACATCATATCATATAGAAAATACACATAAAAATAATTATTATCAGTTATTATATTTAATTTATAAAATAATTAGCATTAAAATATATGTTAGTTATCTATTATAGTCTAATGATATGATGTGCATACAAACTAGGTGGAAAAAGCATTTTAAAAATATTACCATAGTATATTATGTTTCCCATATAATGTACTGTAGTACATATGCTATTTATATAACATAAAATAATTATATTTATTTTATTATAATACAAATCAGAATATAATTGATATCAATATCATATATATATATATATATTGATTATGTATTATAAGTGGTGTTTGAATAAATATATATATATGTATTCGTATATATATATAACTAAATTATTTTCAATAAATCCTTTAATTCTTCTATTATTATAATAACATAAATCGAATTTTTGGTGTATAAAAATATCTATTGCCATTTATACAATTTTTATAAAAATATACGTATTGTATATTCCGTTTATATATTTACTTACAGACAAAATATTATTGTGAAATCTAGTGTGAAATAAGGTCCTGCTGACTTAAATAAACATTATTTTCTGTATATGTATGTCGTGCGTGTATGGTGTTATATGGATTGTTATATACAACTTGATGTAATTTAAAGATTTAGAGAAATTGAATTCAAATATATGTAATATAAATAAATATAGAAATTGTGAAAAATATATGATGGAAAAATAACTATGTGTATAGTATACTACTACCATGTTCAAAAGTGTAGCGAAATTTATTCATAAACATTAAAATACATTATACTTAATCAAAATTTATGTTGTCTCATTCGAAGTACTCGTCATCAACTGCTATACACCTATGCCAGCGTTTGATCCATCATTCGAAACAATTCCGGTACTCCCTCTTTGTCCTCGAAGTGGTTTTACGATTTTATCGAATAGAAAGAAGTCACATTATTGTAATCTATGAAAACAGTGAATATGATCTACTTTTTTGATTGAAAACGACGTGGTTTCGGTTCGGTTTTGGTGCTTCTGGAGACTGTCATTGACTCGATTGATGTTTCGTTTGCCTGTCATATTCATAAACCCGGATGTGCCGTCACCACAAATTTTTCAAAAAATTAATCTCTTTTGTTACTAATATTACAGTAACACGTATCCAGCCCAATCCATCATGAATAATGCAATGTGTTGATCCAGTTGATATGTTGATCTCTTCAGCAATCTCCCTGATTGTTAATTTTGAGTTTTCTGTCAACATTTTTCTTATTTTTTCAACCTTTCCTGCGGTTTTCGATGTTGATGGTCTTGCGGCATAAGGATCACTTTTTACATAATCAACACCATTTTACAAACGTTCAGACCACTTGTATACTGCGGTTTTTTCATGATCACCAAAATACTTTTTTATAATTTCCAATGAATCTGACATTTAATTTCGTTTTTAACACAAAATTTAATGCCAATTCATTGTTCCATATTTTTTTCCATATTAAAAATCGCCGAAAAACAAAAGTTTGATGTTTACAATACTCTGTCAAATTAACAATTGACAAGTAATTAAGCTACCAATTGGTAGCAATGCCAACACAAGGGTTGTGCAAAGAAGAACAAAACAAGAATTTGACATTATCTTAAACGCGCAGCGAGATTTAAATGAGAAATTCCGCGTCACATTTGAACATGGTAGTATATATTTATTTTTATGTATATAATTGGATATAAAAACCAATCAAAATCACAAAGAAAGTATTATCCACTCAAGTAATATATGACGATTTTAATGAATTAATAAACTTTTGAGTCTGGAAAACTATTCAATGGACAGATTCATCATTTATTATAAATGTGTACAAATTGGATAATTTTTAAATTGAATTGTATATAGATTTGATTTCGTTATTTGTTTTTCGCTAAATTAATGTGCAATATGTTTTGAAATAAAAAATTTGATTCTATTGACACAAAGCAAACATATAGAAGATTACACTTTAACTTATCGCTGAATTTAAAACACAACATGAAATGGATTTAACATAATTTTCTGAAAAAAATAAAAATGTAACAAAATAAACAAAATATATAAAGAATCTGACTATATAGTCAAACATTATAAACATAATAATATTCTGCTAATATTTCTTCACCTATCTGTTGTCCAAATCGCAGGTTGTCATATATATATATATGTGAATTTATTTATAATTCCTTTGTTTGTATTGAATACATATATAAATAAAATCACAAATAAAAACAAAATAAAAAAATTATAAAATAAAATGATAATTTAAAAATAAACGCAATGAAAATTCGAAAATGAAGTGGAAAAAAATTAATAGTACATCTGGATCTGAGTTCGTTGTTATCCCTCTAAGTTTTTTTCGTCTCTATACTCTCTATATAATATGTATATGTATATCATATATGTCGTGTTTTATGTTTTATGCACACGGAATAAATTTTCATGTTTTGAATTATTTTATTTTTATTCGAATATAATATGTGTCTTCCCTTTAATCTTCTTCTTAAGTCACGATTTTATATATATGTTATATATTCGTCTTTAAAAATGTATCCATATACAAAAATTCATATTGTAATACGTAAGTATGGCTAAAAATTATCCAAATCTATATGAGATACGTATATGAGAGAGTACATAAATACAAAAATTATTCATTGTTTTTCTGTTTTTTTATTCTTTGAAATATAAAATATATTTTACATTTTTTAAATTCTATAAAAATTACTTAAAATTTTTGTTACCATGAAATTATTTCGCACTTCATAAAATCATATATTATTACAATGTATTTTTTATGGTATACCAAATTTACAGAGTCGTACCGGTGCTTATGACAAATGTATATAAATATTAATTTTGGAATAAAGTTAGTATAAGAACAATATTTTAGTCGATAAAATTTTACACTTATACACAGACACGATTAACAATCGTATTTATTGAGTATATTCCAAATAAAAGTGAAAATCATGGGTACCATATCTGAATTGATGTAAACAGGCAAAATTCACTAACTACAAATATTCTTATTTATTAAGTTTCTAATACTATTTCCAAATGCAGCGAAACTATATTTTAAATATATATGTATGTAAGAAAAAAAATGAAATTTCGAAAGGAATAGGAATTTGTTATCAAAATTGGTGTACCTATGTATGTATTTAATAAGAAATGAATTTGCACAAAATCATATAAAAAAGATATATAGTTTTATACATAAAAAATATTTAAATTTTATTATATATTGCATTTTAAAAAAATCAACTAACTTCAATTTCACACAAAACACCAGCAGTACTATACTGGTAATAAAGGGTAAAATAAAAAATATAGAAATTAAATTAAAAAATACAAAATTTTCATTTATTTATTCATGCATAATTTTATTTTTTTTTCATTTTTTTCTGTATATAATAACTACTACTTTATCAGCAAAGTGCATCAAGTCAGTTTGCATATTGTACTTTAACATAAATAGTCAAAAACAAAAAGGATATTTATATAAATTCACCCAACGACCTGCGCATATATGTATACCAATATTACATAATGAATATGAACTTGTATTTGCATTTTCATCAAACCATTTCATTAATAGATTTTGTAATATATACAGTCAACTTGCCGTTGTAAACACGAAATTTGTAAAATACGCTTTCATAAACATTTATAATATTGTCAAAAAATTGTGACAATCAAATCATATATACGAAAATAATTTATGTTTAATATAACTCTTCTATACCTGAATGTGAAAAAGAAACTGTAGTGATTACTTCATGTACTTGAGTCTGAACTGAACTGATTGTGCACATAATTCTAGGAGATTGATTACTAAAAGGAAAAATGTTTGTCAAATATTATATACGGAGTCGCCACTCAATTTATAGATATCTAAATGTATTATTTGTTCAGAACAGTTATAAAACGAAATCTTGTCTGACGAACGTATACAGTGTATTAATTGTTTATCTACAGTGGAACACAATAATTACAATAATGGAAAAAAAAAGAACAGCTTATGAAAGGTTCTAATGAATGAAAAAATTTACAATAATATCAAATTGTATATATGCTTTTCCTCCATAATATGAATGTACATTTATTACTTTTATATGTAGGTGCATATGTGAATATGAGTATGTATATATGAAATAAATGATGTCATATGATAGCTCCTACTGTACGTCACTTATTGGTAAATCTAAAATAGGCAAATCAAAATCTGGATATATTTATTAAAATGTAGTATTAAATGTATTATAGATAGAGTATACGAAGTTTATCTGCACTTTAAAATACATGTACTATATCAGTCATTTTGTCATATATGTATTATATAATATTATAAATCTATATGCACTGCGTATTTCTAATAAAATCATTCCGATGCTTAACATTTATTCAATCGCAATTTCTATAAAAAGATGAAAACAAAAATTAATTAAAAACTGTCATCAGAACAATAATATACACATCAACAATCATTATGAAACAATACCATTTTAATTTTTAATTTTTTTTTTATATATCTATGCAACAATTCGTTTTGATATAAAAATAATACAATTAATTAAACTTAACGATATTATTAGTATTTAAAATTGTATATCAAAAGAATAAACACCAGTCAAAACCTTGGCCATACAATAATTGCATAAAATTGTGGATATAACTAACATCAGAAATTGTCTAACATGCTAGTCGCTTTTACTCTTTCAGATGTCCGACAAATAACTTATTTATAACATTTACATTATTTAAAAATTTTAAAGTATTAAAGTGATTCGATAAAACAACTTTAAATTGCAGTTGCGAGTTCTATTCGCGATGCTGATATAAGAATATTTTAATTCATTATTGAATAGAACTATCATTTGTTCGTTTATGCAACTGGAAAACGAGTATCTTTTTAATATTGAATTGAGGATCTATATTCATACTAAGAACACACACTAAACACTATGTGACTATATTCATTCATTTAAGAATAATTATATAAATTAAAACATACTGACTTACTCAGTAATTCATCAAATTGAATGTAATGTCTTTTAAATGCCACCTTAACTACGGGTACAATTGTGGAGGTATATATTTTATCCATTCAACTGAGAACGATTGCAGTGGATTGATTTTGAACCACAATGAACACCAGTATTTGTGACCACATCACCAAACTTGTACCTCTATACAGAATGGATTCAAATGTTGTCTCACAAACAAACAGAATTCGAACAACATTTTGAAATGTCAAATCATAAAAAGTAGTTCTGTAATCGACAAATAGTACTTTTCTGAAAGAATAAAAAACTTGATTATTGATGAAGTACATGTATTCAATATTGAGGATGATTATACGCAGAACCGAAATCAATGTAAATGCCTTTTTTATAGTTTGCACTTAATTGACTTTGTTTCATACATTATGATTATATATATTTTTATATTATTTTCCAAATATATAAAAATAATTTCTTAGATATAAAAAAATATTTCTAATCAAAAATAAATCGTGTGAAATTTTCATGATCAGCATATATTATTGCAAAAATTCGATATAATTTTTAAAACAAATAAACTTCTTTAATACAAAATAAACCCATTCATCTATAAAAACCCTTAGAATTAGAGTAAATACGTATCAAAATAAAAACCAGCAATAAAAATCTTATCCTTATATAAATATATACATATATTGATTTAAGGTTATCTTTGCACGCTGACCCTTTTACAATTTGTCTCTTTTATAGTACCTATATACAAATACATGTATTTATTGTATGTATAACGAATTTATTCATTTATTGTTTATCGTATAAATTTATTTCACATATATAGAAATTTTATGGAATCTATTATACAAAATATTTATCCAATATTGTATAAAATTTCATATATTGGTGGATATATAATTTTAAACGAATTCATAAATTGAATATAATATAGCTGCCGTTGTGTATATGCATAAGGGTTGAATAAAAAGAAAAACATATCCCTATATGTACATGAGTATGAGTATTCACTGTATTAAACGTATAACTTCTATGTACCCGATAAAATAATTTTTCGTTGAAGCAGAAAATTGTCTTAAAAATTAAATCTATTATTTTCTGAATTTATCTATTTAGAACCAATAACACAGTTGATAAAATTGAATATAAGTATTGTTGTGTATATTATAAATTTTCCATAACAATTTATATTATAGAATGTATTTATATATTATTCGGTATTTATTATATTATTTGTGAATTAACATTATACGTTCATAAGAATATTGAAAAGTTTATAATTATATTAATTTTTATATATTCATATTGTTGAACTGTGACTTATTATAAATACATAAATTAAATATCAATTGAAAATATTGTATATAAATATAAATATTTCTAACATCGCATTCTTGTTTATGTGAACTTATATGGATATTTACCTAAGTGGGTAAAAAATTCTACCCTTGATACGATAAATAATATGTAATATAATATATAAACGTATGCAATGGATAAAATTCTTTTTGATTGTTTCGACAATATTTGATTCACCGTACAACTTGTCTATTTCAAAAATGTTTCTTCGTCGCCAACCATATTATATTCTTTGACGGTACTAAAATATGCCACCGAGTTTCTTTCGTTCAAATTTCGCATAAATTTCAAACAGTGAATGAAAATTGTGATTTATTCCCTATAATCAAATTAAATGGTATTTTGGTCAAGATTTTTGACAGATGAAACAATTTATGCTGTTATGGATGTGGTAGATGGTACTGACAATGAATCAGAGCAGTGAATGAATATGTTTTCTTACAAAACAAAATAACGTATTTTTAATGAACTTTGTTTTTAACACGGGATTTTTTTTATTGTATTTGTTTTACATTTTTTGTGTAGTTTAATATTTTACATTTCTATTATTTTATTAAACATTTCGTTTTCACAATTTAAAGTTTTAACGACGAGATTTTTGTGCAAATTCGTCAATTATCTGGTCAACCTGTGGTATGTACGCTTATGGTAAACATCCACTTCATTTGTGATCAAGTGAATTTCTCGAAAGTTCACAACCTTGGGCATAATTTTGTTGAAATATTTCTGCGTATTTGAGAATTTTTCTATACTTTTTGAAAAATATTCAATTACTTAACTTAACATTCAAACAAGAATATAACCACAATTAAGACATAAAAGTTTGTATGCTGTTGTCTGTGACAATTGAACCGACCTAATAAAAAAAAATTCAATAAATTTATTCTAGTTTACAGTTTTAACGAAACAAAAAAGTTTTTACAGACAAGATATAGAAAATATTACCAATATATGACCAATATTGTTAAAAAAATCGAATATTCCATACAAATCAAAATGATTTTGTCGTAAAAAAATTAAATACATATAAAATAATATGTTTTGAAAATAATTTTCACAGACAAATTATGTTAGTGCGAATTTCACAATATAAAATAAAATAAATTAATTATTTAATATGAAAATGAATAATAATATGTATTTATATACAATATAATTACGATAATAATAAAAATAATAATGATATTTAATAACTTTTTATTATAATAAAATCATTTGAAGTTTAATATTATATGTAATTTGAATATACTGAATAAAAAAAAAACAAGAAGAACAATATAATATACAATTAATTAAATTGAATCCTTGAGAGTATGATATATAAATATATAAATTATTGTATATATATATATAGGTAACGTTGTAACACTTAAATGAATATTTGAACATGTGCATGATATAATTAAATTCATATAATATTCGTGTCTATAATTGATTGTTTTTTCTTTTTATTTCTATTATTATTTTTATTTTTATTATTATTATGATTATATTATTGTATTTATTATTTAGTAAATTATTATTTTTAATAATATTATTTTATTACATTTGTAATGAAAATATACTTCATATAATCGGAAACGGATATACCTAATTTTCTTATATTATTATAATTTTTTTTTAATTTTTATAATTATTTTTTAAATTACATTAATTTTTTTTTCTTTTTGTTTTAAAATGAAATATTATAAATAATATAAACGAAATTTATTATTGCAAATAACCTAATTTATTTTTTTATCTATATATAAATTTTAATTACTCTAAATAGTCTAACAAAATCAATGAAATTCTGCAATTATATAACATTTTTATAATTATCAATACACTGAACACACACATACACATGTTATATGATTCATGGATTTATGTAACATTGAAATATCATATTATACATATAAGTATTGATGGATTTAAATACATAAATATTATAACACAATCAATTTAGAGTAAAATATATAAGACGTATATTTTATTATATTTTTTAGTATAGTTACCTATCTATTTCTAATTCATTATTCGATTCTGTAAAAATAATCCCAGATTAAATATTTGACTCGTTTGAATTTTGGTTTTGATTGACAATCGGAAATAACAATTGAAATTTTAACAATACAAATAAGACGACTGGTTTAGTAATTTTCAATAAATTTTTTTCTTCTTTTGGTACGTTATGTACGTACTCAGTCTGAAATATAAATTCTTAAACATTTTTATAATCTCTTATAACTATAACTACCAATAAATATTATATTCATATATATATATAAGATATAACATTTAATTCATATGTATAATATATATATTTAGCTTCAACTCAGGTAACAGATTATAAGATTGTTATATTACCACATTTTGTGTTATAACATTATTTATAATAGAAAAAAAATTGTGATTTTTTTAATTCATTTTGTAAATCTTATTGCATTTGGAATGATATTACGTTATTCAATAAATCAATCATCAAATAAATATACATAACTTTTTTTTTATTAATTTAAAAGAATTTTTTCATAAGAATAATATAATTGTTATATATATGTATTAGTAATATGTTTTTTGTTACTTTGTGGCTTTTAATGGAAACTTATATTTTTAAAAGGACTATAATTCATATATTTTATAATTTTATTCTAATTTAAATTTTTTACTTAAACAAGACAGTTTATTAATATTCTATATACATATAAAAACTAGTCATTAGAGTTTCCAAATATAGATTAACATTCATGTATACTCGTATATAAATTATCATCTCGTTTTATAATTGTAATTATTAATAAGGGTTCAAATTCATATTAGGAAATGGATATAATATATTAATTAAATTAATTGTAGAAAATGAACTTAAAATTTGAAAGTTTTATTATAATATTGTACAATTGAAAATTATATCAATCGCTAGAGTATTTTTTGCATGAATATCTACAATAAATATTTTGTTAGATTTATATCTTTCCTTATCAGAAAAACATTCCTTATACTGTTTTCAAAACACTTTAACTTACAGCTTCAACGACAACTACGTCTCATTCGAAAAATGAATAGGAGAAATATATTCAAATGTTGTAACTCTGTTACTGTTAATATATGAACAATTAGGTAATATATATGAAATATCAATAATATATATAGATATATACGTACAAATATGCAACTACAGATACCAATACATTTTACAATAATAAAATAAAATCCAAAATAAAAAAAATTTTATTTTATAAACAAATACAATCTGCAAAAAAAGAAAAAATAAAGGTAAACAACCAAAAAGTTAATTTAAACTTATTTTTTTTTCCATAAGTAATAGGTATAAATAAATTTTATTTTTAAGTAAATTTTACGCTGGTTGCATTACAATAAGCAAAATAAGTGAGCGTAAAATTTTAAATCGGCAAAGATTTTATTATTATTCAATTTGTTTGAACCGTTTTTATTTTTGTTGAATAAAAAT
The DNA here is from genome assembly GCA_910594885.2 of Bibio marci. Taxonomy (NCBI): domain Eukaryota; kingdom Metazoa; phylum Arthropoda; class Insecta; order Diptera; family Bibionidae; genus Bibio; species Bibio marci. Next base: position 10,244,990 of record OU343114.1, read on the forward strand.
CTTATACATATGATGGGAATCCGTATGCATTATTTTACCATACAAAACACAATTCCAATTGTATGTATCTATATAAAAAATACATACCATATAAACCAGTGTTGAATACATATAATAATATATAAATATAATACATAAGTAAGTAAGTTTGTTTGTGACTATTGTAAATAAAATAAATAAATTTTATATTGTGGCCGATTTTGTACGCATTTGTTGTTTAGTTAAAAGCAAATAAATTTTTGAAATTTTAATGGAATTATAAATAATAATGAAATGAAAACCAATGTACATAAGGTGGCTTATACATGGGTGGCATTGTGGCAATATGGGGCTACTAATATAGCATATATTATCCGTTAGTTATGAGTAGAAAAATATATTTTGAATCACTTATATTAACAGCTTATACAGAGAGAAATTGTCCTTGTCATTACTTGTATTTAAATCAATTTGATTTAAATTCGCCTCTGACTGAACACAATACATATATTATAAATTATAATTCATTTATATAAAATGAATATAGATCAAGATTATTGTATGGTATTCTGTGTGCTATTATAATAATAAAGAATTATCTAAAATAAATTTTGATAAGTGAAAACAATACAAATGAAATGACGACGATTATTTTGTGATAAGAATGAGACAATAGAGTTTTGTATTTATAATTTTAAATTTTAAATAAATTATTTCATAATTGAAAATATTCATATCATTGTTGTTTTTTTTTGTTTAAAAATAAAAGTACATATTTATATTTCATCAATTATTTAAAATTTTAGACGCTTTCGCAAAATATGTAAATGTATTATTAATAAGTATGAAGTAGATAGTCTGAATAGTTCTTGATCCGACACAAAGACGTCGTTACACAGTGTGAAACTCTGGAACTATACCTGATTGTATTCAATAAATATTTCTGCGTTGATTCAATACTGTTGAAGATATAAACATACATAGTATAAACAGAAACAACATTTGTTTGTATATTGGCAAAAACTAATTTCATCAGTTTAATATAATGTTATAAGAGTACTATTTTTTAAGATACATGACGCATAGGACATAATATTCATCAATGAATTTTTCCATGCATTGCAGGTTTGAAATGTAGAAATTTCTATAGAACGATTTATCTTTTAGAGCTTAATACAGCTTGGCTATGGCAAAAAAACTCGATATCTGGGTTCCTCCTGAACTTAACACAACGCATTTCCATCAGCGATATGGCGATATGAAAAGTAACGAAAATGATCAATTTTTGAAACGTTTGATAACTGGCTATGAAAAATTGATTATTTGCCACACAATGTAAATCGGAAAAGATCGTGCAGCCAGCACAGAGATAAACTATAGCGTAAACAACATCCAATCCATCAGATATCCAACAGAAGAAGGTTATGTTATCAGTTTGGTGGGATTATAAAGGCATTGTCTATTTTGAACTTTTACCACGCAAACCAACGAATAAAAACACAAGCGTACATTCAACAACTGATTAAATTGAATGAAATTCTAGAAAAGTGACCAGAATTATTGTAGCTTGGTTGGCGAAGTTTTGCCACATCCATCATATATAGTAATAATCTTGCACCATCAAATTTAAACTAGTTTGTAAAACTTTTTGAATGGTAAGAATTTCAATAATGCATAGTAAATAAATGAAAAAACATATTTTAATTAAAAATTTATTTAATTTAATTTTATTATATTTTCATTTTTTTCTTTTTACTTTTTTTTTGTGATGGCCATTTTGGCATTTTACATTTTTTTTTTATATATAATATATATACGAATATATATTTAATACTATAAATATTATCAACACATCAAGACATTTTTTATAATTTTTTTGTTCAATTATATAATACAATGTATATAATTTATATTAATTATATCAATATAACACTATTGTATCTTCAAAATACATATTAGTTGATAATTATATAATTAATAAATATTTACACAATGCATTTCTAAAATTAACATTGCTATATTTTTATCGTTATCATTATACAATTAGAAATTATTTTATTTATTTATTTTAGTATTTCTTTTTTCATGTACAAACTACTAACTATATATTAATTATAATTATTAATTATAATAATATACATTATATATCATTGTATATATATATATATATATATTTATATATATATGTTCTTAAATATATGGCATCCTTTATTTATTTCTTAGATGTAATTTTAAAAATAAAAAAAAATCATCATTTCTTACATTTATTTACAAAAAAAAATAATAATATAATATTTAATTAATTATAATTACTCATAATAAAAATAAGAAAAAACTTTACTAATTAATAATATATGTACGTGTAAAAATTAATGTGTGTTGAGTTTTTTATTTTTTATTTTTTTGTATTTTATTTATTTTTATAAAAAATTAAAATATTTTATTTACACATAAAATATATTTTCAATTTATTGTTAAAGAAATAAAAAATTGCACATTAAAAAGGATCTATATAATTATTTATTAATTTTTATAATAATTTTTTACTTTTATAAAAAAATCAAAACATATGTAATTGTTTTTTTTTTTTTTTTATTATTATTTATATTTTTTTAATATTAACATTATTTTATTATTTATATATATTTTTATTTAAATAATAAAATAAAAAGATAATCAGAAAAAAAAAAAAAAAAAGAAACCCCAAATTTTGATGTTATTTAAAAGGTAATATATTATTTTATTTTATATGAATTTAAAATTTTATATTATTTATTATTAAATCCGAGTACTAAAAATTTACAATATTTAAAAAATTATATCATAATATTTATATAAAAGTATGTTCAAACATATTTTTATATAAAATGTTAAAAATTGGTTCAATTAATAATTATATTACATTTAGTTTTTGTTTTTCTAATATTTTAATATTTACAAAACCACAAAATAATAATAATATTAAAAAACCAAAAATAAAAAAAAAAAACTCTTAATTATACAATTCACATTTTCTTTTAATTAAAATCAACTCTAAATAATTATTTATTATTTTATTCTTCTTTTGTCTGTGTATGTTGTATTTATAAACAAATAGATATTTATTACATTGTGCTTTAATTATTTTTTGAACACAATACCGTTCTTTACGTTAATATAAATAATATATTATATTATTTTCGTATTTTCTTTCATACATATATTTGTAATACATTTGAATATATAATTAAATAATTATCATAAATACATCAGTTCTTTATTTTTCATCTTTTACTTTATTATTATTATTATTATTATTATTATTTTTTTTTTTTTGTGAAAGATTTTTGTTTTGTTTAATTTAAATTCTTTGTTTCACAAACTTTTTTATTTATTCAAATTTTGGTCTTTTGTTTAAAAAATAATTTTTTTTATATCTATTATCATTATAATATTATAGTATTAATATAAATTTATGCTTTTCTTGTAGTTAGAATATAATAAAATAAAAGTATGTTTTACGCGAACATAATAATATTGTTTTTATAAGAGGTGAAGGTGGATTTTGTTGTTGTCTGTTATATATAACTTTTTTAAATGACTTTTTCAAAATTAAAAATTAAATAAAATTAATGATTTACGGAAATTAATTACTTTCATCTTTTTTTTATATAAAATTACACACAGTTTTATAATTAAATATTCACTGCAAAAATGTAAATTAATATTTTTCAATCAAGAAAATAGCTATATATAATTATGTTATAATTTTTGAGAATAATATATAATATATATACAAAGGCTAACAGATAAATTGAACGCATAATATATGTGTATAAGATGTCAATCGAATGATATAGGAGATAATTATTTATATACAGATTATGAACATATGTTACATACATAGGAAATAATATGTTTTTGGAAAAATAGGGATAACATCCTATATGCCTAACATTAAAATTTTGATAACAAACGACTGTAAAAATGTTTATGAGATTTTGGGTTTAAGATTGTATTTTGGATATACTGGTTAGGTTCCAAAATGATTAAAATCCAGCCCTCATATATAGTCCACTTTCATATGAACAGATTAATTATAGAACACAAACATTTACAATATTTATTTGTGTTTCTACAGAATTCAAGAGTTGATGTTCAATGAATATGGGTTTCATAGAGACTATCGTAAATAAGATCTTATGGCACTTCAAAGGAAATTTATTTGAAAATGGAATCGAATGACTCTGGCGTTCAGTGATGATCTTGATGTGCCAAGGCTAAAAAATTGCACTTTATATTTAATGTTCATTTCAGAACAAGTGGAATTCATATGAAAAAGAAATTTATGAGAATTCGATAGATTTTGATAATCCAAGTTTTATCAGTCTTGGCAAACTTGTTCAACTTGAAGGGTTAAAATTTTGTTAAAATTTATACTGTTATTTTTCATACTTTTATTTAACTAATAAAATGTAGTTTTATATAGACATACCTAACCGTGTTATACGAATTATACGCAATTTTCTATCGTGTTACACGAAAACTCGTGTTATACGCGACCTATTTGTATTATATATATATATGATTATATTGGGAGTACAATATATTTTTTTGATAGGCCAACATAAATTGTAATTTTTATGTAATACATATCTATCTCCTTATATTCGTACAAAGATTATCACTTCTATATTTAGCAAGATAATATGCAATTAAATAGATAACTAATTAAAAAGAAACAATATACAATTAGATTTTGAATTCCGAGACCGAATACATTATTACGCTCATTCCAAAATAATTGTATTAAGGAAACATTTATATCTATGGTATATATCGGTATAATAGCAGACCAGTTATGTGTGAATTGAAATTTACTGTGACGAATGGTTGGTAGAAGCCGTAAGTCAAAACTCTTAGAGCAACGTGCCATGATGATAATACAAATTACAATATCTCATCGTGCATTATTAATTTTCAAATTATAACAAACATTTTGCAATAATTTAATTATAATATGAAAAGATATAATGTGTATAATAATTAGAATATATTAATTTAAAAATTATTCAATTCTATGTGTAGTAGTATTACCAAATAATTAATGAAACCAATGAAATCGCCAATTTAAAATTCTTAAAATATCATATATCGTATATCGTATGAATATATTTTATTATATATAATGAGGTTTATAGAAATTTTTTAATTATGTATTTTTAAGAAATTATTATATTAGTGAATGACATATAAATCGGAAGAATATTGTCTTTTCCATAATTATATTGTGTAAACTAAAATTTATTAATATGTATATTTAAGATATTTTTTAATAATCAATTAATTTAATTTTAATTATTGAAACACATATATAGGAAATATTTCATTATATATCTTATAATTATCAAATGCAATGTCATTTTGTTTAATTAGTCTATATAATAAAATTGTTGGTTTTACTATACTTTCAAAAATGTATATAATAGTTATTTTAATTTAGCATTAGTAAAATAGAAAGAAATACAAATTAATTATTATATTAATCAATTAAATTTTATTGCCAATTAACAAATTTTCTGAATGCAATTATTTTGGAAAAAAAAAACGAAAAATTTTTATTTGTCTATTTCTCTTTTTCATATGTAAAATTCAATTTTAATTATGCATAAAAATAAATTGATGTATTTTAATATCAAATAATAAAAATTCATGGCATCATTATTATTAATTATTAATTAAAATCAATATATATATTTTTTATTAAATATTTTAAAATTCAAAAATCGTAGATAAATACGAATAGCATTCATATTTTTTTGTTTCATTTATGACGAAATTATATACGGAATTTATAATAAAATAAAATCTAAAACAATATAATAAAATAATTATATTATTAATAGAATAGAAAAAGAGAGATCAATTCCTCAATGACATAAAATATATAAAAAGAAAAAAAATATCAATAATTATAATCTTTCATTAATTTAACATTAGCCTTCATAATACTAATGTGTTTAAAAATTTAAAATTTCCATTTTTTTTTCCTTTTACATTGCACTCAATATTAATTATTCTTTATTATTAAGTAACAAGAATTAATTTAATGGCCAATATTTTTACCATCTTAATAGAGATTATACAAGTACTATGTGCGTGGTGGTTAAAAATAGTTTATAAAAGAATTAAATTCTTCAAATTGTAATAATTAATTTGTCCTTACCATCAGTCCATTTATGTCAGTACATATACTTGATCCTAATTTATTTAAAATATAAATAATAACTTATAATAAACACATTTTAATAATTTATAAATAAACATGTTATACGAATACACACACACACACACACTCACGAACAAACACACACAACACTGTTTAAGATGAATTTTATGTCTGTTATTATTTGTTTGCCTTTATTTTTTTTGTATTTTAGGAACTTTAGCTACAATACAATACGATGAGTACTGCTGCGATGAGTTTGTATATATTGCAAAATTTTTAAAGATGCGGTCGCTATTACTTCATTTTCCAAAATAAATTTGTTGTGTAAATGTTAATTGTATTCTTTTTTCCTTTTTTCAATTTTAATATCATATTATTCGTTCGTATTTTTTACTTTGCAATATTATTATTTTCCTATTTATGACTATACAATTTCACATTTCCAATTTCCCATTATTTTATAAGTATATATAAATCAATAATTTCATCTAATAAAATTTGAATATTAAAAATTTGAACGAAACATATATAAAATATTACTAATAAAACTCAAAAAACAAACTAAAATGAATTTATAGTTTGTACTTGATTCATATTTTGTAGCTTAGGAGAACTTGTAAAATTAAATAAATTATTATTTAAATTATTTCCGTTCCATCACGTATAATCTGGTCTCCATGTTGCACCCTATATACGTATTTTTAAATAAAATGAAAAATGAGAAAAGTGAATTAATTATTTTATATTTATTGTTATAGATTATGAGTTTTCTTATTATGGTATATACATTTATCATACGAAAGAAATAATTAATTTTAATTTTTTACAATTATTATTTATTAAATACAGACATGATCAGCTAAGGTCTAATTTGATTAAAGTGATCCTTGATGTGTAGCAATGAATTTTAGTATATAGTTTTTTTTTTTTTGTATTAGAATTAGAATAGGGATATATAGATAACATATGACATATAACGATGTCATAAAGTTAAAAATTCAAAGCTTATTCCACATCAGTTTATTATTTGGATGACCACGATTTATTATCTGTTCTATAGAAACAATTAATTTGGCGTAAAGAAAAAATCTTTATGTAGACAATGATTCGGCGTAATATATAATGTAGTTGTTAATAAACACATACCATTGAACTAATTCCTAGATGATATGATTGTGAATGAGGTACTACCCCACCACCTAATGAACCTGATGAGAAACCTCCTTGTAAACCACCAGACGCACCTAAAGCACTCATTCCACTTGCATACCATCCGCCATGCATATGCGCATGAGCAGGATGTAATCCACTTGATAGATGACTATGTTGACCTATATAAAATAAAAATATAAATACAATATAATGTTAATAATTTCAAATTTGAATAAAATTATCATCTAATGGTAGGTATTATAATTATAAATAATAAACGTGATTTTTTAAGAAATATTAATTTTGTTATAGAGATTTATTATAACAATGGTGAAGCGTAACAAATAGCGTTTAGTTTTCATTGACATTATATTTTTCTTATAACCATTGGAAAAGTAAAAAATAAGATGTTCACAGATTTTACGGAAAATCGACTTGACTTTTGAACGACTAAAGCAAATATATCTTCTATGAAAGATTAAAAATTGATTATAATTTGTAAATTTGTATACCAAAATGGATATATTGTAATCTGAGTACATATTTTCACGCTTCACCACTTTATTATAATATACATATACTTAAAATTTGATTGACATATACAAATAAGATTTAAAAAAATTATTATTTCATTTAAAAATTGTATATATTCCATTCTTTAAATGTATGGATAACTAAAGAAATACACCCCCATATACCTACTTAGTTATAAAATATCATCTTTTATATTTCACGTTATATATATTTATTATTTTTAATTTAATTTAAAAGCTTACCCATTGATGTTGTAAAACCTCCTGAAAAAGCTTTTGATGGATCTAATGGTTTCATTAAATCACCCATTCCTATGTGACCACCCATTGGAAGACATCCACCCATTCCTTTTTTCTTTTTTGATTTTGATGATAATTTTCTATTTCTAGTTTGAATACCTTCTTTTTTCATTGTTAAGGGTCGATTCACCTGTGCGTATATATTAAAAATATTGTTAAAAAAAATGGTGAAACAACAAAATATATAATTCAATTTACACATCTATTTCCTATTTATATAATAACGCATAATATATATTAATAATAATTCACTTCATATATTTAGATATAGAATATATTGTATATTATATATAGACATTTATAAAAAAAAAAGGTTTATTGAAATTTTCTATTGTGTTCTAAATAGATTTTTTCCAGTATTTATATTTTATGTATACACCAACCAAACCTATACATATTTATTTATTGTTTATGAAAATAACATTTATTATATATTTTGGTTACTTGGATCGGCGTGTGGTACGCGTGTTTCGTTCCGCTCGATTTACTTACGACAGAGTCCTCTCTATTAATTTTATATGTCGCGTGCTACTGATGCCGCTTCAATACTCAGAATTATTTATAAGCAGTCATATACACTTATGTTTATATATATATATATAACATGTTATAACATTTATATGTAAAATGCGATATCAAATTTAACTAAGTTTTAGATACATATTTATAAACAGCATCATAGTGATATTTTTCTGATGATATAAATCTTTTGCATATTAGCGATATGAGCACACACCATTCATTCATTTTATTTACATTCATCATTTGTATATATCTAGATGCAAATATATGTTGATATAAATACATTTGTTTAAAAATATTATATTATGGGTATACATGTGTAATTTACTTATAAATGTTGGCTCATTATTTGTTCCGAAATGCATTCATTTATAATATTTAATTGACTTTATCCAATGAATATGTTAACTTGTGATATATATTACATTTTATTTTATGCATATGCATATATAGGCACAGGCAGAGACATATACACATATAAATGGACATAATTTATTTTTATTTATGCATATATTATTCGTTTAACAAAAATAAAAATAAATATAAAAATCATGTTATCAATTTTTTTTTTTTTATGTTCTTTATTTATGTTATATTATTTTCCAAACAAATTAATGTAGATTTTCTTGTTTTTTTTAGTATATAATATTTTTACACTATAATTAATTTATATAATCAAACAAGTATAATTTAATTTGATTAGATATCTACCATATAAACATATTTAAAACAACAACATAAAATTTGAATATTTATTTATAATTTTTATATTGATACAATTTATTAAAATCTGATTAGCCATTGACGACTACTATTATATGGCGTTTATATATAAATAAATGATAAATATTTTAGTTAATTTTTTCACTGAAAACGAAATGAAATTATATCAAGAATTTATAGTTTATTTGTATATTATAATAATATACATATAATTTGATTAATTTATGAGATATATTGAAAAATGTTTAATTTATTATTGTCATTTCGTGAGTATAACGAATACAACAAAAACTAATATATATAAAACAAATAAATGTATTACAAGTTAAAAGATTTAAAATTATAATTTATACAATTATACAAACATGTGTGGCATATGTAAAACAAATAGAAGAAGGAACCTGTTTTCTTTTAAATTTAATTCGTAGTAACTATTATTGGAGCCTCATCCTTACAAATTTATATGTTATATATATATATATAAACAACATATAGTTATAGATACCAACGCATTACATATTGATATAGAAGTCTTTTATAATAATACATAAATATTTAAGATGTTATACAAAATAAAATAATAAAATTGAAAAATATAAAAATTTTATAAATTTCTTCAAAAAGATGAATGATACAATAATTCATGATGCTTGTACTAACATTAAACATAACATTATACATATGAACATAATTTATTGATAAAATTATGTATATAATTAATTAATAATACAATATAACAGTGTCTTTCTAGTCCTCGTTTGCATTGCGCAATCAAATTGTTCTTTTTGGTTACCGTAATATCTTGACACAAAGCTTAATCGTCATTGTAAATGGTTTTGAATAAATAGAACTAACATTTTATTTAAACATTCATTATGATACTTTCCTATTTTTTGTCGGTTGTTAGTCGTCTTAGCGCAGAATATGGTAAAAATTACCATCGCCGAAAACTGTAACATATAAGTCATTATGTTGAACTCAATGTTTTTAATATAGATGCTTAAGATGATATGGTTATATGTTTTATTATATCGGAATCATTTGTATAGAAAATGGTAAAGTTCATTGTAGTAAATTTTTGTGAGCCATTATAATTGAGAAATTGTATTAAAATTTTGAGAACAAGTCAATTTTAACTTTTTAAGTGCATATTTTGTATTTTTATTTTAACATAATTTCGAGATATAGTAAAATTTTTTTTAGACATTCATAATTTATGATATTATTTTAATTATTTTGAATAATGGCCATGTTTAGCCACAAAATATGTATACAACCCTACTAATAATGTTGTAGAAAAGTAAGAAACTACGAATTTTGATAAATATAATACTAAACAAACAACAATATAAGTATACGAAACCGTTTACAAGATCTTTATTTTTGTATGCAAAATATATATATTAAATAAAAATACAAACAGCCTGAATTATAATTTTAACGACTTATAAAAAAGAAAATTGATTATAATTTGCAATTCTGTACAAAATAGTGGTAATCTGTTAAAACTAAAAAATATGATAATTCATAAAAGTCGATTTTCCGGAATATTTAGTTCGGTGAACAATCAATTTTTCTTTGCATAATTTAGTCTAATTTCACCCTGGAAAAATATATAGTGATATTGAAAATTGATTACTATTTCTCAGACTTCGCCACTGTTTGCATCCAATCAAAGAATGTACTACTGTGTGTTTGGTCTGATTTCAGTCGAATAATTTATTTAGTGAGAATATGTAATCGAAAAGAATGGAGTCTATATAAATTTATTAATTTATTAATTAATAAATAAATGTTTATACAATATATAACCTATTGATTTTAGTTTTCAAATCGAGCACTAAGCTATATAGCATCAAAAAATATGATTATTGTTTTAAATAGGTATTACTAAAAAAAAAAATGTCAATATGGGTGAAACACTTTTTAAATAAAAAAAGGTTCTTAATAAATTGATATAGTAATAAAAGTGTTTACATCAAAAATATTACCAACTATAAATAAATATAAAACGTAACGACAACAATATTATAAAATATAAAATCTAAGGTATATGTATTTAATTCATAAATGTATATAGCATTATTATTAAACACAAAAAAAAATATTATGACAATTATCTTATCCGTAATCTGTATCTGTATATTACCTCTTTTGCTCTATACTTTGTATATACGCGTTTACTTTACGTACATGTTAAACTCATATAGTTCAAATGTAGATATTATTCATTTTTTTTTTAGATTTCAAATACTCAGATACATTATAATAATCTAATTTTTCATATAATCGTATAATTACATTAATACAGACTATAATATAGTTTTTTTTTGTTTGTTTCTTCTATATAAATATAAATTATATATGGAGTGCATTTAATTTAAGAGAATATATTAATAAGAATTTTCATTTTAATCATTATCAGATCGGATGCTTTCCAAGATTTTGTCAGAAATAGAAGTTTTATAAATATATCAGTTAGAACAGTATTTCATACAAAATTATTCTATAATATACATATACAAAACGTATAGAAAACATAAAATTATGTTATTACATATATAAAATAACATTATTTTTACATAAGAAAACATTTGTGAATATACAGTTTTGGGATGCAGTAAAAATTAATACATACATAAATATGTTAATTTCGTTTCATATTTATATATTATATATATAGACATACATATACGAGTATATAGATTTAGAGATATGTATGTAGAGATAAATAAAAGAACATTCAAATAAAATTAGTAAGAAAAGATAAAATTTAATTATAGATAGTATTTATTATTTGGTGCTTAATTAGTGGTAGCAATTTTGGTTTTTGGCAAATCTTTTATTATATTGCATATATATAAATGGCAATATTAATTATATCGTATATATATATATATATATTAACATCATCAACAACATCAAATGGTTATTATCATATTTTGTGTATATATTATATACATATATATTTTATGTGTATGGTATATCTTTACAAATAAATATGATGGGAAACAGAATTTTAAAATAAATTAATGATGTTCATTAATTAATTAAAATACATATAAATACCATATATAATTTAATAAATAAAATACATTATTAAAAATTATATAGTTTTGTAATTGTAATAAATTTATTTTATTTTATATATTCATCAACGAAGTATTTCTTTATCTTTTTTTTAAATTTTTTGTGTTTTAAGGTAATTTAAAATAATAGTGTATTCTTTTAGACTGTCTCGTACATGTACCAACACAAACTTGTCAAAATTCATATTATTTTGGAATGTACCAACACAGACTTACGATTGTAAATGTAATCTGTTGGAATCTGGATTTTTTTTTGTCCACACATAGCATAGAAAATTAGCACAGTCAGAAATGGCGGTGTAAAAGTTGTACCAGAATTGATTGTGATAAAAATAACATATTTTGTTAAGAAAAAGAAAAAGAAATTGATTTTGTTAGGTATTATTACAATTATAACTTTGTTTCTTGCAGTGGATACAGTGATTTTATTTGTTTTGTTTTCATCTTAAATTAAATGACAATACACAATTTATTTTAAATTTTTAAATTATAATAAAATTAACTGTACAACATGAAAGACAAAATCGAAATGTGACAAAAAAATTACTGAAGTGTAGAAAAAATGACATCATACACAACACACAACATTTTTATGTACTGTGCGTGGTCATTTTGAATTCTGGTTATTTTGTCCACACTGGTGACACTGACAAAAGAATACCCCATAAGTCTTTATATATTATAATTTAGGAATAATTTACATATGTATATATACTCGTATATAATTATATGTGGAGGAAATAATAATGTGATTTCACAAAATAGATGATTGAGAAACGGAAACTTCTTGAAGGCAATATCACTTAACCATCATAAATTTATAGAAATGTAATATGTATGTGAACTGAGGAGACTATAATAAGTTTTCTAACTTATGGAAGCATCCAGTTCGGTAAGAATTTTATTTTGAGTTAGTATATTCAAATAATTTCTTCATCATGCTGTTTCAAGTACAGACAAGTTTTGTGCGTATTGATTTGAAACAAATTTATATTATTACCAATGATACGATGAGGATTTTTGACCATAACCTCAATAATAACAATAAATTGCCCACATATAATGACGATCCACGTTGATACTATAGTTATCTTCTATTATAGGAAGTTGTGAGAATGAAGTTAAACTTGGTGGGTATTCTTATAACATTTGAAATTAGTCAAATACGAATTTTTTCGATTGTTGAAAACTCTAATGGTTTCAGTTTCACATTTTCATTATTATCATTAAGTGTGCTTCCCGGATTTATCTATAGATAAATTTTCATAATCTTCTCACCAAATAATGAAACACGTGGACTTAGCTACCGTTTTGATACATACACCAAGGTGTTGGTAATACAATACAATATTTAACCGTTGTAAATATTTGTTCTTTGTGAATAATATCTTTGAAAAACTTCATACAAATTAGCATTGTTTTGAATTTTATTTTCATCAAACGAGATCCTACATGTGGTGACGGCCATTCAGCATTTTGACTCTTATCTTTGATTCGTGTTGAAAACAATCTGTTTCGTCATCAAATTAATTGTGTATGTGTGATTTTGACTGCTTTCGAATACGAATTCAATTTGAATGTTCCAAGAATAACCCCTATTAGATCAAGAAAACATTCGATGTGAAAATCTTCTAAAATAACAGTGTTTAATATCGCTTGGAATGAATTTGTAGTAGTTTATTATTGCAATACTAACCAGAAACAAATCAACAGTTGTTTTTGTCTCGCACTAAAAGTAATAAATAAACGACCAAAAAGTCTGAACTATAAATATTTTAAATTTTACACAATTTGATAATATAATTTATATAAATATAAAACTATACAATAAAGGCTTGTTAAAAATTTCGACAATAACGGTTTTTTTCTTTCGAAAAGTTAATGTTCTAATTATTTATATTATAATATATAATATAAAAAAAAATAAAAAGGATGTGTACTTACGAGAGCGAAAGAACAACTATGAAAAAAGGTAATTCTACTATAATATGACAAATATCAATGAGTAATGACAATGATTTTATATATTATTGTGAAATTTTTTTTTGCTATATGATTTGAAGTACATAAACGTTTTTTTTTTTTGCAGGTGCTCAGATTTTTGGTTGAATATGCACATTATTCGAAAACTAACATTTTTACTTATTTTATTATATATTACATACCATATACTATTTAAAATAATATTTAGGTACCAATATCCCAGGGGAAAAAAAATATCTTTTCGTCTTTTCTAAACCGTAATGGAATATATATGGGTATAACATTATTTATAATTTGATTGTTATATTATTATTTCATTCTGTCCTTTTTTCGGTCCCGACTACATTCACAATAATTGATATTCATACTGCACACATCTAGTAGTAAGTATCACTTACGCTATTGTAAATGTTGTATATTGTCAGAAATTGATACTTTCGAATGTCATTATATAAAATTATAAAGTAGAGGTACATATACGTAAAATTCATTGTATATAAAGTACTATTACATAACTTTAATAAGTAGGGTATTGAACAATTTTTTAACTATTTTACATTACCGCTTTTATTAATGTATTTTATTTTTTTGTTTTGTTATTATTGTTGTTATTATTATATATTTATTATTATATAAATAAGTATATATGTATTTATATGTGTATGTATGTATACTTTTAAAAATAATAATAATATTATTATTATATATTTTATTTATATATTGTATTTTATAATGTATGTATGGTACACCGGGATGTTAAATGGCTTTGGCATTTGTTATTTTATATTGTTTGAGTACAAATAAATGGGCGTTATCAGATTTTTTTTTATTGTATTTTAAAATGTTATTAAAACAAATATGCTTCAGAAAATTGAACGTTTTTATGCTTACATATGGTTTTTTTTTCTAAATGTTAATAAATACGTATAAAACATATATTATTTATGCAACGTCATTCCACAATTTTTTTTCCAATTCTTATAAAAGTAAAATGTGATGCTTTTAGAGGCACCCGCCGAGTGGCCTAATTTTTATAATGACCGCATTTTTCATCAAAATTAAATTAATGATTTATTTTTAATTATTTTATATATATGAATACACGTAAGTACGTTCATACATATAACGTCGCATTTTATAAAATGTAATAATATGATAATTTATGTAGGTACGTATAAATATTGATAATGGATATAAAATTTGCATAATACATATATTAATAATTAAATTTTAAATATATATAAAATAATATTTTATAATATAATACATTATGAATAATAATATTCAATTTCAACTTGAATTATTCTATTTACATTTATTAACAAAATATATAATTTCTAAGTGTTAAACATAAATTATGTAAGCAATTCAATCGTGTATTAACGAATTCCTGTGAATTCTATAAACGACACATAGTGGTCATGTAATTTTTAAAACACACCACAGCCTAAACCTATTAGTTTCATTTTTATACAATCAAAGTTGTTTACAAATCGATGTGTAACTGTGTATAAAAAAAAATTGAAAACAACATCAGAGAATTGAATCAAAAATATAACAAAATATCAAAATTAAAACAATAATTTAATTAAATCAAATATAGAATTTATGGTTATCTATTAACTGTTTGCTTTGTAAATTGGTAATTATTAATAATATTATTTCATATATATAACCCTCGATACTATCGCTCAAACAAGCAAGAACATTTTAGCTGAATATTGAAATTTCACAATATTTTTGAAACACAAATTCTTAAATATTTTTGCTAATACAATTTTATCATCGCAACTGACTTGCAAAATTAAGATTAAAATTAAGGTAAAACATATTTTTATAAAACTAATTTATCGAAAATAAACTATTAAAAAAATAGGTTGAAGAGATTTACGCAAATTCGAATACGCCGAAAGACAATTATTAAAAGAAAAATATTTCGTGATATTGAAAATCATTTTGTTTGCGTTGAGTTGATTTTTGTTCAGGTACAGGCTAACACTGCTGCTATAAATTACCAAGTTAGAAGTCAAATTCAAAAAAAAAAACAAAGTCTCCATGTTAAATTATTATATTACTGGTGTGGTATTTCTCCAAATGAAATTTTAATTAAAATGTTGCAGATGGTAGTGAGCGATACAAAAAAAATAGAAGACTTTAATACGATATTTGCCATTTAGCTGATATATATTAGGTATATTAATAATAGTGGATCGGCGATTGCTATCGAAGATGTCACCAATAGTCACTATATTTATGCGTTATAGTCGAATTGACAAGTATAAACATTTCAATACCAACACCAATAATTGATCAATTTCTAATTAAATTAATTTTCAAATGGTTTTAGTCAATTAGTTAATTGTTCAAATTATTTCCTGGTTCAAATGTCACTAAATTTATATACTTCTCGTCTATACATATGAATATCTATAGTTAGTTTTAATTATATGTATTTTATATGAATGTAAATGTATATTATTTATATATAACCACTACATATGTATAACTTAATTTGATCGTATCAAGATGCAAATAATATGCATTAAATTTTATATTCAATAATTAATTTTATGAGAAAAACATATATAAAATTCGAAAAAATAACATGGATAATTATTGTAATATTTTTTTTTTCAGTGTGTACGTATCGTAACGTATGGATAAGAACTGCTTATAAATATAAATTTCATATATAACTATAGTAAATTACCAAATCACTTATGATAAAATACATATTTTGATATAATAAGATAAAATCATTCACAAATCCACCATTGCCGTTTTACATATACTAAATATATGTACTTGTGGTACCATATATATATATAGATTTATTTTATATATATGACAGATATTATGTGAATAATTCATTTTGTACGCGTAAACGGATTTGTATTTATAGATTATATAATAAATATATGTATAAACATGTAAATAGGTGAATTCTATGGTTTTAAATTTGTTGTTGTGCTCGTTACACTTTCACAACTTCACAGAAAAAAAATTCATCATAATATAAACGACTTTCTGCAGAAAGTTGTTAATGCTTAAGGTTTTTTTTTTTTCATCTGTAACTCATTTCATCCCCTTAAGTGTGCATTGCATATATTAAGTTATATATGGAATATACATATACACAGTAGCACAACCAAACATTTATTGTGTATGTATATTTGCGTTATATATGCATGAGTTCAACGACAGGAAAAGCTTTTTTTTTCTGAAGAAGGCATGTATTTGCTTGCGTGTATTATATAAATACATTTGGTACGTACGAGTATATAATGTAAATAGGGAAAATCAAAATAACAAGGATGTTTATATACATTTATGTATGTATGTGTATGTATATAGTACTTGTATATAAATGATATATATGTATATGTGATAATGTACTCAATGTTTTCTTTTTTATATATAACTATAAAGGATATAAAATAATATATATGTATACCATATTATATGTGGTTTTCTATCTTTATATAACTTTTGCTAATACTGAAAATATACACTTTGTATTTGTACATATTCGTTAAATATATAATATACACGTATATATTGTATATACAAATGGAATATGTGTATATTTAGTACAATGGGTAGAGAGTTAGTATAAATATTATAGTATATATATAGTACAGACTATATACAGACTATAGAGAATACAGACAATTTATATTATTACCCAAACGATATATTTAGATTTTTAGAGGGTAGCTGCGATGAAATTTATGTTATCTTTATGGTATATTGTGCATTTTATATGCGCAATGAGATTCATATATACGATAAGAAATGATTCATTTAGATAATTTAATAAAATATAATTTTTTTTTTCTCGTCAGATTACAATATTCAGATTATTCACATTATGTGGTGAGATTTTATATACTATAAATATACGTACATAATTACGCAAATAAAAAATGATAATTAAATATATGGTAATAGTATTTTGGATTTAGTTTATCATTGGTGTTGTATAATGTTACACACTTACATTCATCAATAAACAAAAACAATAGAATATATTTATTAATAATATTATGTAAACTATTAGCAACTTTTAAAATACATGTGTTTAATAATTATACTTTAAATTTATTTTTCCTAAATAGATTAAAAAAAAAAAAAAAAATTAAAATTGAACAATATAATTTTTTTTTTTTTATTTGCTCAAATAATAATCTCTATTTTACAGAAAAATTTATTATTAAAATTTTGTTTCTGCTATTCACTATTCAATTTAGGGTAAATTGTCTGTGAAATCGTTTAAATAGTCATATATAAATGTATAATAATATATACATATAAATAGATCATTGATAGATCTCGCAAGCTCCCCTCACCATCCAATTTTTAAATGTTTTTATGTCATACATTACGCATTTAGTATGTATTTATATATATGTTATATGAAGTTAAATAATAAATATATATATATATTTATCAGTTTTCCGATATTTTATACACATTTTTGTTTTGAAAAGTGTTTCGGATTTCCGATATTCATAAATGGTGTTTAATATCCAAACATATTATATATAATATATATGTAATATGGATATAGTAATAAATATATTAAAGGCATCCGGTAAATCATATAAATTATTAAAGTACATAATTATTTCAAATCCAATGTATTGATATATTATGAACAATTCACGTATGTATATACCATGTGTATTACTATAATATATTTATGTGCATGAAATATGGAATTAGCAATATTTATATAAATAAATAATTAAATTACGTAATATTATTTGGTAATTTATAAAGTTTATATAGGAAAAATAGAATTCTCATTTGTCAGCGTTTATACATTTTCAACATACAATACTTATATATTCAAATAAATACGCTTATAGTTGATTTAACATATACCTACGACTTACGAAATTTATTATTTTAATCAAAATTAGAACTTAATATAAATTACTATATTAAACTATATAAAAATTCTATTATTAATAATTTATATATAATGCGTTATTATTGTATTTATTATATGTGTATAAATAGTATAATGAAATAAAATAATTAAATTACTTACATTATGTAATTTATAATATAATCCACAGGCATTACATACTGGTTCACCACTTTGATTTCTACGCCACAGTGTTGTTGTTGTCGTTTTACAATTTGCACATGATGTACCCGCTCTTCGTGCAGCACTTTGAAGTGACTATATAGAAATTAGAGATTAAAAACAATTTATAATAAATATATTATATTTTATTTATTTTGTAATTATTATTTATATTAAAAATGAATCCTTAAATACAAAAACATTTTCTTCATCAGTTTCTGAAACGAATTAAATCTGTAAAAATATACTTAAATATGAGAGTCATAGTATAATTTTATTATACGCTTGTGTGTTAGTAAAATTATTTTATTGTCGTAATTATTATAGATTTCTAATAGTATAATAAAAATTACACATTCGTTATATTATATCAACGAGCAAAAAGATATGTTGATTTAGTATATATATACGGTTTTCTTGTCAGTACTCTAATGAAGTACCAAATTTACGCAGATTTTGACTTCTACTTCAGAATTCTTATTTAATATATTTTTTTCTGCAACATTTTATAAGGGTTTTTTTCATAAGAAAATTCCCCTGTTCTTATATAACGTTGATTTCAATATAAATTAAATTTTAATTTTAATATATTTTATTTATAATAGATAACTATATATCTTTCACGTTGACTGGATCGTAGTGGAGTGGGCTTTGTAATGTGATCGAAAATTGTGAAAATTCCAATGTTACACGTCAATTTTGATTCATAAATTTCAAAATAAAAGAAAATTTTATATTAAAATGGTCTATTTTTAATAATAAAATATTGAGCTAATCACAAACCTCAACACTACGAAATATTCAATACATCAATTGCAAATACACACCTGGTGGTTGTGACAGTAGATTTGGTGTCTGTAGGATTAAAAATGTATAAAGAATCAGGAACTGTTTGTAATAATAATTATACCGAAACAATTGAAATGCGTTTTTCTTCTCCAAAACAGAAGTTTTTGATTGCAATCAACGATTCAAAGTACTTGAGGACGAATAAATCCGTTCGAAAAATAACCGGAAAACTTTTTTTTTTTATAATTCATTCCGGTTATTTTCTGTATTGTATATATTTCGTGTATATAACCAACAATAAGTATATATACGTTAACCTATTTTTTTTACCAATAACCGATTTTTTTATAGGAAAAATCAAACATTAAAAAATGAAAATTAATTTAAATTATGTCATTTATTTTTTCCGACACAAATTTCAATTATTATAAGGCACACAATAGAGGTTATAAGTTAAGATAATTCTTTTATATATACTGTAATTTACATGAAATATTTATAATACATTTAATATATCTTACGAATGGAATAAAATAAATTAGGCATAAATTCATTATTGTATTTCACTCTAAATTTAAAAAATTGATCATTATTTACATTTGCATATATAATTTTAATCATTATAAATAGATTTAATTAAATATATAACTATAAGTATATGTTTTTATGTTTATACTCATAATTCATATAATATCCTGACGCATTGATTACTATTCAATATTATACGCATTATATTATATTATTATTATTATTATTATTATTATTATTATTATTATTATTATTATTATTATGGTTTATTATTATTATTATAAATATAACCATAAATATTTTTATTCACTAATAATTTATGTATAAATTATATAGAAAAAATATAATAATATAGTTAATACATAAATATTATTAACTGACTGAGTGAGTATACATATATTTACGAGTAAATATTACGTACGTTAGTAGACTTACAGCATGTAGGTATATATATATATATGCAATATATGTGTGTGCGTCTAAAAAATATATTGGTGCATGACTTGTATTTAAATTTGATTCTTGGGACACAGGTTGGTTGGTTCAATCAATTAATTTCAAATACAAATGTCACTCGATATGACAAAGATGGATGACCCATCGAACAAAATCAAGCAATGTTAAAGTGTGAGTTTGTTTTTATTTTTGTTATTTATTTTTTTATTATTAATAAATGGATGGTGTATACGCATAAAAAATTTTAATATAAAACGAGTATATAAATTCATACAATAATCAAATGTATATATGTGTACGATGTAGTTGTGGTCCATTTATATGTATTTTCTTAAGGTAAATCAAAAAACAAAAAAAAATAAAATTACTATAAAAAATAAGAAAAAAAAATAAAATAAAATGAAACTTATACAGGAAAAAGAAAAAAAATAATAAATAAATAAATAAATAAAAATAAAACAACATATAGAAATTAAACAAGCTGTCTGTATATTGTCTCTATGACTCAGGCAATTTGTTTTGTATTATTTTCAAAATGAATTTGATACATTACAGGAATGCTTTATATAAAAGCTACCAAAATTATATTGTTTGAAATTATAGTCGGCTTATACATTTGAAGATTATAATATTTTATAATACACTTATTTTCTACATATTATTTTTATTATTATATATAATAATACTTCTACTTATATAAATTATATTTATATATTACTTAAATTTATGCTTGTAAATTTCATTTCATTACTCATAATATAATCTCGCACATTGTTATATGTTATATAGTCAACGAGAATTCAATATTAATAGAAATATGTTTTCTAACAAAATATTTGTCACAAATTAATTGTTATATAAGGTACAAATAAATTGGAAAACATTTTAAGGAAAAATAAATTGAGGTTACACATAGTTTATTCAAAGCTTCAAATGTAATGAATTTTTCTTGGCTGGCATAAAATAAAATATTTTGATAAAAAACAATATTTCTGTATAATGTTTATGTTGCCATAATAAATGTTAAAATTATTTGTACATCATTCAGAATATTGAGAAATTTAACTATTAATTCGTATAGCTACTAATATTTTAATCATATATTATATATATATATAGCTTTAATCAACATTAAACACACTACTAAATATAATAATATTTATTTATTTTCTGTATACAAATATACTCTCTGTTAAAATATCTATAGCAAAATTATATTAATATATGACTAATATAAAAATGTATAAATTACATTTAAATAAATAAATAAATAATATAATATATAATTTAGAGATTAAAATATTGCTTAGAATTTATACGGAGTTGTTCTAATAATTTTAGAGACAGTTATGTTCATATATATAATCTTATAGTATATTGTTGTAGTTATTGTTATTTCTTGTAAATATAATATTAGTAAAACTGTTTGAATATATTGTACTGAACAATAATTTAAATTTAAATTTTCCATTTGAGTACATAATATTTTCTTCCACACGCACGTAAATTGATATAGGATTATAAAATATCTAATGAATGCATGCAAATCACCTCGAGAAAAAATTTTGGCGAAAAATATAAATTAATGATCTATAAGAATTAGACTGATTTTATATTTAAATAAAGTTAAATAAAATAAAATATGATTTATGCTCACATTATATATTTATTTGAAATATTCTCTTTCAACTGAAATACATCGAGTTCCACATTCAATAAGTGAATCAAATGACTTTTTTTATGTCGATTATTGGAATGTTGTTGAATCATATGTTTGAGTGGCATTTTTACCAATTTTAAAACACAATTTTATATTAATTTTTATATATTTTTCCGACCGATGTACACAAATTTTTGTCACATAATGCTTTGTATCTTGGATCCCATTGAACGAAATGTCATTAAAGTTTTTGTTCACACTATTTAAATCAATTAGTAGCTAGCATTTTGCGCTACAAGTTCAATATATTATAAATCCATTCCCATTACATTATTTTTAAGACAGAGATATACATTTATTTTATATAATGAAAAATCATGATAATTTATAAAAGATGCTTCTAACGCCTAATTTTGTAGGTTGTAAATATAGTAGTATAAAGATCTTTTTCATATGTTTTCCAGAATATTGTAACATTTTTGGGTTATCAATTCAAATAAATTTTTATGCACGACACCGCCACTGATTATTGTATAATATAGTTACGAAACAACGCTGTATGAATAAAATGTATTTTAAAGATTAATTATTATGATTATTTATTGATACATGTATCACATTGTAGAAAAATTAAATGACTTTAGCCTCTCTGCGTATATATTATATTTCTTCATTTCTTGAAAACATATTCATTCTATTATAGTCATTATTATAAATGAAAAACTATGTTATTATTGTACGTATTAGCATCTATACTATTAATATACAATACAAATATTATCAATTTTAATTTAATATTTATTTAAAATCATTATATGTTTATAGATATAAATTATATCAAATATTAATAAATAAAATTAATATTATATTTTTGTTATTAATGAATATTCAATTTTTTATTAATGATGTTTGTTAATGTTGTCACATACACACCCAAAAAATAAATATAAATGATATATATTTAAATGTAAAAAAGATAATTCTTTCGTATATATTATTGTATATAAGAAATATAAGAAAACAAATTAATCAATGAATGAAATTATTAATTCCATATAACTATTTAATATTGTAGTTTATATAAAAATAATAAATTTAAATTAGTGGGTCAAAAACTATACCCATATATATATTAATGGACATATACTTATATTATATACATTTCAAATTTACATACCAAAGTTATGATTTCATAAAATAAATATATTCCATTAAATTTACAACAAATTTTGTATTATTATTATATAGCAAATGTATTGTAATATTATTTAAATTAGTTTCCAACATTTTTTTTCTCGGGTAAATAAATTACACAATAATTTTAATACGAAAATAAAAAATAATTTATTTATTCGAAATACTGTCCATCGAAAGTTAGAACATTCTTGCGGTGACTGGTTTTCCAACATTAGGTCTAACTTTGTCATTTTGTAAAATAACCTTTTCATGCTTGTTGGTTTATTCTACCCTTTTTTCTCGCAATACCCGTCGTAATTGGATTTATTGTTGTAGTTAACGTTCAACAGTGATGTTCTAACTTCCAAGAGTACATATAGTACACAACATGTTGCATGTTGAATTTTATGTTCAGTTGCCGCTGAAGATTGGTTTGAAATAAGTAATGCAGGAAAATCCCCCGCATAAGTACTTTTTTTTCCATACATTTTTCTGTTTTTAAACGAATAATAAATATACTTGCTTAAGAATTAGCTAAATTTTAGACCCCTTCAAAATTATGTATTATCAAATTAACTTAATGAAATCTGTAGAATTTACGTCTTCTTTTGTAAAACGATGGAAACTTATTTAATTAACCTAATAATTGTATTACAATAAATTAATTTCTGATATATTTTATCGCAATAAGATTTGCCTTCACAATAAAACTTTGTTATTAATTTTCTGCATTTAACATGCAAAAGCACGAAAAGTATAGAACTATATGACATCGTTAACATGAACCATTCGATAGTTTGGTCATACGGTATTGCTTGTTTTTTATATAACCAGTAAGCGCGAGCTACATTTACAATAATTCATACAATTCTTGTGAATAATTCCTAGATAATTAAAGCATGTAATGAATAATAAATAGCGCGCTTTTTATTAGGAATTATTCATAACTAATTTAAATGCATTTTTATATCAAACCTATAAAACGATATAAAATTAACTTGTTGGTATATACGTAAAAATTTTGAAACAGTTAAATATACATGATTTTATATATAATATATAAATGTATATGTGTATTGAACATAAGGTATAAAAATTTAGTATATTTCGTATTTAATGAGATTTATAATGAAGACATAGGTTTTGCTAAATAGAATATTAAGGAGATTTTATATTAATAGTATATTATGTCTTTTTTTTTTTATAAATTTAATCCTTTTGTAGACGAAACGTTTTAGCGCCAACTATATATACTTTGAAATTTACTTCATATAATACTTTAATGCTATATTGTTAGACTTTAAATTTAATATTGTATTTTAAATATAGTATTATATAATTAAGTGTATCGTTTCACAACTTGATATTGTTTGTATTTATTGGTACGAAAAGAAAACTAAAAACGAAATCAAAGTCATTAATCATAATGAACGCGGTTGCGGTTTGTTTGTTTTATTTTATTTTATTTTTATTTTACATACAATATATAATATTAATTTTTATATTATGAACAAATTCAAATTTATTCATAAATAAATATTAATCTTAATATTTATTATTATATATTATATTATTATTAATAAATGTTTGTGTAAAAGATATATACCATCAAATCCAATTAAACTCCTACGTTTTACCATAAAAATTAGCATATTTTATTTTGTAAATAGAAATTAAGATATATATTGATAATCAAAATCAAATTAAGTCAATTAAATTTTATTAATGTTAAATCTCTAAATAAATCAATAAATATATTTATAAAAAAATATGTGAAAATTATAAATAATAATAAATAATAAAGAACACAGTTGGTTACACACGTATTAGTAATCAATTTTTAACAACAAAAAAATATAATGTATTGTTCAATTGACAAATCTTTTTAAATCATATAATACCTAATGTTTTTTTTTTTTATGATTTACCGCCAACCCAACTCGCAATATATTATTTTACATATTATACACTTTAATATATCCAAATACAAATATATAGATTATATTTAATATTATAATATGAATTTCTTTTGTTATATTTTTTATTCAACCTTTGATTTTATACAATTTTCATTAATGCCATTATATGTTAAGTATATTTTGACATGTTAATTAATTATAATAATTTTATTACGTGTATTTAATTACCATTGAAGTAAATTTTTTGGGCAAAGCCCATTAAAACAAAACCAAAGCAAAAAAAAAAAAAAAAGAAAACCAAAAAATAAAATAAAATAAAAAATTATATATATTGACTGTATTTATATACACAACAAACATATTCATAAATATAAAAATATACCTTTATATTCTTAAAAAAATATGGTACAAAAGTATACATTTATGTGTTATATATATATATATATATCTATTCAATGTATATGTGACCCAGCTGTCAAATTTAATTGGTAGCTGATCTCACCGATAAAACCCATTTCGATTTAAATATACACACAAACTAAAGGTTCTTTAAGAGGAAACTACTTTATTGAATGTTGTACTCTCTCTACGTTGTATAATATAAACTGTATAATATACCGAGATATGGTTGTAGACAATACGATGTATATATTTAGTAAGAGTTTACACATATATATTGATTGTAAGAGCTTATTTCATATGTAGGTATAAATTATATATACAGAAGAACTACCAGGGAATTTTATATAGTTGGCATGTAATACAATTTAATGCTATGACATGTGTTTACGTATATATGTTTGGGTTTGTAAACCTCACTGTTTTATTATACCATATATAATGTTATAATATATATTTATACCTATACACATATTATACCTATAATGTCAAGATGAAGCAAAGAAAATTACAAAATATATATTAGTTATAGTTGTATCAATACATAACATTTAGTATATAAATATAGAACATGTATTATATCAACATTATATTTATATATTTAGTATATCATAACGCATGAGAAAATTGCGCAATATAATTTATTTTTCACTTATTAAAATCAATTATCGTTTTTAAATTATCATCAGCATATGTATTATAATAAAACAAAGCGCTCTTTTGTTATTGCGGTTTGGTTTAAGAATATTATAATAATAATCGGGAGGTCTTATAATAATAATTCTAAGGTGGTTCATTGAAATATAATTGATCCGTAAAAATAAAAAATAAATAGTATAATATCAAATATAAAATTGTCCAGAATATCAATCAGTTCTGCAGACTAACAAACAGGCCTGTATCCAAAGTATTTATTTTGAAGTAAATTATTATGAACAACCTGTTCTGCTCCTATTTTAAACTCACTTACCACATAGCATCCAAATTGGTATGTAGATTATCAAAATTTACAATTTTCTTTTTATAGAACTATTCTGCATAAAAATTTTAAATAAACTTATTAAGAAATACTTCAATAATCGAACACACTAAATTGAGAGTCAGAATTGATGAAAAATAGTAAAATTACAATGGTTAGTACGAAGACTATTATCATGGATACCAATGTTTGGGTCTAAATGATCGTTGCAAAAATTTAATGATATTATATTAAAATGAGGCACAAAATTACAATATAATTTGGAAAGCGAAACGTTCATATACCAATGAAATGATACATTAATTACCATAAAAACAAAATATTGCTTCAAATTATAAGTTCCAATATATGTAGCTACTTCAAAATTGTTCATTACTTTAGTGCCATATTTGTCCTAGTACTTTGGGACAAATTATTAAAGGTATTAATTATATTATTATTATTATTGTGTTATCTGGTGCTCATCGTGAAAGAGTTACCCGGCGAGTAATAGTAACTATACAAGTGAAATGTTATGATGGATATAAATATCAAAATATCGCTATACCTACCCTACTTCCATCGTAATATTACCCAGTTAATATAAATAAAATTATAACTTTATGGAATAGTAAAGTAACGTACGATATTTTTACGATTTTAATATGGTTAATATCATAATACGGCCACTTATCATTTATTATGTAATTAAAGAAACATCTATATTTCGATAATTGTAGGTCACCATTTGAATGTTAACAAACATTGATGATGATAATATTAATATTAGAATACAAGAAATCAAGTTATAAATAGTTTAGTTTAATTTTTTACTTTAAATAATATGTAAGAATACCAAACTAAATCTTTCTACAGGCTTTTATTTTAGTGTATAGTGAAGTATATTTGTTTTGTAAAATTGATAAGTTATAAAAAGTGATTATTATATATTTATAACAAAACAAATCAAAAATCAAATAAATTCATTTTTTTTGTATTTTTATAGTTGCAAATTTTTACACGAAAGAAAAGAACTAAATATAAATTGACATTGTAAAATTAAAATTGCATGAAAATTATGTATATATTTTTATATAGAGGTACGTGAATCTTGAAAATCAAAAGCAACATAACAACAAATACAATATAAGAATAAAATTCTTACTTGATACGAAATGCATATAAAAATAATGTGTATTTCTTATATGTTACTCTAATTTTATATGAACACCAACAACAAGAAGCTGAAGAATATAATTTTTATTCATTCACATGATCAATTTTCAATAACAATATGTATAGGCATGTGTGTGTGTGTATATATTTGTTATATACAATAAATTAATGTTACCACAAAAAAATCCAACGAATATTCTACGTAGATATTGTAATATATATAATAATAAATGTTTACAAGAAAATTATATAATACATACAAATTAAGTAAAAGTAGTATAATTATATTGGATTGCATGTATATGATTAATAATAAACTTATCATCAAGATATCTTGAACACATAGCATTATTATTATTATTATTATTATTATTATTTTTTTCAAATTCACAGTTTCACACCATGCATATTTTTAGAATTATAAGTTATTTCTATATATATATATATATATAAACTATATGCTCATGTATTTATTGATATTGATATATTTATATACGAGTAGATACCTGTAATTTTTTATATGCGTATATATACAATATATAAATATTCATATATATTTATATATTATAATATATACATGTAATAATTATGAGCAGTAATTGCTCTGAGAAAATATGTACATTGATGACCGTAAATGTCAGTAATTATGTCATTTTGTCTATATAAGCATGTCTATATTATATTATATATGACAATACATTGGTTAAAATTTGTCTGTGACTTCCTCTGTATTTATGAATGTTGTAACTATGTAGAATAATAATTTGTTTGTTTATATTCTTGTAATTATGCAAAATACTTATATATTAATCGTACATACAGAGGTGTATATTGTGTGAGAAAATTTAAAATTTAAAACGTATTGAATAAATAATAATTAATATAATTATTATATACAGAATATCTATATTGTTTATCTCAATATCTTTAGCAATTTTCAACTATATATAATATATGCAGTTTAATCTATAAATGCTTTTTGATTTAATTTAATAGCACTGCATATAATTACATTGTCATTATTGGCTATATTATTTAAATTTTATGCTTATATCATATATACGAGTATGTCAAGAAATTTGTAATTTTCAGACTAAAATGATTTTGTTAAATTTTAACAATTCTGATATTGAAATTACATATGTTCCATTGAAAAATTTGTTCATGCTAACAATGAAATGGTACAACAAAGTTGATCCTTCTAAAATTTTAAAATCTAACTTTACCCTCTAAAACGTTCAGTCGTCCTGCGTAGGTCGTCAATGATTTTTCTTTAAAAATTAAAAAATCTGAATCAAAAAGGGATTACTATTCTATAGAGTATATATAGGGTTGGTATCAGCGACAGATGTATCAATTGTTATTCTCATTGTTCAACATCATATATGTATGTTTGTTGAACGACAGCAACCGGATTAATATATACATGTTCGTATGACATTAGCTTGTCACGATTTTTCTCATTCTTAAAATTTGTAAAAGACACATTTTTGAATGCTGAATGTGGAAGAAAAGTTATTGACAAATAATTTAAAATTATTCCTTTCATAAACTATTAAGTAAAAGCTTTATTATCTTTGCCATTTACGGACAATATAACGCGGGTATAAATAAATAAAAATATAAAAAAAGTGTTTGTGTAGTAAAAATTTGAAATAATAAATAAATAAATATATATTAATAAAATTATTTAGAAAATATATATTATAACAAATTAATAATTTTATATACTGATGTGTATATAATATATAAAATACAATTGTTTCAAAATGTTATTCAAAAATATGAAATTATTTTTTACTTACATACTCGTATAATATATGTATTTCATTATTTCAAATACAATGGATTGAATACTTACATTCTGTAAATATATAAATTATAATAATTTATTAAAAAAAAAAATTGATACGGTAGTTAATTTTTATATTGATTTTATTACCTTCACCTCAATATTACAAAATAAATGTATGTATACAATTTATATATTATATATATATATTGTTATTAAAGTAAATAAATTATATAATTATATAGATTTCTGTTTCTATAGTTGTTAAATAATATACTGATATAATAAGACCAAGTTGGAAAATAAAAGGAATCGCTTTTATTAACGCAAGAAGGAAATTGAGAATCGAGTATGTGGCTTTCGAGTATTCTACCATTTATAATAAAATATACCTAGACCCATAACTTTGATCAAGAATCACATTGAGAATTTCTTTCATTCAGGAATTTAACAGACAGTTAAATCGGTAACTGTGAACGTTGCTATATTTATTGATTTTAATATATTGTGGAATTAAACAAATCATTTTCGAAAAAGAATGATGACGTTGAAAACATATAAATTGCAAATAAATACCAAAATATAAAATAAGAAGCTGAAAATATTTTTAAATTTTGTAATTTTTATTTAGTCAAATTCATTTCTAATAGAATAAGAAAAAAAATTGTAGAATAAATTACCCTTCATTTAATCTAACAAAACCGAGGTATCAAACAGAGAACAGTTTTAATACATTTGGATTAAATTACGAATTACACGCGTTCAAAGTTACCGATCCATATAGCACAAATTCACGAATTTAATTGCTACAAGAATTCTTTATATGTGTTTTTAGTAAATCTTAGGTGTCACACAATAACATTACATTTTTTCTTCAAGCAAAGTTTCAATTAATGATATTCAGATCAGAGTATTATACAATAACATAATTAGAAGTTATAGTTAAGTTATTCGAAAATAATCATTAACATATAATTGTATAACTACAAATAAATTAATTTTACTATTTTACCAAAATAAACTGAGCAATTTCATCTAAGAATTTTTAAATCTGTACAATATCAAAAGTTAGTGTGTTTCGTATATAAATGAGGAGCTTAAAAAGGCTATATCATATATTCCACATATAAGAATTAGTTAATGTAGCACCCATCATCAGTGTATAGCAGTAATACAACGTGTATGCGGAACATATTTCATACATATTTAATACTAGTTTTTTTTCCCTTCATGACCAAATTAATTTAATTGCTTATGGTTATATATATATATTTATATAGAATAATGGGACTATAATGTCTATCTAATTTAAATTAATTTTACCTTTATCAAACTTATATACTTTTGTTATTTATTTATATATATATATATATATATAGGTAACGTATAAAGGTATATATAATTTCCTTTATTTTAATAAATCTAAATATTATGAAAAAAAAATCCTAATGGATATATAAATATATATTTTGTCACACAAAAATGAACATAAAAAATACACATTATTAATATAATAAGTAAAGTAACATATATATACTAAAATAGTCATAATAATTCTTCGTTGTATTATATATAAAATATATAATATTATTGGTTTATATACAATATATATTGCAGTAGCAGCGTATATAGTTAGACTAGATTTTTATTAAAATGTACTATATAATAATATAATATTATTATTATTATTAATATTATTATTATTATTATTATTATTATTATTATTATTATTATTATTATAAATATAATATAAAATAATTTTGAAGGGTAAAATATCGACCAATCACGTGATTTACGAAAACCCTAGCAACCCTATGTGAATATGCTTGGCAACGACATTATTCACCACGCCCTTCTTATAAGAGTCTTTCCATTTCCATTCACTTATTATATATAAAATATATATAACATACATTATATAATATCAAATATATTATTATATATTATATATTTTGTATATATACATATCATTTTATAGACTTATGGAATTATATAAATTATACCTACGCTTAAAGTCCATCTTAAGTGTCTGAAGATATAATAAACATAAAACAAAAATGTAAAATAACTTTATGAATTCTCAATGAATGAAGAAATTAATCGTGGAATATATATGTATGTAAAAATATAATAAATTTACGAAATTATAATAAATAAATAAGAAGTTATAAATAAATTAAAATTAAGCAATAAAATTTTCATAACTTCAAATAATGTCGTGTTATATTTTTATTGTTTACATTGTTTTAACGTTGTATATATAAATAGAATATTAGATGATATAAATTCATTTGGGATATATTAACTCATATTATTGAATATATGTAATATGTATGTATATGTATGGTATATAGCAAGTCATATTACTCCAAGTGGAGTTTATCGCGCATCTACTAAAAATTCATTACAGCCAAGTTGGTAAATTACTTCGCCGCATGGGAGTATATAGCAATTCACCAATAGTACTACAATTAACGAAAGATAGATGTTTCCATAATTCAATTATTATATTTTTATGTATATATAGGGATACGATATATATTACACAGTAACACCAAAAATTACACAGTAGATATATAATTTTGTAAATTTTTTCGAAATGGTTTTTAATTAGATCATTACTTTTAATTATTTAAAACAAATTGTACTACATATTTTATTGACATATGGTTTTTCAGATATCTCTAGTGTTCTGGAAATGCATGTTTTATTTTTAGAAACACTTTACATATGGCAACCAAATTGCATTTTTTATATAAATTAAATGATTAATTTTACGTACATCAAAACACAATCTAATACTATATTTAATTTTGTGATAGTTAATTTAACAAACGATTTCAATGCAAATTCTAATAATCTCATAAATACCGGTGTATGTATGTAAATAATATTTATATAAAATTGTTTGAAAATCGAAAATTCTGTATAAAAATTGGTCTAACTACTAATCGCAAATTATTTTGTGTTTTTATATATATCGGGTATTATATGTCATTTAATTAAATTGTGGATGTGAAATAATTTCATAGTATAATTCATTCAATTTTGCTGTTGCCAAACCTGATGTGTCAGTGTGTGATGATGCATTGTCTTGATGAAAAAGCACTTTTTTCTAGCCTAATGTGAATGTTGATTTCGTCAATCAACCAATTCAGAGATGCACAATAAAATTCACCAGTTATTGTTTTTCCTTTTTCAACATAGTCGATGATTATTATACCTTGTGCAATTCCAAAAAACAGTTGCTATATCCTTCAAAACGCGTCACAAACACAAAATTTGACTTATTCAATGGCTAGCAAAGAGTAAACAATTTGATAGATCGATTTGAAAATTTACGTCAAACCCTATAATCATTTGTTCTTTCCAATAACCTTAGAATTATTTAATATTGCGATAAATAGTTGTTTTTATACAGGAAATTTATCGGACTGTCCTCGTTTATTGTGAAGAAGTTTAAAAAAGGTGTTGTGAGCAGCACAAATCATAAAATAATTGTGAAGCCTAATGAAAAGTTCAACACACTTTTTTCAAACACAATTTTTCTTTAATTTTCTTTTATTCAACGTATTATAATTATACTTAAAAAGTATATGGATATAAGAATAATTATGTTCTTTTATATACACTTTTGCTATATTACGCCATTTATTATTATTATTATTATTATTATTGCAATATTATTATAATTATGTGGTTCTTCTACCATATTTGTTTTTTAACATCAAAATAAACAAATTTTAATGCGAAAATAATTTTCACAACCATTTCGTTTGTGAATATATAAATACTAACAACCATCAATTTAAAACCAACTTGATATATATAGAAGCAATAATGTACAATATAAATTAAAATATACTATGCTTCTATGCTTTATATTTGTTATATAATATATATGTACATATAAAATGGTGTATATTAATATAGTATATGAATATAACGAATATACCTTCTGGTATATATATAATAAATACACCTAGATAGAGTTAGATTGGTGATATATTTTATGTATTATTTTTTTTTATTTTCATTTTATAAATGCACATACATCGCAGTATAGTCAGTACATACCATATATAGGTACACACACATAGGCTTTCATTAGTTATGGGAATAAACTTCCATGCTTTGTTTTGTGTCCTAGCAACCAGCAAAGGTGTAAACAAAAGCATTAGACACATTAAAAATTTATTAGTGGTTTTATGTGGTGGAAAATAAAAAAACATAGAATACAATTAATTCTTGTCATTGCGTTATATATTTATGAACTATATATATTTTGTATATATTATGGTTATGTATTCTGTACAATTTTATATACTCACACACTATCATAATTTTAGTACACATTGTTGTTATTCGGAAAACGAAAGAAATAACAATGAAAAATTTTCAATATTATACAAATATAATTTTATGGTTATATGTTTATTATAAATAAAAATCTATTTTTATATTGCCATGCATATCAAAAAAGAGATGAATAACAACAATATTATATAGTTTCAATGTACAATGTCATTAGGTTTGATTTGTATATAATAATAATATGGTGGTATGATGAAGATGGGGTAAAAATGTTTCCTAACTCTTATACATATATTTTTATAATGGAATTGTAATATTATGAATTAATGTAATTTTCTTAATAGTGTTGTTATTATTACGTAAATTTAATAATTAATAATTATAGTGAATTTATTGACAAATGTGAGACGGTTTAGGTTTACACATTTGATATAATGTATAATTAATAGAATAAATTTGTGTTGCAATATGTTTTCATAAGACGAAAACATAGATTTATATATATATTATACACACACCTTAACTAACTATAAACAGGTAAATACTAGTAATTTTAAAAGTAATTAATGATTTATATTTATTTTCAAATTTGCCTCGATATCAACCCACACATTAACTTTTGTTCTGCTCTGGTCGATAAGTGAGTTTGAAAAACTCCTTGAATTGCATATATATGCAGCATACTTCATACATTATAGAAATTGTTACACCATATATGGTATATATTGTACATATATACATTAAATTAATAGACATATAATTGAAAAATAATAATTAATTAATTGCAAATTAATTTGAAATATATACTATATAAAGCAAAATATAATTATTATATGTGTGAGAAATGTTATTATAATATATGTGGGTGTTGTTGTTCTAAAATTAAATTAATTACTTCAAATTAAATAATATATCATAAAATAAGTGTAAAATAAAAATATATCGTTTATAATTTGTAATTGCAAAATAATTATATCACTATATATATGGTATATTCACTACTATATAATACTAATATTTATTATGTCCTTGAAGAATTATAATTTTCTATACTTATTATTAATACATGTGCAAATTAAGTAGTTCATTTTTGATGTTATTGATTATTATATAATTAAAAATGCTGATATAAAAATACAACAGTTAATTAACACTAATTGTTGACATAGGTGTTTTATACGTTGAATTTCACATAAATTCGCGTCATTACATACTATGTATACATAATCATTTTAGTCAATTTCAATGAATTGCAATACATGAGTGAGCATACATAATAAAATTGATATTCTAAATACGAATAGGGTAGTGATTATTATTGTCAGTCATAGAATGTAGACTTCAGTCATTTATAGTAAACCTAGTAAATAAATGTTTAGTTAAAGTATTGTGGATAACTCATGAAAAATAGCATTTATTTTTTAATAACACTAGTTGGTATTGCCGCAGTGAGTATCTTTCATGCTTATAGTGAACTATAGGTTACAATTCCAGTAAAATATTCTGGACATTTTTCAGTATTTATTGCAATATAATATCGTAACACACACACACACACACCATATTATGGACTAACCACTCGTAAATCTATCATAAAATATTGGAATTAAGGAAACATGCATATTTGATCATTATAGCATTTTTGATCACTTGTTAACAAATGCGGCAAAAATTTTACGCAGATACTTTCATATGCAGATTGTCATCTATTATCAAATGGAAGGGAATTTAAGTTTTTCATTTAAATGTTTATATCTCACACAATAATCAATTATGTCGACACCATTCGTTTTAATGAATTTATTTTTCAAAAATAATACTCCGGATGCGATTTCATCTATTTCCGGATAGTTATTATATTAAATTATATATAGCACTTCAGATTAATTTAGCAACTTGCCTGCGTATAATAAATGTTTGGTCATTGTAACAGGTTCCATTTGGCGTAATATGATAATAATTATTAAAAAAGTTTATTATTTGAGTAAAGACACGACCAAAGAACATGTTCAAATTATTCATTTATTTAATTTATTTAAAAAAAAAATGTTTATATTTCGAATAATATGAAAATATTTTAAATTACTAAAAACTATGATATATGTATGGCACAATTAAAAATGCTTATTATTTACTATAAATAAATGTTCGAAGACTGGATATATTACCCTATAAATGTTAAGATTTTATCATGTTTTTTATACATATGTATATGCTTGTAAATATATCTTATAAAGACCATTCAATTTCTCTAAAAACCACTTATAATAAATTGAATACATAATTATATATAGAATTCATATAATCAAATTCATTATTTAATTATCTCAAAATTTTATATATAGGATATAATAAAAGAGACGAAAAAAAAGTAATATAAAATGTTATTGTTGTTGTTGGTTTTTTTTTTCTCGAATTTATGTAATTGATAATATAACTTTATTATTCATTTAATGCGATAATAATTTAATTTAAATTTTGTTGTCATTATTAATTTTTTATTTTAACTTTTTATATATTATTATTGTTATAATATTATATTATTATTATTATTATTATTATTATTTGAACTGAGAGCGAAGTAGAAACGAAATAAAAAAAAAAAACTAGAAAAAAAAAAAAATAAGATGAATCACAAATGGCAATTTGTAAATTTTTTTTCATTTTTTGACTAGAAAATTAGTTTGATTGACGACAAAAAATATACACATAATATTATTCATATTATAATATTTGTAACTATATTAAATACATATACGCGATGGATAAGAGAAATAATACATAATTTGAATTTAATAAATTAAGTGTGTATGGTGAAGTTATTTAAAAAAGAAAAAAATTAAAAATATTTTACAATATTATTTAAGAATATAATAATAAATAAAAATAATAATAACAAAAATAATAATAATAATAATAATAATATTAATATAAGAATAGGAAAAAAAGAATAAAAATTAAGTCTAAAATCATTGCTATATATAAGCAATCATAAGCTAAAAACAAATTCCATAATGACATTGCACAACCCAAATATAGTATATATAACTCTAACTATATATATAATG
This sequence comes from Bibio marci, assembly GCA_910594885.2. Taxonomy (NCBI): domain Eukaryota; kingdom Metazoa; phylum Arthropoda; class Insecta; order Diptera; family Bibionidae; genus Bibio; species Bibio marci. The sequence continues at coordinate 10,282,809 of OU343114.1, forward strand.
TACATAAAAATATGTACACAACATAAATATAATAATTCCAGTTATTTTTATCCATGTTAAATCATTGTTATTATTAGTTTTAAATGACTTTTAAAAAAATATCATCGAAAAACTTCATCAAAAAAACTAGTTTGGATATATACTATATTATTATTATTATTATTATTATTATTATTATTATTATTATTATTATTATTATTTATTTATATATATATATATATATTTTTTACTTTATTTTCTTAAACGTTGTTGTAAAGTTAGATTATTAGATTAAAAAAAAAAAAAAAAATAAATAAATAAAAATAAATAAAGAAATAAGAAATAAATATAATAAGTATATTGTATGCTCTTATGATTACTTTATAAACCTCATTAGAATACAAATGGATAAAATTATTTAACCTATTATAAGAAATAATTGGATTCGTTTTCTGACAATTATGAGAAGGTGATTTTTTTAAATTATTAAAATAAAATATTAAAAAAAAAAAAAAAAAAAATTAACGAAAAAGAAAATTAAAAAATATATATATAAAAATATTATTTTTTTTTAACTGAATAATAAATCTATATACTATTTTAAAAAATAGTAAAGTGAGTAATTCATATATACGAAAAGTTTTATTGGTCTAAACAATATATAGGTACTTGAAATGATGTAAATATACAAACAGTGACATGAAAGCACAGTTCATTAATAAAAAAAAGCTTTATTTATTACTATAGATTTATATTTAATTTTTTTATAAATTGTATTTAAATAAGTAATTGTAATATATACTTATTACATGTATATATATATAGACAATGTAAGTAAATATATGTGTGAACATATAATATATATGCGATATGCTAACGATTTTAATCATTAATAATAATACTAACAATTATAATAAATTCAAATTTGTGGAATTCCTATTATCAACAAAAAGTATATTTAAGTTTACGGGGAGAATTTGTATATAGGATATTTAACGAAATTAAGTGAAAATATATTTTTTATTGAATAATAATTAATTAAGTAATTTATATGTATTTAGTTGATGTTTTATGATTTATTTCAATAAGTGAAATTTAATTAATACGCTATTTTAAAATTGTAGAATGTGAGGTGTTTATATAATATAATTCAAATGTAAAAATGTTTACTGAAAAAGCTATGGTAGGTGCTCAAATTATTAGAGGAACACTTTTCGTGGCTGAAAATAACATTACATTTTTGCCCTGGCCAGCGAAATCAGCAGATATAAACACCATAGAGCATAAAAAGGGCGATCGCTAAGGAAGTGATCACCACCAAGCGGCCAGTTGATTAAAACTATCAGCAAAGAATTGTATCACAACACCGAACTTCAATAAAAAAAAATATCTGAAGAGAGAGCATGTCCCGACGCTGTAAGAAGCTGTAATTGAAGTAAAGGGTCACATCACTATAAATACTAAGATTAATTAATTTACTTACACCATACATTCGATATTATTATTAAAAATGATTTATTTCTCAATTTGTAATGTAATGGAAAAAACAATAATTTTTTTGATTTAATTCCGCAGAGTTAAAAATTGGAAAGGGTTTCTTTAGTTTTACAAATATTTAAAGTTAATTTTCAAACAGTCATTGTTCGAATCATAAGTTAAATTTTCATTGAAATATTTGGTATAGTTTTATTCAATGCAATTTTAAAGAGCGATATAAAGAAATGATAGCTTATATAAAATAAAATGCTAATATTTATGGCATTGTGTCGTACAAATTACAATGTGTACAAAATACAATTTATTATATTTCCTGGTTGCAATTGCCGCTATTTAATTTTATGATTTTTAACATACATGATAATCTAACGTTAAATATCGTATTCAATTCCAGAAATATTTCGGTATTTATTGTAATGGTTTTATACTTATCATTTGGTAGTATATGAAATAAGGAAAATCGAAGATATAGATTAAACTCCGTTAATTGTTACGAATGTTTGTTAGATGCCATTTAAATTCTACTTTGCGTAACATGAATTGTGTATATCTAATAAAACGTTCCGTTAACTTTAATTTTTCAGATAAATTGAATTAGTGAATTTATAGAAAATACAATAATAACTCGTATTTTATGAATGTATTTAAAAAGTTATGTTTGCGGAAATAGTTATGGCCATTTCGGTATGAATTAAATTTTAAATGGTGTTGCATAATGCAATCAAAATATACAAAAAAGGGAGAATAAGAGATATCCAAATTATTTTTTCTTATAAATGAGTCTATTTAGTTAGTTTATATAGAGAGGTAGGTGTGTAAATAAATGTATGTATAAAGTTTTTGGATTAAGAAAAAAAAAATAATATAGTTTAAAAATTAATACAAAAAAGAAAACGAAACATTTCGCATATTTTAAATACGAAAACAAAATATATAGCGCCAAATGTTATTTGTTTTATAATATAATAATACAAAAATAAAACTATAATAAACTCTAAACTAATCTATTTATTATATATTAATATTCACCGTGAGAAATATTGAAAATCAATTTATTTTACAAGATTCTTATTAGAACAGACATCAGACTGGGATGTAACAAAACATATAACTAATATATACATATAAAATAAAAAAAATAAAATTATAATATTATCGAAAGAAAGATTCGCTTTTATTAAATTCCACTTGATACCTTTTATTTTTTAAATATAAGAAAAAAAAACAAACTTTAACTCTTTTTCTTTTATTTTTTTCTTCCACATTTTGTTTAATCATTTTCTCCAGGATATTAAAGAGACTGATGAACCGTTCAATTTTGATTTATTGACCTTACACAACACAATAACAACAACAACGACTACAATATAATAATAATAATAATAATAATAATAATAATAATAATAATAATAATAATAATAATAATAATAATAATAATAATAATAATAACAACAGCAATAACACTATAATGTAAAAACATATTTATCCACCTTGTTCCATATATACACACGATACACGATACATTAAATTATACATTTTATATATAAATAATACATACGGTACAGTTTAATCTCTGAAGTGTAAATGTTAAATTAGACTCACGGAGCTCAAGGATGTAATTTTAAATAGTGTATTATAAGCGAACAAATAAATAAAAGAAGGTAGGAAGGAAGAAAGTGGCACAAATGAAGAAAACAGAACGCTTTTAACATTGGCAACATGCAATATTTTCCAACTAATTAATGTTTATCGTACAGGATGTAGTGTTCCGTAGAGTTGGAGACCGTTATAAAGAGGATTATTTAACATGATCATATACTAGGTCGTGCCATCGAACAAAATCGATAAATTTCTGATATGGTTGACATTAAAATGTAGTGTTGTTATTTGAGTTATTAAATGTTAACATAACATAACATATAATAAGAGTTAGATAAGTTAGAATTTATGCTATACTATAAATAACATTCACAATTGTTACAGTATTATTGGTGTATTGTGAATATATTATTTTAAAATATTATTAATTTTATTATAAAAAACACCAATTTTGCTCATTCATATATTATTTGATTCGATAATAAATAATGTTACCGTTGTATATTGGTGTGATTGTAGATATAATAAAAATAAAATTTTTTGATTATAATATTAACCATTAGAAGATAAAGAAGACAAATTTCGTAATGGGTATTCGTGGGCAAAGTGAATTTGAATCTGACACTAATATTTTTTAAGTGCACAATTTACACTATCTTCTGAGACCTATTCTAAAATATGCAGTCCAAATTTGGGCACTATATTTTTATGTGATACATAGAAGATTTTTAGTTTTGCGCTGCGAAAGCTTCCGTGGTCAGATCGATTTAATCTTCCACAATATAGACTTTAACTATTGGATATACATTATATTTATTATATAGGCATAAAGTAAACTCATTCAGATTTTAATTGCCCTAATATTTTAACTAAATTAATTTTATAAATATTAATAATAAGAACTTGCGATCAAATGAATTTTTTTCTTTAATACATCATTGTCATACGAATTACGATCGTCAAATTCAAAGCTCATATTATAGATAATGAAAGCAACAATGATGTCTGTTAAATAATAATATTAAAGAGTTAGTGTCTATACAACATAACATTTTTAATAATTCTATTAAATGTTTACATCAGTAATCAGTGACAATAAATAAACTAAAATAAAATAAATAAACAAAAGCCCCAAATTTGAGGAATACAATAATTGAAAATAGCTTATATTTATGGTTTTTATGGCTATATTTTAACATATAATTTTTTACTATTACACACCTCTAGAATTGCCGTACACCAAATTTGTATATATGTACGATGCTACTGACCGTTTTTATAATAAATTAAAATTTCTTTTAATAAAAAAACTGGAATAGTAAAGTTGTAACTGCACAATCAATTTTGATTAACTTTTCTTATTATTTGCTTAATTTTCTTTTTTATAGTTATGCAATCACTATTTTCTGTGCCCATAAATAAAGGAGAAAAGATTTAGTAATTACCTACTTCATATCTGTATTGCGCTCATGTTTATTAATCCTGAAATATAGCGGGTTCAATTCTCACTATTTATGGGAAATGGGAAATTATTCGTTATTTTAATACTGACATTTTTCGGCTGGGTGACCATTTGTTCGTTTACGTAATAAAAAAAACGGATGTCTTCGAAAATATGGTCTGTACACACACATCACTATGGGCTAATCACCCATATAAAAATAGTAAGGTTATGAAAACATCTATCTTTCGTTAATTGCAGTACAATTGGTGAATTGTTATATGCGGCGGAGTAATTTATCCACTTGGCTGTAATGAATGTTAGTAGATGCCATAGGCTCCACATGGAGTATTATGACTTGCTAATATTAAATGAGCATTTATAGACAGATGAGGTTGAACTGTAATGTGTGATATTAATTTTATATAAACAGTTATTTTACAAAAATTATTAATATTTTAATAAAAAATAAAAAAAATCATAATAATTATGCAACATTATGCAAAATGAATTTATAATTTATAATTATAAACAATTATTGTTCATATAATTTTTAAAACATACTTATAAACAATTTACGATTTTTTTTACTTCTTTTAATGAATACAAAAACAAAAAAACATTGTTGCATTTGTTTACATAATAATTATAATATAATATTTAATTTTATTATTTATTTATTATTATTATTATTATTATTATTATTATTATTATTATTATTATTATTATTATTATTATTATTAATATTTATTATTATTTATTATTATTTTTAATAGTAATAATTATAATAATTTTCAGTACATTATAGAGTGTGTATGTTTTATGTTTATATATATATGAATATGTATATAGATATAGATATATAATATATGCTATTATATACCACAAGTACCGACTCTAATATTAAAATATATATATATATGAATATGTATATGGATATTGTTATAGATATATTCTTATAAAGAAATCTTAAATCAAATGAGGGCGTGACGATACAATAATGAATGAGCTGTATCTGGGTTATGTTGTTTAATATTTGTTATATGTTATTCTTATATAATATATATATATATACATATGACTATTATATACAGAGAAAGATATAACAACATAAGTTTGCAAATTTACAAATAAAAAGCTTTTTTGTAAAGTGTTCTTGAATATATTGAATATATATATATTATATAGTTGTTGTTGTTCATTCTGCTGCGTTGCTATGCTATTACAACCGACAAATATTATTGCAATATTTTTGCCTTCCAGATAAATATATTAACATTTAAAAATATTTTACAGAAAATAAAGTAAAAACAAAATTTGTAATATATATGTAATACAATGTGTAGATATTGCATAAATTCATTTAAGAAGTATATACTTACAATCTTTTATATTCATGTTATACTTTATATATATACAGATACACCTATATATAATATCTGTAAGTTAAAGCACTGTATGTATATTGTATATTACAAGTGGGTTCAGAATGGCTCTAAGTTTATTGTATAAAATTTTTATGAAATATTATACACAATTCCATAGATATATATATAGGAGTACATATATATATACACAATACAAACATATACTCGTATAATGAAATAATTTACTTTTTTATGTGGCAGTACACAGTGTGAAAATATCATCATAAATTGGTCAACAATGTGTTTAACAATCTCCTCCTACTGTACATTGCATTTGCATTATTATGGATATATAAGTGAAAATAGTTCATAATAAACATTTGATGGGTCAAATACATACGATTTTGTAATTAGTTTTTCGATTTTATGAGATCATTGCATATTACATATGCAATAATATATGTTTTAATATTATATACGCAATATTTATTACATGCATATACTACATATTGTAGTATCAATATCATATAGCTGATACTAAACTTCAAACTGCATATAAATTAATTATATTTATAAAATTGGCAAAGTAAGAATTGTTTCTTTTATTTAATATATATTAAATGTATAAAATACTCGTATATGTATATACTATATAAGTATACATATACACACATACACAATGACGAATGTAATTATAAATTAACCCATTCGATCATAATACAAAAAAAATCATTTATAATAAAATATTTCCGCTGGCGTGGTGCAAGTTTATGTTCATACCAATGGACGTCAATACAGTATAACACTTTAACAATTGAACTGTAATTAACGAAAAATAGATGTTTTCATAATTCTACTATTTTTATATATATAATCAGTTCACAGAGATGGGTAGTTTGAGTAGCGTCCAACACCATATTTTCAAAGATATCCGATTTTCGTTTTGTTCAATAAACAAACAAATGTTCACCCAGCTGAAACGTTTCAGTATTAAAATAAATACCGAAATATTTCCTAGGAAAAATAGAGGGAAAGGGAAACCACTATATTTTATGATTAATAAACATGTGATGCATTTAAGTGAATCATGTGAGTAGTGACGCCACTGCATGGTTAATTTATTATAAATATATATTATTATTTTATTCCATCAGAATCAAAGACAAAATAATTGAAAATATTGGAAAATAAAATTATCAAGTCAAGGATATTAAATAAATTTTAATAAATTATAATTTTAAATATTTATATTCACAGTTTATTTTGTGCAAAATATAAAAATACGAGAAGGTACATTAATTTATACAACAAGTTTTTAAAATGCGATTTATATTAAAAAATATTAATATAAAATATTTTCGATTAATTAATTATTGTAATTTAGTAGTAATAGTTAAAATAAATTAAATATATTTATGTTAATAATATACATATTATAGTGAAAAAATATGATGTTTTTTTGAGTTACGTAAAGGTTTATTTTATATATAGGGTGACAAAAGGGAGTACAAATGTTATATACGTTTTGATTCGATACCCATTGAAATATCACAATTTGCAATTAAATAACGTTGCCTACAATGTATTAAATTATAATTAAAATTTAATTTTCATAAAACTAAATTATAAATAGCTATTTATTATAGAAAAAAAAGATACATTATAAAGTTAACTATTATATTTTATAATAGTATATGTACATAAATATGAAAATGATATGAAAAATTTCAGTTAAAAGGGTCACGATTATTTTTGTGAAGGTCAATCAAATAACATGATTAAAATTTAATTTATATATATATAAATAAATATACAATTATGTATTATATAAAATAACATTACATGAACTTAAACCTTTAAAAACAATATGCATTTTATATTTTAAATTAATACAAATTTTTGTTTATACCTATATGGGAAAATTTAAAATGACTCTTAACCAGGAAAATTACATGTTATTTATATTATGCACATAATACACACATAAATTTTAATGAAATAATACAATATTGTATTTAGATATAGGCTTACTATATGTAGATGTAGTTCACCAGAAAAGGGTACATATTTAGAAAATCTAATTATAATTATATGTATCAAGAATAATATTTTCATATTTATTGACCTTAATCTTTATTTTATTAATTTTTTTTTTCCATTTTATACATAAAAGAAATATGTATATTATAAATTGCGTGGAAGCTATATGTACATATTTTTTTAATATTAATATTACCTTGAAATAAATATACTTAATATTATTATAAAACAATAGTTAACTTTTCATAATAAAAATAAAATAAAATATTATATAATAATAATAATATTAATAATAATAATAATAATAATAATAATAATAATAAAAATAAAACTAATAGTAATATAAATGAAAAAAAAATATGAAATACTCCATGACACACTAAATAAATGTTTAACCATTTTATATATTCCCATTTAAATACAAACAAAATATATGCGTTCACAAAAAAAAATGTAGGAATAAAAATAAATATTGTAACATTTTTCTTGTTCTTAATTTGTAATATCGCAAAAAATGGTGAATATTGTTGATTTTATACATTATTATTTTATCATATAATCAGATTTTAAGAATTTCCAGTTTATTTATCACCTTTATTTCTACTGCATATATTTATATATATCACCGTATTATACATAACCGATGTATACACCTATTAGCATATCATACACATATATATATTGCATGCCAAAATATAATAATATTCGCAATCAATCGTTAAAATTTCAAATTTAATAAAACGTGCCATGATCATGCATAGGCATCATCATCATATACATTCATATTTTAATAACAATCGTTGGTAATAATTTTTAATATTATTATTGAAACTCGTGACTTAAATATATTGTTTATAACGCAATTACTTTACACCAGAATTTTGTTTTTTTTTATGTGTATTTTTCTTTTTTCCCATTTATATGTCCATATTCATACGAGATTAATATAATATATACATTCATATAACATAAATATTAATACATTATACATATTAGCGTATATAAAATATAATATGTATAAATTAAAAATGTGTATTTGATATTTGTAATTCGAGATTTTATTGTATGTATCGGGGAAATTCCAAACATAATCCTAAAATAGTTACATTTTACAAAAATAAGTCAAAATATAATAAGGTCAAGCAAGCACTTTATTTAATTTATTGATGTACGACGAGTACATATACGAATTACTTTATTTATAAATTTTCTTTAATAAAATATTAAACATAAATAATGATGACTAGGTATAAAATATTGTATATATACGATAATAATTTCATATGAAAAATTTCTCACAAAGAAAAGTATAATAATTCACATGTTTCTAGTGCGTGGTATTTAGATATTGGTCATTTACATAACATTCTACATTTCCCGAAACTATATACTTATATATTTATATATTATATGCGTTATATATATTATCTATATAGTGAAGAAAAGACGTACGTCAAACTTCATTTAAAATATGTTTTTGTTTGTAAGAAAACAATAAAAGTAAACATTATATTTAATAAAAATATTACACTCAGAATTACATAACATTAGCAGTTATGAGTTTAAAGGACTAAAACGATTATAATTCCGGTACGGACGGTAATTACTGATGGAGAAAAATTCTACTTATCGAAAATTTTTAGTATTAATATTAATAAATATTCGGACAATAAATTTTGTCTTTAAAAATATTACAATTAACAGAAATTCTAAGATAATACGTATGAATATTAAGTATAGCGACATATCTATAGGAGTTTAACCCTATGCTCATCAAAAAGTCGTAGTATGAATTGATTCTACAAAGGAAGATTTCTCAACGTATATATAATAAACCTTTTTTGGATATAGACTAAATTTTTGTTTTATCAATTTCATAAAATGACGACCAAATTTGGCACGAAAATTATAAAATAATGTACTTGCACAATTAAATACTACATAAATTCACGAAGCTAACGAATGGCATAGGTACGTTTCATTGAAATAAAAAAAATGTTGGTATCTGATGGAAATACATTTATATATAATCTAAGTAGTATTGGTCCCAAATGACTATTCTTCTGACATACACCAAATGATTTCCCATAGACCTGATACCATAGAGAAGATTCAATGCAAGAAACAAATTTTGAATTAAAAATATACTCCAATATGTTTAGAGATTTATTAAAAATATTATATATTGGTAAAGTCAATTTATTAACACATTGATTAAGAAAGCTAATGAACCACTTTTGAATAATCAATTTATTTAACCGAATCACTACAAATAAAAGAGATTGGATTTCGTGTAAAGAAAAATTACTACATTATTGATAAATTAATACATAAATGCCCACAATATTTGATCCAGAGTGATGCAGTAAACTATACACAATTTAGATTTAAGAATTCGATACAAAATTTATGTGATTGTATCTGTCGTATACTTTAGAAAATTTCTACGAAATTTACATACATGTTTAAATCATATTTATATAAAGGCAATATTTATGTGTGTAATACCATACCGCAAGTATATATTTAACTAACATATTTACTATATACTATTTTAATTATTAGAATCGCAAAATTATTATTTATAAGAGATATAAAAACCACAAGTACCATATTCTAATGTATTTTATCTGCAATAGAATATTTATATAAAAACAAAATATAGTCATTATAAAATACGTATCTTTGCCGCATCACATTCTCTAGTTATTTTGTTAATACGCGTTAAACTGAGCTATTATCATATATTTAAATGTTAAACACCAATATAATAGTTTCGGTTTCAAAAAATATCAAATGAAAAAATTGTCATCAATCAAATCAATCATTATTATAACATATACAATATATATATATATATATATGGTTAAAATATATTGAACCACGCGTTAGCTACATAAATAAGATATGGTTGTCCGATAACAAGTAACATATTTGATGATATAAAGAGGTGCTATGCTTATAAAAAAAATTAATACTATAACTAAATGTGAGCAGGAAATGCCAATCGATATATGTATGAATATGTAGTATATATATATAATGCTACGTTACTAACTAGATCATATTATTGAATATATATATATTTAAAATTTAACGACATGAATAACTTTATCTTATAAATTATAAAGTTTTAACTATATACAAGTATATGCTGTGACAAAAATTCTTTCTGCCAACATTTCTTAACGAAGAATTTACATCATAAATATTTTCTATATATATTCATATAATATAATCTGTCTGTACATACATTTACTACAAACTATTACTATATACATATACATATACTCAAATATTATGTGTATAGCTACTTTTTGTTTCACTATATAATTTCGAACAACAAAAAATAAAAATCTAAATTACAAATTAAACGATGCCGCACATAATTGTTGACAAATAAGCCGAAAATATAAAAATTTATATATTTTATTGGTATATATTATTAATAATATAATAAAAAAAAAATGTATATACTACAATAAATTTAATAATAAACTTTGTACATAAATTATGTTACATGAAAAAAATAAACATATAGGTCGTGCATATTTAACGCATCAATTATTTAATAATTGAGACAGTATGCGATTTAATAATTTTAAAATAGAATAGATAGCTTTAGTTTTTAATGTATACCGATACCGTTGAGTTTTATACATTAATAATATTCTATCTTATATTGAGTTATATACATAATGAAATTTATATAACATATATTATGTTATGTACATATATAGTTACGCAGCTTCCTTTAAAACATTTTTCTAATTCCAAATACTTTCATTTTTTTATTTCTTTTTGTTTAGTTTAAAAATTCTGGAACTCTTACAATCGTACATATCAAACCATTTTATACGAAAACATAATATGTATATAGAGCCGCACACTGGTTATGATGATGAATAATAATAAAAAATATAATAATAAATAAAAACAAAAAAATAAACAAAATGCTTTATTAAAAAAAATCACATTTGTTATTTAGTTTTTATATAAAGTTATAATATTATAGACTATTTAATATAGAGTATAGGTAAGTTGTTTATAATATAAAAAATTATATCAATTAAAAAAATTTAATATGGTAAATTTCAATAGAGATTATTTATTTGATATTATATATATAATTTTCAAATATATTTGTATGTATATTTACGAATGAATGGTGTACAATAAATTTTATTTAATTATAGATCCGGTATATTATTAAAAAAATTGTAATATAAAAAATAGTTATTGTATATTAAAAAAAAAAAAGTGTAGCACACTTTATAATTACATCATATTTTATATATATATATATATAGACACGATTTTACAAACGTTTATATAATATATTACATTGGATTAAAAGAATTAGCATATATGCATATTCTTCCATATATACCCGTATATTGTAGTTTTAGTTTTGAGAAATATATAGGCAGCGATTTATTTTGCAAGTGCGAGTATTCACAAAATAATAAACAAGTTTTAATGCAAAATAATATATCACTTTATAAAAAAAAAAAAAACAATAAACAATACGAATAAAAATAAGAACGTTATAAAATAAATAGTGTTGTGGTGAATATAAGTAGCATTAATCTGAATATCTTTTAGAATATTATATAAATAATTGAATGGTATATATCGAGTTACAACGCCTATATATACATCACTATGAACAAACTCACCTATATACATACATAAGGGTGCTGGCGATATGTTGGCAACATTTAACTAAAATAAACAAATTTATAAATGTAAACAGATAAACATAGTAAGTTTTAATTAAATCGTTAAAAAAAATCTATATTTGCTGCAATAATAGATGCAATTCGACGTCGGGATCTTAAGCGCGCCTTAATTAACATTTTTTTATTCATGCGGACATCATAACGTTTAGCAAATTAATTTTAATAGCCGTTTTATTGGAACGAGATTATTTATTACCTCAGCTCTCACATTAATAGTCAACAGGATTTCCATCTGGTGAACTAGACGGATATCCTTTGACTAGCATTCAGGAACATTGGCTCTTGCATCTTTTTGACGATATGTGCTAGTGGACTATCATGTTGGATGATAAAATGACGTGCATTTGCGACTTGCTTCATTCACGATACAACTGTATTTATTTTGCTATGAAGAACATTTACTTTTCTCATTGTTAATCCAGTTTACAATATCTGGAAATGTTCTATCCTCGCCTTATGTGTTATCGTTGCTGGTGTGATTACAGGATTAGCATTATACACCTTCTTCCCGTTATACTGTACGTAAAGATATGATATTTAATTTCGCAATTTCCTTAGAAGTGAAAATTCAAAGAAATTTGTGATAGAATACGAGTATAAAACGAACTCCTAAATAGTACAAAAAATGTATATACAATATAATTCTTTCGCTGGCATTAAACGAAAAATCGGTAATTTATCTTTTGAACGCGTGATGCAATTTTAAAAATCTCTACTATGAAAGATTTAAAATTGATTATAATTTGCAATTCTTATATACAAAAACGGAAATCACATTTTTTTTCTTTCATAATTTAGTCTAGTTTCAGTTAAGAAAAATTTATTGTGATATTGAAAACTGAATATTATTTCGCGGTCTTCGTCACTATTGAGCTCTTATTAATATATATTTTCAACGAAAACTACATTAAACATTAAATATTTCAAAATATAATTAAGCATTTTCTATAATAAAATCTGTAAATATCTTTGGCATATCTGAATATCTTATAAATATAATAATTTTATGAAAGTTTCATCAAATCATAGCATCAGTTATTGATGATAAAGAAAGATATTAGTTTGTAACGTCGATAAAAACGGATTGATATGGTTATAGCAGCAGATTTCTTGTATCATTCGTTAGTGATATCGACATGTTTTGCATTGCAAACATTTCATTCAGCAATTCCGTTATTTTAATCAGTACAATTTGTGATACTTCAAAACAAAAATTGGGTTTGATTAGATAGAAAACACAAAAAACAGTACTTGCAATTCTATATTTAAATTGATATTCATATATTGTTTTAATGAATATATAATATACAATTTCACTATAGGTATATACAGGTACACACACGTATATATTTTATATTATAATATAAAATTTAAAGAGTTTAATTAAGTCAATAAAATATAAAGATTTTATAAAATAGGTTGTTATCTTTTGGTGTATCAAGAGCCTCTCAATTTGACATTTTTTTTTTCTTTTTTAATACTTATATATATAGAAATTTAAGATGAAAAAAAAGAACAAATATCAACATCAACAATTTAAATCAGATAATAATAATTTTATAATAAATTTCAACAAATTATCCGCAATTTAACTACATAATTACTTGTTATTATAGATATATCTGTTCTGCAATATGATATTTAAATACTTTTTATTTTCAGATTTTATATATTCATATGTGTACGAACAACGCGAGTTATGTATGGATATTTTTTTTTTAATACGCATTCAATGATTCTTATGAATTAAATATTTAATCATAAATTAAAATTTTATTAATCAAATAATTACGAATGGGTATTTATTTATTAGTATTACATGTATGTGCACGAGTATGTATGATTAAAGATTGATGTTTAGATATGTACGGTGAGTACGAAACGTAATAATAAGTATATATAAATATATATAAGTGTTTGTATGCTCACTTTTATATGATTATAATAATATTACAACAATTACAATAAGTCTGTAAATAATAGAATTTAATAAATAATTTAGTAGATTTAAATTACAATAACTCGTGTATAAATTGACTACTGTATATTTTATTTATATATAGGCAAGAAAACAATATACATATATATATATATATATATATACGAGACCATACCGCAGTCTTTCGTACCATACTTATAAATAAATAAAAGTTATACACTCTAAGTCGCAGTGTATTAAATGGATATTATATATTTATATATGTAAATAAAAATTTAACATATTCGTCACACCATTCAACTCAGGTTCAGCGTAAGGTAAGACATATGATTTTCTCATTATTAAATTTAGTATAACCAAGTAGCTGTCAAAATGTCGTGATAGCAATAGCAACAAGCCAAGGAACGAATAACGCGTTATTTTTTTCTGTATATTATTTTGTTGCTGTTATTTTATTTTACATTATATTATATATTATATTCTGTATTTGGTTGCTTATATTGTAATATATTTTTTTATTTTGATTTTTCAATAATCTCAAGTAGTCAGATAAAAATTGTTTGCTTCTGTATTGTGTCATGTCGTTCTTTTTTTTTTTTTTCTTCTATTTTTTTGAGTCTTTCCTTTTAATTAATTTTTTTTTTCTTAATACTCTAACTAAACTCATATACGAACGAGTAATTATCAATTTTTATATATCTCGTACACGTCTCATATTCTTATACATTATAAATATTTAAGAATGGTCAATAATTTTTTTTTTGTTCAAGTATAAGTTATAACATATACTATGAAATCTAAAACAAAAAATTAAAAATTAAACGGCATTCATAATTTAAGAATTATTTTATAATAAGACACTTATTTTAATTTTCTTTTTATTTATTATATAAGAACATATAATTATGAATTTATTGTGTTCGAAAACTTTATTCATAACTAAAATTCTTTATATATATAATAGAAACACACGCAGAGAAATAACAAAATATTCATTCAGAAATTATACATTCGAACAAAATATTGCTCCAAAGATTACAACATAAAAATACTGATTTAATGGATTCAAAGGTAGTGATGTACAAGATGTAAATACTGATGAAGAATGGTAAACATATAATCGTATTGTAATTGTATGAAAATTCAGCTCGTAAAACTTCAGACAACTCAGTAAGTGTGGAAAAAACAAGTTGTTTCTAATATAAACGATAATGAAATGGTTGTCATATTTATATATATATTATTTAAATTGACTAATGAAAATTATTGACTGAGAAAATGTTTAACTAATACGAAAATGTTTTTCAATTTCGTATATGTTGTTAAAGCTGTTAATGATAATATGTATGTAAAATTAAGGCGTGCGTATGGATAGTCTAAACGTAACCATCGCACATTCTGATTATCTATTGCTTCGATCGGTACAACATATGAAAATAACTTTGAAAATCACATATACTAATTGAATAATAATTCCATCACGTAATAAATCGTATAAAATATATAAAATAATGTGACAAAAATTTTTATTAAATAAAAGCACATATACAATATTATAAAAGTAACCTCATAATACTTTTCATAAATGCTTTATTTTTCTTCGATTTTCAAAATTTTCCATTGATGGATAAATTATTTCATTTATTTTGAAAGCTATCGAATATAGAACTAAAAAATGATATATGTGCCATTGTGGTATTATATACTAATGTTCACATGCAAATATAGTAACATAACTGTTATCGAATTCCGGAAATTAATTTGCACAAATAATATTAATTTATATTATTAAAATGTAATGATCAATTAATGATTATTGAATAAATAAAGTATATAAATCATTTATAATTAATTACATTTATACACTCATATACAGGTTTTGCATATAATTTATAACTAATATAAAGTGATAGTATGTATGTGTATAATAATATAAGTTGATAACTATATACTAATATTTTATTTGATATTCGTTGATTTAGTGATGGTATCTATAATAACAACGTATATATGAATTTATCGATTTCTTCTTTGTTGGGTACAGGTATAAGTATATAGTATTATATAGTATTTATAGTAATAGTGTACAATATATTATAGTGAAATCTTGAAGAAATTATATATTATATTTATTGATTTATTTTTAATGATTTTACTAATTTATATTAATAAAATATTACTTAAGCAAATATGTTAAATTTGTTATTATTTTGTATTATTTTTACATTTATGCTTAAACAATCAAATGTCTAATCATGCGTGAGACATTTTTACAAACACCTACTTATTATACATCGTTATGTGCAACCTATATAGTTTTACAATTATAAGATTGTATTATACATTGTTTTGATGTATTTGTCTTTTCGTTTTGTCATGTTTTAATAAATTAGCAGTTAATAATTCATATTCATAGTATAGGGGATATTTTTTTTACACACCGCGGCATACCATATATGAATGTAATGCATATAATATTAATAAATTTAATAATAAAACAAATTAATGCACATTACAGGATAATATATAATTACTTAGAAGAATTTAATGAAATTAAATTCATAATGAGAAATATGATTATTATGCATTACTCTAATTAAACGAATTACTCGTTTATTTATTTATATATATAATATGTTTGCTGTATATATTTAAAACCTATTTTTTTTATGCATAATGTATATAATATTAAGTTATATTATCGTACACCAAAATATACATAAAAGTAGTAATATATAAATATATAAATACACCTGTTTTACTCCCATTAAAATATTTTCATTTTCAATATATATAATATATAATTATCGTAGACATCGTGGGAATAAACATACAATGAAAGTCAACACAGATTAAAAATCGTTTGTGTATACACAACACAGTTATTATAATAACTATTTATTTATGTATTTATATATTATATATAATTTAAAATGCGATAATACCACCAAAAATAAAAAAAAAATTATGTTTCAGTTATTAGAGAGCATATATAATAATATAAATGTATGTATTATTATGTATTTTATATAAAAAGCGATATAAAATGAAAAGAAAATCACAATACACAAAAAAAAGAAAAAGGAGCAATTCAATTCTTTCAATAAGTATTATCATTTTAAAATTCAAAGAGTGGCGGCCATTATTTGGAAATAAGCGTCACATCACATGATGTGAAACACGGTGGTAAAACATAGTTATACATACTAGCATATAACATATATATATAATTATGTATTGTATATATATTTTGTACATACTATAACTAAATATATCTATTATACGTATAAAATAAGTAATACAGAAAAAAATAAATATATGTATGGATGGATAATAAATAACCGGTACAAAACGACCAATATATATGAACATACATTCAGAGCAATAATACATATTAAGAGTCACTATAAAATAAACAAAACACAAAAATAACAACAACAACAACAACAACTGCAATAAAAAAAAAGATCCCAAGCGCAAAAACAAAAGAATACAGGTATTATTGAGTATAACGATTTTAAATAGAATTTTGATTGTTCTTTTATTCCTTTGGAAATCACCATAAATATTGCAATTGCTTTATATCTGCATATATAATATAATCCTGTATATAATAATAATAATATTATATTTATACTACGTACTATACTATACGAGGTGTGGCTATAAAATGCTATAAAACATTTTATACCAAATTTTTACATATTTAGTTATTATTCTGTTCAATATACACTCATATACTTTATCACTACCACGTACCACGCTCCATGCGAATTTTCACGATGTATGCCTCATTTTTTTTATATCACAACTTGAACGGTCTGAAATCTTGTTCCTTTCAATATAGATTTGAAATTGAGGAACAGATAAAAGCCATATGATGCCGAGAGTGACGGCAATCAAAAGAAAAGGATTCACACTACACAACTGTCGATAGTCGAACTTTAACGCATGCATAATTAGTTTGCGTAGAAGCATAAAACTCGTAATTTTATACTTACACCTCGTATATTTTATGGTTTCATACACTTAATATTTCAATTTTTATTCACATTTATTTTCATTTTCTTATTGTAGTATAGTATAATAATTATTTTATTGAATAATATATTTTTTATTATAATAATTATAAAAGTGATATAAAATTTATATAAATAAAATGTAAAATGATATGATTAACAATATGTTTAGAAAGCAGGTAAGATCATATCTATACCATTAACATCTGTATCAATATCAATTACGAGTATATATCTAAAAATCTATACATATATCAATATATCTCCATAACTATATGATTATATCTTATAAACACACATATATGAATTGTACACCTATTTCATTCTTTATATAAATATCTATATATGTATCTTTAGAGATATATAGATTATAAAATACAATCAATATTATCTCTATGTCATTATGTTATTGTTATTTTATTTCTCTAGTTGTCCTGTTAAAAGTTTAATTGTAAAATCACATTGTACATTATTCGAATATTATTTTATTTATTGTAAGTGTATAGTGCTTAAAAAAGAATTTCAGTCATTTATTATTTAAGGAAATAAGAAAAAAAATGGCCTTCTTTATAATTATAAGAAACCAAATACCCATAATGGTATTTGTACAAGTTTGTATATATTCAAAATTGTAAATTAATAATATGAAAATTTGTCGAATTGTTTCACATTCGATTTGATTATTTTGTAAAATAAAAAAAGTAAGCTTTATAATAAAAAATTGATATTTAAAAGAATTTTTAATTATGAAAAACATTCAATCATTCATCCTGATTTTGAATCAGTCGTAGAAATTAAATTTATCAATAACACATTTGAAAACTAAGCTTAATACAAAAATGAATAAATATAAATCGGGTTATTAGTTTTTTTTATTTTAAACAATAATAATATTAATAATAATAATAATAATAATAATAATAATAATAATGTAGAATTTTGTGTAGTTATATATTATTTCATAATTTTGACCCCCTCTGGATAAATTATTTTTTTGATGACCATATAGTTAATAATAGCACATATATATAGTATACATAATAGATAATACATATTTGGTATATGTACAACATCTGTCCCATAGTAATCCGGAATTGGTTAAAAAAACACAAAAATGTTTACAAAAACCATTTTATATATTCAAAATAATCTCCATCAACTGAAATATATTGATTTGCACGGTGAACAAGTGATTCAAATGACTTTTTTATGTCTGTGATTGTAATGTTGTTGAGGACGCCTTTTAAATGCCTTCAATTGATGCAAAACGATTTCCTTTCACAAACAAATGCCATTTAGGTAATAGAAATTAGTCAAAGGGAGTTAAATTAAGTGAATATGGTGAATGAATATAATGTCATGAAATTTTGACAGTTTGTCGAGGAACGTTCACAAAACATAATCACAAAAAAAAGCTAAGAGGTGGGTATTCTATGGTTTACATAGCCACTCCGGTATATTTTGGGACAGAGGTTGTATATGTATTTGTACATATTTTATTCTTTATGTTAATAATACATATATTATATATAGGATATGGTTTAATAAACTTTTGAAAATTTTATGTATCATTGGAATTAATACAACAACAATGCAATGCCATACATAAGAAAGCAAACACCATATATAACCACACAGCAACAATTCCACAAAATATCTTTATTTTTTTCTTTTTATAGAATAAAAGAGGTATGTAATGTAGGTACAATATATTTTAGTTGGTATAAATATATGTATATAATATATAATAATAATAAGTTTACAGAATATAATAATGCAATACATATTTAAATTTATTTATTTATTTATAATTTATTTATATAGATTTTTTTAAAAGTTTATTTTAATGTATTTTATACATATCTTCCATACATTCATATACATACACGTAGAAATGGACACAGAGAAAAAGATATACAACATATATTTTCTTATGTAGGTAAAATGCACAATCACAATGATATGCGCGATTTAGCAATTTTATTCAAATAACAATAATTTTCTATATTACTAACTTGTCCATATCCATAATACATGTCATGATTCATATATTATAATACCCACGCTCTCCAGGTGTCCACCAATAGCTATATATACAATACATATATATATGTTATGTACAACATATAATAAAAACGCATATTCCCTATATACTCGTATTATTCGAAATATAATGTATATAATTGTACATTTATAGTTAATATGAGCATGATTATATACAAAACAATTCATATTTGAAATGAATAATATTTAGAGAGGTTAAGACTGTTTTATTCACTGCTTGAAACATTTATTGTTATATGGTCTTTTAATTCTATGAACAGGTATATAATAATGTTTCAATATATACCCAGAAATTATGATTAGAATATTTGTATATATTACATTGTATATACGCATACACACGAGCAGATGTATATAGCCATCATATTTGTAAGTAATATACGTAAAAGCCACATACGCATATGCAATTAATATTTTGGAAAATAATTAGTATTTCTATTATAAAAATTTCGCATATAATTCCATTAAAATAATATAAATATATAAAATTTCTTTTTTCTTATGAAAGACGTGTTTGTCGAAAAAGTTATCTATTCCAATAAATTGTGAAATTTTAACCATAATTGATCACTATAGTATAGATTACAGTTAAAATTTAAGAATATTATTCTTTTCATATAAATGACGCGTTATTATGTAGTATCAGGTAATATGCAGTTTCATATAATTATGCGACGCGTGATCACATAACAATCTGATCAAAAATAACCTAAAATATTGCAACAAATGTCTGAAACTATTAATATCGCATGTATTCAAGTTGGTTACATTCCCGCACCAACATTTAGCTTGATATTTAATTTAGTACGTGTTTTGACAACGTATATTTTTCGATTTTTGCAATGGAAGAAATTATGGCACATATAGTAGAAAGAATTTTCATTATATTTTTTGTTAAAAATGAAATTAATTTAAAATTGAAAATAAATTAATTAAAGATGATTCACATTCTATTCGACAATATCAACTTCAACAACTAATAAAAATGTGGAAATCAAGAAAGATAGTTGATTACATTGAAGTTTAGCATTTTGATACATGCAGAGTATATTTTGAAAAAATAACTAGTCATATAAATATATATATTGCTCTTTTCAATTGGAGAATCGAGGTTTAACAATTTTGTAGAATCTGATGATATTTTCAATTGTTTTGAAACTATGTTTGGACAAAAATGCATAGAATATTTTCGAAATCAATTCTTCGCAATGTTTAGCCATTGAACATATTTGGCATTACATAGCTTGGGCTTCCTCCTATATATGAAAATATAATTAAAGGATCCGGGAAGAATTCAAAGAAGTTAATATATTATAATTCCTTAATTTTCCTTAACAAAAACTATACATATCTGAGATTACATCAATCCGGAACAAAATATTAAATTCCTTAAAATTCATATAATTGACGCCACTTATATAAAGATAAACTTATATGTTTATAGACAATACATATTATTTTATATGATGTTTGTAATATACATTCTTGTATAGGAGATCTACAACTGAGTATATTAACACAATGCACATAATATATAATACAGGGTGTTCGTAGGGAATGTTTCTACCTTGTTTATGAATTTTGGCATGTTCAGAAGTATAGACGATGAAAATTTAATATGGAAAAATACACGATAAACCAACTTGTTTTCATCAATATTGTTACACCAGAATTGGATGCTTTGGGCCTTTATTAAAATGCGGTATACAAACAAAACGGTATGCAACTTCACATACAGCAAATGTTACAATGGAATTACTGTAAGTAGTAAACCTTCCAGTGAACACTCTGTATTAAATGCTATGAGCGATATTTATACGTGATTTTATGTTACAAATTTTTTATATTATATTGAGGTATTGTGCTGTATTGCTGTACGCTATAATATGTAGTATACAATACATGTGATTAAAATATAATATGAAATGTTAAACATTTTTTATGTATTATATTTACAAGTTATAACATTTTGTTGCTTCTGTAAAATTAATTTTTGTTATATTTACAATTTACATAATCAAATATTATAAAATTAATTTTGAGTGCATATAATTTTTTCGTCAAAATTGATATCTCATTGATTCTTCTGAGCAATTTGGTTTTTTATTTAAATATTTAGTTAAGCATAAAACAATGTCACAAACATGTTTATAGGTAATAATTTAATTAAATTTATTTTTATTATTATTATAAGTATTATTGTTATTATTGTTAGTATTTATAATTTAACATTTGTTTGTTTGCTTATACACACTAAATTTAATTTTATATAAGTTTCCATCGTTTTACAAAAATTGACGTTGTTGTGTAATTTAGCTGATGCATAAACAAGTATATTTTATTCGATTGAAAATTTTGGGTTTTGTACCAGAAAAAACGTGATTTGTGGGCATTGTTTATATTATTTCATTTGAAAAAAAAAACAAGTGCTGAATGTCATCAAATGCTTGTTGAAGGAAGTTTATAATGAACATGCTCCATTCAAAAAAAATTACGGAATGCTATTATACAAAAATAGGTGGATTGGATATCTATATATGCGGTTGAACCAAAAATATGTGGTGAATGATGTCTGTTTAAACGTAACTAAACTGTCAATATTTAACTCTACTGCCAACATCTAATCAATTCCAACAAACATATTCCAAAGTCACACAAAGTGCTTTTTTAACAATGCAATTCTCGTCATAATGTCACAAAATCGGTCAAAAAAACGTAAGAAGCACTTAGCTGGAAAGTGTTACTCCACCCACCGTTTTCACCAGACATTGCTACATCAGATTACCGATTGTTTCGGTTGTTACAGTCAACCTTTTATGGATAGCGATTTTATTCCCGCAAGGATAGCAAAAAAAAAATGTTGATCAATGGATCGCATCCAAATATTAGGGTTTTGTCTACAGAAGAATCCACCTTTTGTGTGAAAAATGGGAAAATGTTGTAGCTTTCAGGCAGTATTATCAATAAATTGTTTTTTTTATATTACAAAACGATGGAAACTGATTTAATTACCCAATATATACTCAATTTCATGAAAATGAAACAGAACCAGAAAGGAATAATTGTTAAACTTGAAATGTGATATCCTATTCTTGGATTTGTATTTAAAATTTTAATTTGAATATTAATATGTTTTTTAAATTTTCAGTGCCATATAAAATTGTTATTTGCAATTCACGACTTAATAATTTTCTATTTAAAATAAAATTTCACATTTTATCCAATCCATAGTTTGATATTGTTTGAAATTATCATCATTTTTAAATTAAACGAATAATAATAATGCCCACACGAAATTCTAAAAATATATATCAATATTTACAACAAATAAAAAAACATACAACAATGCAATACATTTTCCTAAAATAAACAAAAACAAATTAATTGTTCGTGATGAATTTTTCCAAAAGGTGAACAACCTTGTCCTCCCCAAATAACAGGAAAAAGGAAAAGAAAATAGAAAATACACAATTTAAAAAGTCGCGTTCAAGCTTATCTATCGATATCATATACAGAGACGGTTTAATTTATATTTTAACAAGGTTGCGAGCGCATAAAGAAAGACCAATATATACAGGGGGGCGGTTACGATAGATTGTTG
Organism: Bibio marci; assembly: GCA_910594885.2. NCBI lineage: Eukaryota > Metazoa > Arthropoda > Insecta > Diptera > Bibionidae > Bibio > Bibio marci. The sequence continues at coordinate 10,307,097 of OU343114.1, forward strand.
CAATATTTACCACGATTTTGATGTGCTTTTTCACATGCTATATAGTATAAGAATGAATTATTACAACAATAAAATTAAAAAAACACAAAAAAAACAGAAGAATATACGTTTTTTTTCCAATATAAATAACACTATTAATTTTCAGAGATATGTATATATGCAATACAATACAATATAATATATTTATTTTTTATATCAAGTTCTACTGTATACGTGCCACATTCACATATACTGGGTGATCCATTTATAATGATCACTTAAAATTTTAGATACAACGTATGAAAAATGTCAGTTTAACCTTGAGTGCAGTCGTTAGTCGTGGCATCAGCACCAAAGCTACTTGGCACCAATCTAATGTAAACTATACGTATAGTGTTTTGAAATTGTCTTTATATGGTATATGCGGTTATGCAAGAATTTGTATAGAATAAAAACTAGGTTTCCCTATTTTAATGTCGAATGTCTGAATTTCATTTATAAAACATCAAAAAGCAAATTTAATTTAAGAAATGTTTTCAATTATATACAATTTTAGCTTAGCACATTTTAAATGGTGTGTCACCCAGTAAATCGAATTCAGTATAAATATATAGTGTAGGAATACGAGATGATAAAGTAAAAATTTATTTATTGATGTTGGATCTAATGATTAGATAAAATAATATATTTTTATATAACCAAATATATACTTGTATATAAAATACTATATGATTTTACACCTATATAATACACACATAGGTGTTTTATTAGCTAAATAACTATTTATATATGTAGACATAAGATATAATAATGAGAATTTTAAAGAAATGTGACACTGTGACATTATCAGAGGTGTAAATACAATCGAAATTTAGCAGAAATATGTTACATTATGCTGCATTGTTAACTTTACTTAAATAAATATGTATATACTAAATTGATAAAAATTGTATAAAAAGTATTTGTTTATCTCGCATAATTTTCATTTTTCTTGTCCATATCTTATGCATATACATAAAAGAATTGTATATGAGTTCCGTATTATTTGATAAAATAAAATAAAATTAAAATATATGTTATAGTTATTCGTATATTTGCGAAAAAAAATTACAGCTTATAGATTTCTTATATCTATTATACTCGTATATATGGTATACTTTAACCGAGACTACAGCATATATATTATATATATAGAGTTATACATGAAGTTGTATTTATTTCAGTATCTAACTAAATGTTATTTTTAATTACAAAGAGGGAAGATACATTAAATTAAAATCCCTGATTGGATTTAGACCATATAAATACATATATATATATACTGTATGCCTATATATATAACTCTAAATACACCGTAATGAATTTCAGATTTTTAATCATACTATATATATAAATTCATTCTTTTTCACATAACATATTGTTTCACCTTTTATAATCATGTTTTATTTTTAATAACATGGTTATTGATTTACATTCATATTATGCCTGCGCGTAATTATACATATACCTATACATTCAATATTCATTATAAATATTGTATATTATTATGAAGGTGAACTTTATATTAAATAATTTATTTTTTATATATTATATTATTAGTGATTACATTTTTTCATTAAAAATAACTAATTGTTGATGATTAATTGGATTACTTCTTAATGGAATGTTATATACGCGAATATATAAACTTTATACAATAAGTGCGCGTCCAGAAACATTTCTCTTCAGCCTATAATCATTTATAAATGTATAAGTTTTGATTTTACAATAATAATGAAGATAAAAAAGGAAAATCGGATGCTTTATTATGCGTTTAATATAATACAATAAATATACTTTATTTAAATCATCATTGATTCAATCATCCATTGGTGGTAAAAGATGACTTTAACAACCTTTCCAAATTGTTAAATTTTATATTAGAAATCCGTGCACTTCGTAGATTTTATTATAACTTTCTTTTTCTTTTGGTAAACATTTGAACCGATTGAGGCGCTATATAAAATACAACAGCTATAAACGACATGCGGTTCTTTATTAAAATGTGAAGTTCTATCAACCGAAAAGAAAAATACCCTGCATATATTATAAACAATAATTGTTTTCTTTAAATATGTGCGAGTTCTTTTACGAAAAGCTATACAAAATTATACATGTTGTTTATATATATTTACTTTAAAATGACCGAAGATGTGAATGAATATCCTTTTAATTTTCATTATTATAATATCTTTATATAAATCACGATCTCAATTCTGTTATATTATGTATTTATCGTACATTTTCACAGAATTCTTAACAATTATTCATACAAATATAATTTTTGTAATATATTACATATAATTTGTTGTTAATTTTAACAACATTTATGATCGATTTAACACATTAATTTAGTATTAATTTGTTATCATATATTAATTTATTTAAAAATACGAATGCAAAAGAATTGACAACAATTGCGTTGTTTTAAGAGAGTTGGCTAATTAAACGAAATCTTAGTTTTTCGATATAAGGCTATTGAAGTAATAGATATATATACTAGTACCATTGAAAATTTTGGACTATTTTTTAAACTATTTTTGACCGAAATTTGATTAAAAATTAAACCCTAGAAAGTTTTAGTTAATAATCAAACTATTTATAGATTACATTTTAAACATAAAAAGTTTAAAAATATTGTTGCCGAACCGTAAAGTTCGTTTAATTAAATTTCGAGGGTTAAAAATACCGAAAATATAAACTAAAGTTTGATATATACAGTGTACAGTGTATTTTATCAACATATAATAACACCATTTTGATTTTAAAATACATAACACAATTTGTAAACGTAATTTTATAATATTTTCTATTTTCGGTTTTCGAAGGTGTTTTAATCTTCGATGGTTTAAAATACAATTTTAATACTAAATTAATAATATTATTACTTATAAATAATACCAATAGTTTACAATATTGTACAAATATGAATTTGGTTTGAAAATTAATGTCAAATGGTTTAAAAATCGACGTAAAATTTGTTGTTTGTTATTTAATATTTCTTAGTTTATAAAAAGCGTGTCTAATTTTGGTTTATGAATTAGTCCAAAATTTTCAACCGTGTGTAAGTAAACAATTATTGTACATAACACATATATATATATATATATAGTAACACTATATAATTTACATCATCCGATATAAATAAACTTATAATTTATATATATAATAACAAATTTATTATCCTAATTAATTTCGACGTATTTATATATAGTTTTATTATTTCAGTCACGTGCTTTTTAATAAGTATATGAACATATAATTGAAGAAGTTATTGTATGTACTGCATAGTACTATATACAAATAATAAATTTATTATAATGCCATACATTTAAGCCGTTCACATAGCTATATTATACAAATACGCGTATACGTACCAAATAACAAATTATATAAAAGAGCATTTCCAAACGAAAAATATTATAAATCATATTGTATTTTGTTGATAATATTCCTGTTTTTCGTTTTTGCGTACAGGTAGCTTCGGATTTATTTATTTTCTTTAATATTTTGTTATGTTGTGTTTAATATATCGCATATATATAATATTTAACTACATCTCGATACACTATCTTCTATATAACGTGTTTATAAAAAAAAAAAAAAATAAATAAATTTTTGCATTGCATTTAAAAGAAAAAGAAAAAAAAAATGGAAAAAATTGAAACGAAACATAAAAAACAAGAACTCAAATAAATTATACAACTTTAAAAATTAAATAAATTAATATCCATCGATATGTGGGAATTTTACAGATTGTTCTAAGTGTGAACAAATTTGTTTTCTTTTTTTTAATTTTATTGATAAAATCAATCAGTAGCCTTTTCCACATAAAATATATAAATTTTTATTATATTTTTGCTATATATTATGTTATATAATATCATAATTGTTATTATATTGTTAATATCTGAATCTATATTGGGGTATACAAATTTATATTACGCCTTGTAATTTTTCTCTAACACACCCCCGTAATATATTCTAACATTTAACAGCAGTGAAATTTTTATGCATATTAATTATTTGATAGCTATCACTTAAGGAGTCATTTTAATATTATGTAGGTACACATAGTTCACTTATATAGTAATACATATAATCTAATAGTAAAAGTATATATAATTAATTAAAATATAAAAAAAATATAAAACTTACCAGTCTTCTTTTAGGTTTAATTAATGGTCTATTTTGTCCATTCATTTTATAATATAAACCACATGCATTACATAAATAATGTCCAGTTCCATCTCGTCGCCATAATGGTGTTGACGTTGCTCCACAATTTACACATTCCCTACCCTCTGTAAATACATATAATTATATAGAATTTATATTAATATGTTACAACCAACAACAACATATTTTTTTAATTTAATAACATAATTTTAATTTATGATAAACGTGTGTATTTTATTATTAACATTTATATTTTATAATTATATTATTATTGTTATTGTTATTATTATTATTATTATTATTATTATTATTATTATAATTATTATTTTTATTATTATATTATTATTTATAAAAATTATTTATATGCACATCATTTATTTATATATCGTTATTTATTATTTACATAATTTTATTAAAGTTAATTTTGCGTATAGATTAAGTAATATATAGAATAATTTTATCAAAATATATATAATATAATACATATACATTAGCATATATATAATGTATATATTATATATATATAATACATACCCACTTATATACATATCAATTCTTTTATTAATATAAATCTATTAAGAAAAACTTGTTAACAATTTCAGATGAAACAGAAGAGATACAGAAAAAAAAGTAGTTAATTCTAAATACCTACATTTTTTTTTCAACCAATAAAAATGTCACTTCAGAAAGTTAAAAATAAAAGAGTAAACACAAATCTAAAGACCAAATTTATATAATAAGTCATTATATATTATCATGTATACTTTGTTTTTTTATTGTGTATATACACATATTTATTATACATTTTTAAGCTACATATGTTAATGACATGTTTGCGATAAGCTATAAAAAAACATCTTGTATTTATTTATTTATTTATATTGAAGGTATATATTTATTTTTATTAAGTGGCTTATATTTTTTATATTCCTATTTTTTTTTATTTTTTTGTGAGATTAGTAGCGAATAATTTTTTTTTTCTTAAATTTTAATGAAAAATAAACAAAAATTAAATGTCTTTTTAAAATGAATCAGTTAAATAAATTTATATTATTTAGATATTTTGTTATATAGCAGAAGTGAATTTGAATTAATTCGCAAAATATAGAAAATATATATGAGTATACGCCCAGTTAACTTAAATGCTTTCATATATTTATACGCACATATGATGTATTAATTACGTATACATTTGAATATGAATAATTATCTGCAAGATGACTGTTATCTAACAAAAGAGTGAAAGACAGATTTTTCTATATACACTATATAGACAATGTTTGCTAAAAGTTTAAGAGTAATCCAAAGATACATTTTTGCATCAACTCATAACTGTTGTGTCATTATTATATAGAAACAAATAAAAACTGTTGAAACAGAAAACTTGAAGAATGTGCATTAAAAATGTACCATCATCTAATAAAGGCAATGGCAACTAATTTTTGGGATTCACATTGTGTCACATTCATTGATTATTTACAAAAAGATAAAACAATAATCGGTTCATATTATTAATCATTAATGGAAACATTTGATGCTTAAATCATGTGGCCACAATTGCAAAAGAAAAAAGTAATCAATTGCACAATATCACATGGCAGCTGTCGCAAAGACAAAATTGCTTCAATTATAAGTTATGAATTAACCAAAATTGTAGGTTCCTTATTCATAAACTTGACTATGTACTAAGAAATTTATATAAAATGATCAAGTAAATTGAAATTGTCACATAAGCATAAGCATACAAACAAAGTATAATTTATTTACAATATAAATTTGAATGAATTTTTCAATAAATTTATTTAAAATTTTCTTACGATCTATGGTCAACGCAATATAAAAATTGGCAATTTTAAAAATTAGTATTGCATTGAATGACGCGGTAAATTATTATCCAATTTCAAATTTTGTACAAAAATTACAAATTTTCCAATAAATGCAAAATCTTTCATTATTATAGCATGAAGTTTTAAAATCGTTTCACCCAAACTTATTGTACATTTTTCGTAGCGTGAGAATAATTTAATAGTCAATTATATGAAAGAATTTACTAAAATCACTTACAAAATATTCATAAATCTGTTAACAAAATGGTATCGAATCTATCGTTGCGTAAATATATTCATAATAAAAATTGCTTAAAATTGTCACAAAAAATTGACTAGTTTAGATGCAACACAATGTATGAATAACTTACAATATAAATGACATTGTTTGATATTATTTATAATTAGTGAATGAATTACTATATTTTCTTTCTATTGTTTCAACATCGAATTAAACGTAATATGTAAAAAGATATCTTACTCTATCAATTTAATGGATATAATAAAAACGAATAAATAAATTATTCTAAATAATGTTGAATATTTTATATAAATTTATATTATAATAATACACAAACGCATCTATAAATCATAATATCACGCACACCTGTGACATATGCTGCATATATAATCAAATGTGGCAAAAGTGTGAAATTTATTATATTTAAATTTAAAAATTTAAATATAAGCGCAATTCGCATGTATATTACAATATATTATTTAGTTATAAAATAAAGGAAAAATAATTGTACTGTAAAATCAATAAAATTGTTTTTACCTTCTTACAATAAAAAAATATGTTGAAAGATGTAAATCAAATTTGAAAATTGAAGACTTATAATATTGCATATAAATATTTAAAAATATGTGTACGAGTATATCGATATACGAAAGAGTTTAAAAAATTTCAAGAATAAATTGTATATATAAAAATTGATAAATTGTTGTCACTTGCCATAAAAATATGTAAATTATAAAGTTATTCATAAAAATTTAAAAATATGTATATAATGTATATATTATATATATAATATATATATGTATATATAACATACACACATATGAAAATACGATGTGTCTTTTGACAAAAAGAATATAATCAATATTTTATGAAGAAAAAAAAATCGTATTTTTTTGTTCCATGGGAACGGAAACAAAACAAATACATATCTTATTATTTTTATTTTTTATTTTATTTCATTTTATTTTTTTTTTTTTTCCGGGTATATACGATAAATTAAATCTGGATATTTACGTAAGTTTATTTTATTTTGTCCCATTCAAAAATTTAACTCACTCACGATTCAAAATTTTATTTATATATTTTTTAAAAGGCAAATCATTTTGTGTGTAATTTTTAGATTTAAAAATTATTTTTTATTATTTAATTTTATAGAAAAGGAAAAGATAAAACCAAATACTAAATAAAAAGTAAAAATAAACGAAACTTTTGACATTTTTGGTTTTATGATCTTCATCAACATTAAACTATCAGATTTTATAGTATAAATCAACTTATACTGATTGACTGTATAGAATAGTATCTACGCAATACAAGGTTTATATTTTAAATTGCAATTAATTTTTTTTTATAGCTATGCGGTCTGAAATAGAATACCTGTTATAAATTGTGTGTCGCATAATATTTCTATTATAAAAATATGCTGATGGTAAGCGGTTTTACTGATATAGAAAATAAAAATAATCTTTTTATAAGCAAATTGTAAAGATTCTTAACAAACGTATATTATTATTCTGAAATTTATGGTGATATACACAGCGGATTATACGACAAAAAGTAGTAAAATCAACATAAATGCGGATAATTGATAATTTTATTAATATTGATAAGAATTTACACATCAATTATTAATATATAAATATATAAATATGTTGTGTATCTGTCTTTTAAAAGCGTATATAGTTATAGTTAGAGCGCCACCACAGAGTTTTTGAACTCAATTTCGATACTGAAAATTATTCAATTTAATTATCATTTCTTCGTTTATGGAAACAAAAGAATATCTATGAAAAACTGTTTCACTCATTTAAGACTAATTTAATTAATAGAAAATCTATTCAAAAATATATTCGGTAGCGGAATAGGTGAATTGTTATATATATAGGCAAATACGAAGAAACAAAGTCAGGTTAAAAGAAGTGGACCTATTGTTAAGGGATGGCTTGGAAGGTTGGTAATCAACCCTTATATAATTCATAGCGTAGGAAGACGAAAATTATACATATAGTGAATATTGTGGTCTGTTTCGATATATCAAGAAATATTTAATTATTAATATTATGTACAGTAAATTCAATGATAAAGAATTTCAATACATCGTCAGCACTGCAAATATTATTTATATGTACGAAATCGTCGTATACAAATGTTTTTCTTATAATGATATAGAGCCAAACATTTAATAAATTTATGCAGCTCCAGTAAGCTTTTGTTCTTGTAAAAGAAAAACATTGAGCAAAAATATTTTTGAAAATGTTGGCAGAAACAGATAGATATTTAAATTCAGATTTCAACATAACTACTTTGCTTATGATAAGAATTCTGCCTATACATACATAAGACACAATTATAAGAAAATGTTTGAATACGTTTATAAAACAAAAGTTTTTGTTCACTAGTGACATTTCTTTCATTTGTCGACAAATGAAAAGCTTATTATTTATTAGTACAGTAAGTTGAATTACATTTTCAAAAAAATGTTAATTGTACCACAGTTTTTTTTTTTATTTTTGTTAATATTCTTTAAAAATTTATTTGTGCAGAATTAATTAAAAATTAATAATACGAGTCTCAGTCTATGACGACTTTATGTATATATAATTAATATGTGTGTGTGTTTGTTTTTGTATATATAGTGTTGATTTAATAGAATATCCAATGCTACATATTCATTAAACAGAGAAAATTTATTATTATTTCATTTGATTTATATTTATTGTATTTATTATTTTTAAAAATTAATAATAAATATAAGGAACGTTTCTTTTTCTCGTTATTTTTTGGTTTTATTTTTTATTTTTTATTTTTTTTTTTTGTTTTTTCTCTGTTTTATAACAAATCTTCATAAATGCGAGTGAGATGACTAATTTAAATTATAGATATTATAATCATTGTATATACAAACACACACAAACACACACACATATTATATCATAAAAAATGTTATATGCTAGATTTTTGAGACATTCCAATATGTACAACAATAATAATAAATTTATAAAAATATTATTTAAAATTTTTTTTGATATCTATGTGAAAAAATTCAACACCGAAATATTTTAACTATAAATTTATATTATTTAATAAAGCTGTGTTTTTAAAGAGTCAGATCTGTTATTATTGTATATATATGTATAAAGATATAGAGGAGAGAGACTTTGGAACATTATGTAGCTGTAGATAGGTATACATATATTATAATATTATATATATAATGAGGTGTATAGTTTACATAGAGCAGATAGATTGTCTTATATAAATGTTATATTGTATTTGGTTCAGTAGCCACAACAACAATATAAATAAATTTATTAATTTATATATACGAAAATGAATAAAAACACAAGAAACCACCTTGACTGTCAATAAATCAGTTTGTTAATGATCATATAAAATATGTTTAGAGACAACACAACACAGTCAGGTAAAAATTGATTTTTTTTTTATTCTTTATATATACAATTTATAAATTTATCTATAGAATACATTCACATAATTTTTTTTGTCTTTTATATTTATACTTGTTTGTTTACGAATATAATATACCTTTTACTACAATATAATATTATTAAAATTATTATATTGGTTGAATGTTTATGTATATACATTTTGAATATACATATAAATTAATATCAATATGCACATAAACATAATATATAATGAAAATAGTTAATATGTGGATTTTATGGGATTGCTTATAATTTATAATTTTATGTAATATTATTCATAAATGTTTAATCATGTTAATTTCATCTATTTTTTATTGAATTATAAACGATTTATTGTTTTTAGTGATATATTTTAAGGATTGAATAAATAATCAACTTTTTATATATTGATATTTTTTATATGCCTCATATGTGTTTATAAATACATTTATACAATTTTAGCGAACAATTTTTGCGTAAAACTGAAAATACGGCGAACTGGTTTCAGAGGACTGGGAAATAAAACTATAATTTATTTATTAGGAAAAAATATTAAAAATTTTCTAATGATGAACATTTAAATTTTACTGCGTGATATTAATATATATAGAGAATTAAAAAATGGAAATAAAATATTATAGGATAAATTATTGATATGTATTCGTATACTCTTAAAATACTATTACATAAACATCCCTTTCACATTTCTGTGTCTATAACGCTTTTCCAATTCATTAAAATAATTTGTAAATCGTCCGCTGGATTGGTTGTCAGTGAATTGACTATAGATCCATATACAACCCCAATTCGTTGATTATATGGGACAATGCTTAAAGAATAGATTAAACTTTCATTCGGGAACATTTATTATAGTAACATTAATTGTGTATCTAGAAATGTCGTTTTCTCGGTTCTTTTGCTTTCGAAAAACTCAATATTTTTCTAATTTTTTTAAATTTTTAGAATTCTAAATAATCATAAATATTTTCATTATTTATTTTGATAATAAGCTCATATTATACGGACAATGGTATTGTTGCTCGGAATCGGAAATGGTTTAATGTAGAAACGCACTTTTGTATTGATTCCGTTAACTTTTTCTAACAATAAGACAATACCATGTGTTTCTTCTTTGAAAATTTTGATTTTCATTTCTATGATTAATTTTTCACATACACCCATACATTGATAAATGAAATGCAACAAATCTTTCAATTATTATTAGCATGATTATTCAGTGTCTAATACATTTTTTTCCACAACTTTATAATGAAACCAAGTGAACTTATGGAAATTTGAATATTGAAAAACTATAATGACTTACGCATAAAAGAATGTACTGATAAAATAAATCCTGCCATGGAAAAAAAAATCCCGTCAAATCTAATTAAATATCCACAGCCTTAAATAAAGTATATTTATTCATTCTCTTAAAAATTTTTAATTAAAATTATAATGAAATCATAAGTGCGCTCGAACTACTGAATGACAGAAATAGAACAATTCAATCAAATGTAGTTGTTTTAAAGTTGTTAGATTATAAAAAATTACATTAAAATTTAACAAAAATTCAAACATATACTTTTTTTAACAATTTAATATATATCAAATAACATATATTTTAAATATTGTTAAAAAAAAAAGAAAAGACAAAGACACGTTGTGTAAGCATTTAACATAAAATAATTATATAAATATAATAAATAAATAAATAAATAAATAAATAAATAAATAAATAAATAAATAAATAAATAATAAATTATAATTAAAATATGAGTGAAATCAAAAATATATATTTATTTTAAATAAAAACAAATATTTAGACGAAAAATGTGCTTTTTTTCTTTCCACTTTAAAAATTCACCATATAATTTAGATTTGAATTGATAATGTCATAATTAAAAAGATACAATTTATAATATTTTCATGTAGCTATGTGTGCATATGTATACCAATAAAAAAAAACAGAGCATACTCACAATGGTACACCTATTTATTATGTGGCATATTATTTGTAATCTGATTACCACACATATTTGAGTGTGAAATTAATTAAGTCAAATAAATTTACATGATCTAAAATGAGTTTAATCAATTTGAAATGGTCCCTGTTGTGTTAAAGGATTTTTTGTAATGCACCCGTTTTCATTTTACTGTATATGTATGGTTGGAATATATATAAATTTTATGTTATTATATAATATTGTATTTCTATATGTATTATTATTATTTGTATATCGCTGGAAATTGACTGAATGACTGTTGCAAGAAGTTTCATTATCGATTAAATGTGTGTTTAGTTAGTTAGTTATATTAAATATATGTTTATTTTTATATAAATATATTGTAGTTAGTGGAAGTTATAAGTTAAGAATATATATAAATATATTCGTTGGTTTTATTTTTTTTATAAAATTTTAGTTTAAGTTTATTTTTTCTTATATTTATTTCTTTATTTTTTATTCGTTTATTTTCGAACAACATTTAAGAATGTGTAGTATTTACCTTTTTGGTCATTTGTTTTTTTATATACATATGTATAATAATACGTACGGTACGTATTCGTACATAATAAATATAAGCTAAACATACTATATCTTACTTGGTATATAAATGGAATACACTAACAGTACTGTAGTTAAAAGATATGGTATTAAATTTTAAAATAGATAGTCTGGTAAAGTTATACCTAACGAAAACATATCAAGCGAAAGCTTCACTGTCATGTAAAATAAATAGTTTACTACTTACTTACTATATTGTTAATTAATGGTAGAAAGTGAAATATTGTTTTTTACCTACTTCATAAAAAACTATCAAAACTACCGAAAAAAATTTGCCGATGCATAAATATAAAATGGCAGAAAAATTAGCTTTGGTTTCCTTCAACGAGACAAAATAAAGTCGTGTTTGAGTTGAATTGTTATGGGTCATGAAAAATGAATGCATTTCGTTTCGACAATACAAAGCGGAAAATGGAAATATATATGGAAAGGGGGCTTTGTTGCGTATTTTATGGGACCTGAAGGGACCTGTGTATTAAGAACTACTAAAATCTGCTGAAACAGTTAATTGTGATGGCTATCAACACCAATGTGTGTGATATGAACATGATAAATTGAATTGAAATAAATTTACTTTTGGCCGTTACTGTACCTTTTACGTAAATAAATTTTGTTGTTGTTCATATTATACATATATTTGTTCATTTTAAATATTATATGAGTAATAAATTTAGTCACCACTATTTATTTCAGGTAAAACACAAGAAAAGATACAAACCCTAGAGAAAAAAAAAATTAACAAGGTACATACAAAATTCCAAAAACTGTCACTTGAAAAATATGTTCTGTGCCGGGCACTAAATTTTTTTGTTCATATCTTTTTTTTTTTTTTTTTTTTTTTTTTTTTTTTAACCCAAACTCTATAAAGAGAACCAGAAAAATAAAACCATCCTATGTTAAAAAAAAACGAAAATGAAAAAAAAGTAACAATTTTTTTTTTTTAAATACGAATAAAAAAAAATGTCAAATTTTATAACGAATTATTATCCTACTAAAATTTTATTGTTTTTATTTTATTATATACTTATTGTTGTTTTTTGTTTGTTTTTTAACTTTATTTGTTGTTTATGTTTGTTTTATTTATAATGTTTATTAAACATTTTGTTTTGTTCCTTATTATATTATATATTTTATTAAATTCTGTTTTAATTCATTATATGATTAGAGATAGATATAATATATAAGATGCGAGTCAATGCCAAAAATATACACATTTGAACACAGAACAGATTCTTGATCAATTTGTATTTTATTTAAATTTTTACATTATAAGATACATTTTTTAATATTATTGAATAGAATTAAAATGTAAATTAATAAATAAGCACGGGCAGGATATATAATTTATGGATAAATTAAATGTTTACATTTTTTGTGTGAGAATTGAAATTCCCATAAAAAATATTTATAACTAATTAATTAATATTTCTTTGATCAAGTCACGTTTTAAAGTGTGTTTTAAATAATTATGATTTGTATTATCATTCTATATATAATATGGTATTGGTATGGGTATGTATTTATAATTATAATATTAAATGATATTGGTTTTTATATGCGAAATAAGGGTGTCTGTCTTCATATACCATATGTATTCCGATTTTTTTTTTATTTTATATATACGGACTCTTATATTAGAAAATCTTTTGTTCATTTTAACGTTGTCTCTTCACATTTATTTTATATACAATATATTACATAACATTAATTTTTCCATATATAAATATATTGTGCGAATATTGTGTTTATTTGCAAAATATTTTATGTTATACAAAATCAATGAATCGTGCTAAAGTGTTAACATGAATTTGAGACTATTTATTTTTGTTTATATTGTATTTTGTATACTTTAATTGCGTGTTTATGTTTATATATATTATATAATACTCGTATATACATAATTTTGAGATTTGACATTTTTTTGTTTTTCTCAATAAAGTCAATATATACAATGGCATAAGAAATATCTTAATTAGACATTTTTGTAAATATACATATAGTGTTGTGTGCATTATTCTATATAATGATATTTTTATATACACATTATTAAGGTATTTTACACATTTTTCTTCACACTATTTACAAACATATATAATTAATTGTTCACTAATGCAGGTTTGATTTTGAATAAACTATTGTTAAAATTATGCGATTGTATATTGATTTTGAAAAGAACTTTTTAAAAATAGTTATAGGCTTATTTTTCTATATAATTATTAGAATTATTGGTGTGTGTGTGTATGATGGACATATTAAATTGCATTAGTATTAAATTTTTAATATGATTATATTTTTCTCATAAAATAGGTAAATCATCAGAAAAAAAATCTCTTTTTATTACGGGCATAGGATTTTCATTTTTGTTTACAGAATCACAAAATATAATTAATTTTCAACCTTTTGTAAAAGAGGAATTTTATAATCGATGGAAGCTTTTAAAATATATGGCTGCTTTTCCATTCGATGTCTCTGAAAATTCAAAGAAATTTGTGATACTGTATAAAGTGAACACCCAGCCCACATAGTACAAAAAATATATACGAAATTTTACTAACATCAAACGGTAAATCGGTCATATCAATTTGAACGTGTGAAGTGATTTAAAAAATTTCTTCTACGATATATTGGAATATTAATTATAATTAATTTCGAATAGATACTGAACGATAACATCGAGTGTAAAACAATATAAAAGGAAAAGATATATGCGAATATCATTGAATAATTGCAGATGTATTGCATCAAAATACTAACTTATATAAAATAAATATAATTGTGATATTCGTACAATTAGCTACGTAATATATACAAACATATATTTATTTTGTAATTGTTTAAATGGGGAAATGTTGGTTACATTAAATTTTCCATATAATATTAAATAATTAATGAAATACATTGTATTTTCTCACTCAGAGGAAAAATTGTACAGTATTTTCATTTGAAAAGAAAATTATAGGTTATATTCAATTATATTAAATTATAATTTGTTTCTTTTACAATATTAAATGCAGCCCCCATAAAACATAAAAACAAACACGATGCCGATAAAAAACACTGTTATTTACATTTTTCATATATACTCGTTTGTTTGTGCGTGCATATGTATAATATGTATTAGTAGATATACTCGAAAAATGTATTTAATTAGTCATGAATAATATTTTTCTAGTATATCTATTATTAACTTTTTAATTTGTTTATTTATTTACAAACAACAAATATATTATTAGTTAGTGCAAACATTTAACATTAATTTAATTTTTTTGTTCTATTGTGAAAATATACACTGAATTATGTGCACAAATACCATCATAAAACATAAAACATATAGACATTTATATAACTATTGAAACATATAAAGAAGGTGAATAGTTAAAAAATATTAGAGCATGTTATTATTTAATATTATATATCAAATAGAATGTTATATAATTATTAATTTGTTGTTAAAAAAAAGCACATTGGGAAATTTTTAGAAAAAATAAAACAAAAATGAAATAATAATGATATTTAAAAGAGCATAAAAAAGTAAAGCTTACAAAATATGAAAAGAAAAATAATTAAAAATTAAAATTGGAATAAAAATAAAATAAAAATAATGAAGAAAACAAAATTAAATTAAGAAAATAAAAATAAAAACATATATATAAAAATAAAATCCCACACCGTGTCAATGTCTTACCGGCACTAGTTCTTGGTTTTGTCCTTTGTGGTTTTGTATGTGGACTCATTATTGAACGACCACCACTTGATTGAAATGCTCCACCGCCGCCTTGATGATATCCATAACTATTTTCATAACTACCGTAAGCACTTTGCGGATTATCAAATAAACCACCATTTAAAGTCGTATTATTATGATTATGATTATTATGATTATTGTTACTATTTGTATTATTGTTATGATTATTATTATTATTATTATTATTATTATTATTATTACTAGTATTATTATTATTATTATTATTATTATTATGATTATTATTATTATGATTATTATTATTATGATTATTATTATGATTATTATTAACCGTTGTACCTTCACGTTGTTTTGGCGCTGATTGACTTGAACCATTTTGTAACGATGGTTTAATATCTATTGAACAATTTTCTGATAATGAGGTAGCTGAGTTTGCTTGGGCTTGATGCATAAATGCATTTACTGCGGCCTATCAATGAAAAAAAGAAAAAAAGAATAAAAACATAAATATTTTTAAATTTTATACGATAATGTTTTTAAATAATTATTAAAAACCAAAGAACCAAACGACAATATTAAATTTATATCTATGTGTATTTGTATGTATAAATTTGAGGAACACTTCATGTTAAATAAAGTTCGACCTAAATGTATATAATAGCTATTAACTTTGTTAAACTGCTTGGCATTTGGGTAACAAAGTATTGAATATTATTTAAAAAATACGATATGAAGTGAAACCAAATGCCGATAAAATTTTATAAAAACAATTTTATTTATTCAAAATATTCTCCATCAACAGAAATATATGGATATGCACTTTCAACAACAATATTTTTATATCGTGATGTTGGAAATGTCATTGTTGGCTCTTCAATGTTATCAATTGATTAGCAAACCCTTTTTTTTCATCGTAGTCTTTGTACAGATAATAACTTTGGAATCGTAAAAACAAGTGAAAATTGTTTTGATTTTTGACTCCATTAATTGAAATTTTTTTATTTCCTTCAACTGGTAATCGTCCTTCCGTATTTTGACAACTATAGTTTCTGGTTCGCATTGAAAACACCATATGTTTTATTTTTATCACATTACAAGTTACAATAGTTTTTGAGAAATTATTGTCACTTGCTTCGGTAATCGTTGGTTGAGCAGAAATGATCCACATCTTCTCTGCCGTCTATGAATAGTCACACAAACACCTTTTACTGCTTAGAGTATCTCGGTTCAAAATTAATGTAATGTCATGAAACTTATATATAACGTGATCCCACACGTATAACCTTACAATCTTTCAAAACTAAAATATATATACCTATAAATTAATTGATATAAAAATTATACGCATATTATGTATACCTCCACGTATTGTAAGTATTTTCAACTTTAACATAATATGAGCAAATTATTTTAAACATTTATAAATTATAATATAATAGACTTACTTGATATTCTGTCGTTCCTGTTTGTACTGAATCGGGCGTTGAGTCTTTTGGCGGTGTAGGAGGAAATGAAAATAGGTGTTGGCCAGATTGATGACTTTGTACTTGGCTAATTTTTTCTTGGGGATCTTGTGGACATGCAAACGGACTACCCCATGGACTACTGGATGCCAGTGATTTTGGTTCACTTAACCATGGATGTAATGGTGCATGAAAATGTGGTCTACAAACTTGAGGTGTTGCATGTGAAGTTGACATTCGTGATGCTGAAATTGAAAAAAAAAAAAAAATCAATTAAAAATTTAGTTAATTAATTACATATGATTAGCGGTAAAGAGACATAGAGAGTATTTAATAAAATAATTATTTTGAGTTGTATTTAAATAATAATTGTAATATATATTTTCATGTGTATATAGACAAAAAGCGTAAATAAAACAATAATATATTTTAAATCTTGTATATTGAATAAACGGCAAGAAGAACATTTTAAAAATAATAATAGTAATCATAATTTATGATATTATAAAATATATTAAAGAAATTACAATGCATAAAAAAAGAAGGAAAATATGTTATATATAAAATTATAACCATTGTTTTTTATTTAATGTGGCCGCTGTTATACATACATTCAAACTCGATTAGAACGCAGAGTGTATAAATATAAATAAAAAAAATTAAGAAATACTTGCTGTTTTTATATACACATCTACACACACATTAAATATATATAATAATACAATTTTAAATTCTTCTATATACATATATAGGGTGAAGAATTTTTCACAATAACAGTTCCCTTAATAGATGGAATTATGAAAGAATGAGATCGAACATCCATACATCACAATTTGGCTGAAGGCGCTTATTTTATATATATATACCAGTATAAGTTGCAACCAAATGTATACGCAAATTGTTGTGGAAAAAAGAATGAATACTTAACTGCGGCGGTCGCTGAACGCACAAATATACGGGAAAAATAAAACAATAATAAAAGTTTAAAGATTTAACTTTGATAAAAGAGAAAACAGGGTGATAATTAAATTAAATACAAAACAGTTTTTTTTTAATGTGTAAATTTATCTTTGACATTTTACATGTTTTTTGTCTTAAATATTCATATACCATATATATATAAAATATATGTTATATATACTCTTTAATTCATTACTAATATATGTATATGAAATGAAATGGCAATGCTTATTATATGTAAATGTATAAAATATGTATTATATGTTTATTATAAGAATATCAAAGTAATAAAAAATCAGTGTCAAATGTTTTCCTTATGTACTCCTATAACTCATATTTAATAAAAATTCATATTATTATTAATAAAAAATAAAAATACTTCATTTTTTAAACAATTACTCAGACAATGCCTGTATTATATATTTATATATTATATACGTAAATATAACTATATATAAGTAAATATAGTAGATTTATTATTGATGGCAAAAAATGGGTAATTTATGATATTTATGAATTGTTTTATAGTTTACGGTTTACGCAGATGTTATATGGTATACGATAATATTGTGTATTATTATTATACCCGTTTATAAAATATCAGGTGTAGTCTTATGATGTTTTAGCCAGAGTCTTCATATATAAATATTCTATTGATATCGAACATTATAATATAATTTTAGAGAGATAGCACGTTATAAATTAAATAATGTACATGTACGTGTACATATTAAGGAGTATATTCTTATAATATATATATGATATGATATAATATATTTTATAGAAACATTTTGTGATACATCATAATAATAATAATAATAATATTAATAATAATATAATATTATATCAAAACAGCAGCTACCTCAGGGGTTTACTTATTTATATTCATATGTGTATTAAATTTTATTCTATAATTTTCTGTACTATAAATAACGGTTACTATGGACTTTTTCTTTTAAATAAATGTGAGTGTGTGTTTTTTTATTTTTATATAATTAAAGTTTACAGTTTGTGTATATTTTTCAATTTTATTTTTATTGTACCCATGCATAAGACAATACAAATATTTTTGCATAGGTGTACACCGCGAACAGTATATATAATAATCCATAATTTAATTTTATATATTATAACATTTATAATAAATCAAAAGTGATGTGCATGTGTTTAAAACGACATTTATAGATTTAGTTTGCAATATATATAAGTTACATATGTAAAGCTAACAGGGAATTTTTGAATTGTTATAAAATATGGAAAAGAAAATATTATTTGGATGTCTTCGAAGTGTATTAAAAAGGTTATATAACCTTGATTGATGTTAATTAAATTATATAACTTTTAGTATATTAAAATTTAGTATAGTACGCATAACATAAATATTGTTGTTACAATTAAAATTAATATAGCAATGCAAAATATGAAAGTATGCACTAACATTTAATACGAGTATATTTATATAGTACCAAATAATAATTACGTTTAGACTTATTAGCAAAGCACAGTAAAATAGTGTATAAATTCCAGCAGAAATATTTCCATTAATTTTTTGACATTCATTTTTTACTCATGTATATGGCGGCGAGATATGCGCTTATAATATCAAGAAATTTAAAATATTTATAAATTATATTTTATTCATATAATTATTTGTATATTGGTAAAATACATTTTATATAAATTATAATTTTTAATTCATTATTATTTCTATACGATAAATACGTGTATGTATGTGTATGTATACAATATATTATTATTAAATAAAATGCTGTCTAACAAGTTAAAAAATGAATAAGGAAGTTATGTATATATAACTTTTTTATAAAATGCCTATTATATTATTTTATTTATTATTTATATATAAAATTTATATTAGTTATTTTATTATATATTCAATATTTATAGTTGAAACATAGCTCTTTTATTCTCAATAGCATGTATAATTTACTCGTAACATAATATATATAATTTATATTTATCGTAATGCATAATTATCATTATTATTAATAATTGATTAATATTGAATTTTTATTTATAAGGATCTTAAAATTTAATAAATATGATATAGATACGTAAGTTTTTAGAGTTAGACTTTGGTCAATTAGTATACATGAGAATTGATATATAAAAAAATGAAAATACCGAATATTTTCTCTTGTTAATTTTAATTAATTGAATTCGCCTATAGTGTAGTGGTACTATATGAATAGTTTCATTTTCATAATTACGTAATACGCATATATATAATATTCACAGAATCCGTATTACATATGTATGTACGCATTACATATGTGTAAATAATCGAAAACTGTATTCATAAATAACAAATTATTTATTAAAATTTTATTAAAGATCTTGTAAACAAACTAACAAATCTGATAACATTTATCCAGTCTATGTTAATATGCCCAATCACTTTCTATATATAGATTTTACTGTATGCGATTGAAAGTTGCCCAAAATATTTTTTTGACTGTTGATTGCGGTCTTTTTTATCTCTTGAATATCACTTGGGTTTGATAACGTTAAGAATTCAACGGGTCTGAAATCCTGATACAGTACATGAATCCTTACCAACAAACCTACCGTAACACTTGCTGACTATTTAATATAAACAGCTATACAACATAATAGAATATATGCACACGCCTAATACATTATAATATGCAGAAAACTGAATTTAAATATTTATAAAAGTGACAGAGTGTATTTCAAAAATTCTGTACTCCCATATTTGGACCCATACTACTGCATGTATTTACGGTAAGCATTCCAATATATGTTTCGCAATACAATATTCATATATATGCATATAATTTCCGTTGGGATAATTACTAATTACGCATCATTTGTAATAAAACACTAGTTTTGGTTTGTTTTATACACATATAATTTTCATATATTCATATTATTATTGTATTTATGAGATAATTTCAAATAATTTACCAAACAAATTTTCACTCGTTTGCAAAATATATAATAGCGCTATATAGAGAATAGTATGTTATCGTTATTTACTTGTGAATATTATTGCTTTTTCATTATTTTAATTCGATGGGTGATGAGATGATGCATTGTATTTTAATGATATCTCACATATAATAATTTTATATATTACTCGTATATGTATATAATCAATGTATTGTATAATATATAGTCTTATATACTGGTATTAATATATAGAATTATTATTTATTCTTTGTGTATATAAGAGTTGTTTTTTATTACTTTAAATCGTTTTTCTTTACTTTTTTTTCTTATTGTTATATATATCTTATGATTGTGATTATTATTTTCAAATATATTGGAAAGACTACAATACGAAAAAACGAAAATCCAAAAAGACATACTGTCTATATAATCTTATTATTATCAGTATCCGTATATATAACGTGATGATATAAGGTGAAAAGGTATGTAATTTTGAGGTCTTATACATATGGAAAGGTATATAGGTGAATATGTGAAAATACATATTGCATTCACAAGCTAACTCTCATATATACCATATATATACTATACATAAATATGTATTGTATTTACGTACGACGTACACTGTAAGAAGTATGGAAGTAAAGTTATTGCACTCGAATTATATGGTAGATTATATATATATACCATTTGTTGACTTTTGCAGATGTACTTATCTCATCATTTACTTATTTATATTATTCGTGTTGTGTATATATACGTTGTACGTGCTTTTTTTATAACTATTATATATATATAGATATGTTGATAAATAAGCACAGGTACACAGGTATATCATACTATTATATATATATATATATACCTGTATTGTATTGTGCATATAAATACAAGATATTTATTGTATATTGTTAATATATATTTTGTTGTTATTATAGAGAGAATGTATATATGGGCTATGTTTTTTTATTTTTTCAATTTTATATTATTGTTGTTATATTATTGTATAGTTTTACGTTAGTTGGTTTATTATTACTTGTTGATAATTTGTTCAATAGATAATTTTACTATTTTCTCCTTTATTTTCATATTATATACAATACTAAAGTATAATATTATATATATATATATAGTTGTTGTGCACTTGTTAACATACATTGATTAATATTATTAATGGTATGTATGTAATTATGTTATTATATAGGTTTTTTTCTCATATCTTTATTGTATACAAATTTTTCTTCTTATACGTATATATATATATAGATACCACACGTCCAAACACACTTATATATATTTAAATGATGTACAGTAAATAATAAATTATATAAAATGTAATATGCATTCAATAGAACAATTAGGAAACTTTTAGAGAAAATTTGTACTAATTATATATATAGATTATTTTGTTATTACACTTGTAGTACTACTATAATCGAATTATATAGGCGATATAAATATGAAGATTTACAGATGGCACAGATAAAGGTGAATGTTCTGATGTAATCACGTTGTGAGAATGAACAATGACTGTATTGAAAATATAGCAATGACACAAAAAAAAATTTATAAAAAATTATATTGCAGTTTTGTTTTCGATTTAAATGTTAGCCAAATCATAGAGTAAAGAGTTTCATTATTTTTTTTTTTTTGCAATAAAACTAAAGATTAAAAAAAAAGAAACAAAGTTCACAAGATTGTTCTACACTTTAGTTAATTGTTAATAAAGCTTTTGTAGAAATAATACAATAGGTTTTACTTCTATGTATATTGAATGTGCTTTTGACATATGCATATATATATACAAATAAATACAAATAAATATATTGAGTTTTTATATTACTTCTGATTGATTGTTATATATAGCTTATCATTTTCATTGTCTGTATGTCACCGTATTATATATATACAAAATCCAACTAATCAATTTAAAATTTGTTATATGTATAGTAATTATATTATTGGGAAAAACCCATCTTACATATATAGGTACCACATAAATACAATTATAATTATAATTATAATTCATATTTCAAATTAAAAAAATGTATGCATTCAGATAAAGAGTATAAATGTTCATTAAAAGATTATTTTATAAATTATATATATTTAATTACACATAATAATAGATACGATAATACTTATAAATTTATTGATTTGACATATATAATGTTTACGGCACATGGATATGTATTATATGGCATTGTAATTATATTATAAAAATATTATAAAACAATTGTTCTGGCATGTTACTATATGCAATGCATATATTATGAAATGTATACACTAAGGCCTATATGCATAAATTTTATTAATATTATTAGAATTAACGTAGAATAAAATTAAAAATTCCATTTTGAGTTAATTTTACAGAAGATGTTATAATAACTGGTATAATCTATTTAATTACATAATATGCGAATGAAAGTATTATTAAAGACGCAGTTAATTACAAGATAATATATGCTATATGTATTTATTTAGGATTACAAACTTTGAAGTGTATATTATATATTCAATATTCGAATACCGTCTACTTATTAAATTTGAGTGTATACATAAATTTCAATACAATAAATAATATACAATACATATACAGTTGTGCTAAAAAAGGCGTACAATTGAATAAACAAATTGTAAGTTATTTTAGGTTATATGTTTTTAAACAATAATTATATATTGAAATTTTGTACAGGAAAAGTAAATTTCAATATATATTGGAAACAGTTCTGTTTTCATTACTATTGTGTTTGATGTAAAATCCACTAAATCGGTTAAGATTTGTTTCTTAAAACAGGTTTCACAATATGTGCAGTGCAAACACTTAAGCGATACAATTACTACCGCTGTAGAGTTATTTAATAAAATAAACCCCAACGTATATAAAAATGAAAGTAGGAATTGCTTCATTCCATATTTATAACATTTGAACCATTTTTCATTATTATTGTCGAAAGTATTACATTGTCATCAATTATAATGGTTTAGTTTTCCTAATACTTTACGTAAACTATTGTAAATATATATTTATCGATTATTTTCAGAAAAGACTATACGCTAAAATAAGGTAGTTTTAACAGTTGTTCACTTACTTTTGAACATGACTGTATGTATGTGTTCGTATGCATATACTCTATTATAATATAATACATTATTTATTAGTTATCAAAACGTTTTTTGAACTCACAATTAAAATTGACACGACAAAGACAATCTGTCTTCTTATAAATTTATACTAAACTAATAAATAAATTCATCACCCCGGCCCATTGAATGAATGAATGTGAATTTTTTTTTTAAAGTATATTTTTATTTCTTTATTTTATTTTTTATATAACAATAATATTTAAAATATATACATATAAAGAAAATGCAAGGTGTCAATTGTATATTCATTTCGTGAATTTTAATTTGACAACTGGAAATAGAAGAATAGAATATATATTTCTTAGAAACTCAAATATTTAAAAATTTAATATAAATAAATACAGAATTGATATTCGCTTAGTTTGATGTGTGTTTGTGAAAAATATCACACACACATTACTATTGTATATTGTAAATAATGTAAATGTATTTTCTTAATACTATATTATTATAGTATATATAGTAATAAACTTATGTATATAACACGTACGTCAATTATATAATAATATTAATATACGAAGAGTAATATAAATATTGATTGTAAAAGTAATTTATTGAATTAGATTTATGGTCATTTATTGTTTATAAATTTTAATACAAAAATATAATTAACTTAACTACAAATTTTACACAATATTATAATATGGTATGTAAACAGAAAATTGGGTACAAGCAAAATATTTACGAAAATTAAATTATTTCGATATAACACTATATAATAACATATTATTTTCCTGGTTTTCAAAATAAATTTCTTCTAATGGAATAATTAACTTTTATTCAACACATCCATAGCATATGAAAACAAATACAGATATATATTATTTACTTACAAATCTTTAACAATTAGTGATCAAATATTTTGGTAAACTACAATATTTTATAAATTCAAGAAATTTTAATTAAAAATGGTTGTCCTTTAAAAATTATACAAAAACAAATAACTAATTTTAAATATATAAGTATTTTAGTAATAATAATTAATCAAAAAATACAACTAAATTTTACAGTGAAACAATATTTTTTGTTTAATTAAATTGTAATGTTAAAATTTAATGCTTATTGTAATGAACATTAGTACTTAATGTTACTTAAAATATTATGTAAAATTATTAATTTTAAATGTGTTTTATTGATTATAATTTTTAAATTTGCCAAAATAGTGAAACTAAATTACAATTTAATTATATTACAATATATTTGCGATAAATAATAAACATTTAAATATTATAATAAAATATATTACCGAAACCCACAATTTGCCAAACAAAAAAATAATAAAAAGAAACGATTTAATTATCCAATTCAAATATTATCATTCATATATTATGATTTAATCAATTTATTATAATTAGCATTATTAATATTATTATAACACTAATAAGACACATATAAGATCAAGATTATTATGTATATATGAACATAAATTATCTAACTATACAAATGTGTATACAATGTATATAATATGCGGAGTATAGGCTGTTTTTATTATCCATATTATTATAGCCTTCAATTGATATTTTACATTAGTAGAATATAATTATTAGTAAATTGATTTTAATTTTTAAATATATATAATTAAAATTAAATGAAGATAAATTAATTTATCAATACATCAATTTATTTATATACAAATTATTTTTCTACTATTTTAATTTTAATAACAATCATAAAAACCAACCATATATTTACTGAATAATTTATATTAAATTAATAAATAATAATGTATATAATATTATTAAATATATAATAATACACTTGAGCACTTAATACGAAAATTATCGATCTGTTTATCAATACAAATAAAAAAAAAATGTTCTATTACTAATTTGTAATATACAAACGACAATTTAATGCTAATTTAAAACATTGATATAAATCTTTAGCATATATACATAATATTAATATATTAAATACATGTATTGTATATTGCTTCCGTTCATAGAAAGCTTTTTATGTAATAACAATAATCATTTAATTTAGACGAAAAAAAAAACAACATTACAATAAATATTGTATATAAACAACATTTGATTTTTAAATAAGAAATTTAAGTATTTAACACTACTGTAGACATCATATTTGTCTGGCCAGACCAATTTTAACTTTACTCAATTTTTTCTTCCTTTATTATCACATACACAAATACATAAACAAAACTAACTAAAAACACATGCATTGGTTTGACCATACCTTGGGGTACATAACATTACAAATGGCTGTGATGTACATAAGAGTGTTAATTTAATGAATCATATATAATCCATATGTGTACAAGTTCATACAAGACTTAATAATTGTATTATATAATAAATATATGTATAGGCGCAATTCTTTTCATAAGTTATCAATTAGATTTTACAAATATTTCAAATTTAATTTACTAACGTCGGAGAAGGCGTCGGCAGTTTAATTCTAGAAATTTAAATGATTGTTGATCGTTCATTGGAAATTGGTGTGACAGCATTAATTATAAAATCTGGTTTTCGTGCTACTGGAATATGGCCACTTGATCCATATAGATATACTTCAGCATATCGACTCATTACCAAGCTCAACCACTGATCGTGAACAATCATATGGTGAATCAACGAATTATGAAACAGTTGTAAAATGAGGAAATTGTTGATATGATTAATGATGATGTTCAAATGATGCAACTACTTAACATTGTTATTGAATAAAACACTTCGATCTATAAGATCATTTTCAAAAGCAACACCATTGAAAAATACAACAAAAAGAGGTCGCATACCATAGGCAAAACCACCATATTAACAGACGAAGTAATGAATCAGCTGGATAAAAAGGCAAAAACGTTTGGCGAAACAAACTAAATCCAAGTAAACCAGATCGTCCAAAATAATCAACAGGCAACGAACCAAGTACAAGTGATACACAACCAGCTAAATGATAAACACGATCAAAAAGTGGTACAGGAAGTTATTTTGAAATATATCAGATGAAGATTCAGATGGTTATTTAGACAAAATAAATTAATTTGTTCCAACTAACTCGTTCTGACTATTTTTATTTTAACATTTATTACTTATTTCCGATAATCAATATAAAAATTTCAAATAAAACATAACATTCAATTTTTTTTCTTTTGCGGTAATACAGGTATAGTATGGTCAGAAGTAGAACAAATGTTTGTAGAGCAAAAAGATGCTACACGATTATTGCTCCTTAAAAATATACTAAACTTGGAACGAAATACAAAAGTTGCTCCGAGCGATCACTTTCCCCATATACAATTACAAACTACTATCTAATTAAAATATTCACTTCATTTCACTTTAACGGCAATTAATAATCATATATTTAATGTATAATAAATAAGTAAGAATTCCTTTTAATCCAATAAATATTAAAATTATATGGAATATATCCACAATATACACATTAATGTAATTTATATAAATATTTTAAAGGCGCCAATTTCACAATTTAATTGAGTATCTTCATTTAATCAACGAACTATATATGAGCGGTTGAAAGAAATGTATGTAACATAGCGCCTGTAATAATGGTTAAGAAACAAGAGAACAAAAAAAAAATAAATAAAAACACAATACCTCAGCGTTATATTGAGTTTTGAGACCACCAGATAAACATTTCCACCAAACAAAAAAATAATAAAATAATAATATATGATGACATTGATTTCACTAAAATACAATGGTAAATTTTCGCAGGATAATAAAATTCACAATAAAACAAAAATGATATATTCGAATATTATATAGATATATTTTCAGTATTTATATGCGTGCATTTGTGTATACATTACCTATACATATGCATATTCCAGGAGGTCCTCAATTTTTATGTGATCAAGGCGGCTTATTCGACACTATGCAACAGACTCCTATCGTGTTTTGTATTGTATGTCGTGCTATGAATCTCGACATAACACAATTGAATATATGTATAATAAAATAATACATGGAATATTTATGATGATCTATACACAATGTCAATATATAAAATAACCATATTCTGGCAAACTTTATATAACAGCCATAACATACAATAATCAAAAGAAAAAAAAATAATATAAACGAACTAAAAATGATAAAAAAAAAATGAATAAATTTAATTTATGAATTCTGTAAAAATATCAATCGGTTTTCTTTTGATAAAAATCAACTCAATTTATCATCTAAAACAGACTGAAACAACATTTTGGTCAACACATCATATTACAAGTTTTTGTATATTAGGTTTTTTATTTCGCGTATATAAATAAAATAGTAAATATATATTAAGATTGTAGAATGTGCAGAGAAGAAGGAAAAAACACGCAAAATAATATAAGAAAAAAGAAGAAAATGTAAAATATACGTCGTTCAAAATAAAATATTTGAATTTATAATGTGCATTTGTGAAGAAACATTTTTGCACAACAAATATGTTTTACACGAGCTTTCAATATTATATTTATATGACACTTTTTGTGATACCCATATAGCATTTGTAAAAGCGTAGACATTGTAGACACAATAATAATTTATATACAATATTTAATAATATATAATACTAATAACATATAATATTTTTATATGTTTCTATATATACTCGTACCTATAACATATAAAATATGTATCATGTTGATTTGTAAAAATATCATTAAAACATAATAATTTCAAATATTTAATAATAATAATAATAACAATAATTTTTTTTACCCACATATGAAATAATATTGATACTTGTTTTATTACAATTTAAAATGTATTTAATTAACGAGAACGATTGACTATTTAGGATATAAAAATATTTATGCTTTCACACTGATTTTATCACCTATATATCAATAATATCTCGCATATACGAATACAAATAAAGTAATATACGCAGTATAACTTAAGTGATTATGTACGTACGTGTACATATAGTCAGACTGTTGATTTATTAAATATTTTATAGACATAAAGAAATTATAACAAGTAATTTTGCTATATAAAAAAAATTATTTTATTAAATTAATATTTTATATTAATTTTTGGAACTCTTTTTTTTTTTGTATTTATTATTTATTTTTATATTATAATAAAATTGAAGTTTTTATATATTAATATTATGTGCGAATTTTATGAAGTATAGCAAAGTTGATAGTTATCTGGATAAATTGATAATATATTTTCTATGGCTTACACATAAATTTAACGCAGTCTTGTTTTTCTTAATGTGAAAACATTGTTGGATGATTTCATAACTTCGTATTCGATTCTGTACTGTTTAGTATTTTTTCTTGTTATGTTGTACGTAATGTATAGTTGAAACTATGTCAGTTTAGCATTAAATATTGTTATCTAATAATAGAATTTGTCTTCTGGAAAATTTCAAAATGGGGAATGAAAAAGTTCATTTTTATCATGTTGGGCAAGTTTCGAATAGATATAAGTGTTGGAACTGCTCAGAATCGCATTCAGACTGTATATTTAACTCTACTGTCCCCAAAACAAAAAGATTGGTTTGGTAGATTTTGGAATGGTAATTTTAATATCAATGATCAACCACACTGATAATATTGTAAGTCTAATATAACCATTTTAAAAAGGTTGGTTTCAATTTCAAACTCATTGACTGAAATATTCAAGTAAGAAAAATCTATATATTGGCTTCCAATTCTCATTCTTAGACGACATAAAAATTATCCTTATTTGGATCGCATGGTAACATAATGGCATTAACTAAACATCTACCTTTCGATAACTGCAGTGGATTATTATTTTGAATGTTCGGTATAGATGCCATAAGTTCTAGCAGGGAAAACATGAATTGTGTAAAAAATTGTTGATATAAAATGGATTTTTATACAACAATCGTTTAACGAAAAAAACTTGGAAAAAGTATACGATTATTTATAACCAATTGTTGAAGCTGGCTTCCATCTAATGACGTTTTGTTGAGTATTTTTAAAAACATATAACCTATTGATTTTAGTTTTCAAATCGGCCACAATCATCCAAAATTAAGTTATAACTATTTATTTACCCATACACATATAAATTATATAAACTGTTGGTTAAAACAACGATAGTTTCAAAATAATTATCGATTTTCCAATAAATATATGACAAAATTGAAAAAAGCTCTGGTATCATTTAAAAGAAATGTAATACAAAATATAGTTCATATAACAATTAGGATACATATTATTTGGTTTACATTAGATTATCTAACATAATTTTCGAATTCTCATAAGTGGTATAAAATTGATATATATATATATGAAAAGAATTGTTATTATGTTTATTGTATTCATAAATCTGGTGAATTGCAATTTAATAATTTGCTTAAGATTATGTAACATTTTTTTCTCTTTTGGCAAAATATTTTATATACTTCTTCACAATTTATATATAAAGCAAAGCAATCTATTTTGACTAAAACAGTTCACTTCTATAAATAGCGCAGTATATTTGATAAAACTACTTCAATTTAAATAAAATATATATTGATATATTCGAAAAAGTTTTAATTCAAATATTAATTCAATATATTTTATATCGTGTTATTTAACTAACCACAATATGTATGGTTTAAATATATGCAAATATATAATTATTAATTATAAATGAATATGAATGTTTTAATGTCATTCATATCATAAATTAAATAATTTATAAATGTGGTAATAATAATAATAATAATAATAATTTCAATATATACTCATGAGATTACGTAAATAAATATTTTAACAATTATAAATGCAAATTTAAGCATAAGCTTTTGCATTTTAATAATATACACTTTTGCTATTATTTTTATTGCATAACAACAAAACGCATATAATTGAGATTAATGTGTTATAATATATAAAAAGCTGAATGCACATGTGCATATAAATAAACTAATTTTTTTTTTCTAACGTATATTGTTTATATGTGGAATGGAAGTTATGCATAAAATTTAAAATATATTCATATAAACGTATGTTAATATTATATTAAATACAATACATAAATGTTAATGTTTATAAATGTAATGTATGGATGTATGTGTTATAACTTATCTAGACCATATTATAATATAGAATTAAATTTATGTAAATCACCCATATATATATAAATTAAAATAAAATATTTATTTACTTTATGTTGTATCATATTTTATTTAAATTAAATCATAGAATAAATATTATATCATGCAAGGAAAAGTGAAAATTTTCATTATATATATACATAAGCGTTACATTTGCAATTAATTAATATTGTATAAGTACATGTAGAATATGTAAATTATATATATTTATATAGTGTGTGTCGTTGCATTATTATATTATATAAGTAACTTTACACATATACGAAATAAGCTATGTGTTACCGATATATTACTATACATATAATACTATGAGACAGACCATTTGACATATATGCTTCAAAAAATAGCAAATGTTCTAATTGAGCAGAGCTATATATATATAGTTTTTCTTTTGTATATGTTACTTTTAAATGAATAATATAGAAATATATACATATCTTAGCAGGCAACCAGGACACTGTATTTATATATAATATAGTTAATATATATTTGTACAACGACGAAGGACATTTTCCAAACAAGCAAAGTATAAAAATGTGTATGTACTCGTATATTCATTTGTCCTTGTACATTAATTTATATTTATGCATGCGTAGGTATACTAAACATATTTATATTTTTACATATTACATTCAGCCAAATAAGTACCCGGAAATTCTCATTTTTAATTTTCTCTCTGAGAATATTTAAAAAAAATTTTTTTCTCAGGTTGACACAACTGTCAGCCACCATTCTGTGAATTTTTATTGCTATGTGTGATTTAGTTTGCTTACGGCGTCATTAGGAACAAGTCAACCTTTTGTGTGCGTTGCGATTTTTACTATGGATAAAAATATCGATCAAAGAGTTTGTGTGAAATTTTGTGTTTCAAACGAAATTTCTTGTGTCAAAACATTGGAAATGTTGAAAAAAACATTTGGTGATTCAACCATGTCGAAAACTCAAGTTTACGATTGGTATAAATCGTTCAAAGAGGGGCGAGAAGAAGTGAACGATTTGCCACGTTCAGGACGGCCTTCGACCTCTTCAACTGAAGAAAACGTCGACAAAATAAAGGTAATGGTGCTCGAAAATCGTCATAATAGTTTGCGAGAGATAGCCAAAGAAATGAACATGTCTCATGAGACCGCTCGTCATATTTTGGTTGATGTTTTGGGTATGCGGAAAGTCGCAGCGCGATTGGTGCCAAAAGATCTGAATTTTCTTCAAAAAATGAATCGCAGTAAGGTGGCTGAAGACATGCTTGAACGCGTAAATTCAGATCCAACGTTCATCGAACGCATCATAACTGGTGACGAGACATGGGTTTACGAGTACGACATGCAAACAAGTCAACAATCATCGGAATGGCGCGCCAAAAATGAGCCGAAACCGAAAAAACCGCGCCAAAGCAAATCGAAAATCAAGGTGATGCTGACCGTTTTCTTCGATATTCGTGGTGTTGTTCATTCGGAATTCTTACCGGAGGGACAAACCGTCAATAAAGAATATTATCTTGGCGTTATGAAGCGTTTGAGAGAGAATGTTCGTCGCAAAAGACCAGATTTGTGGCGGAACAACAGTTGGATTTTGCACCACGATAATGCACCAGCGCACAAAGCGATCATTGTTAACGAGTTTTTGAACAAAAATTCAACAAATATCATCGAACAACCACCGTACTCTCCAGATATGGCACCATGTGACTTTTTCCTGTTTCCAAAACTCAAATTACCACTTCGTGGAACCCGTTTTGAGAGCATTGAAGACATCAAAACTAATTCGCAACGAGAATTGAAGGCCATCTCGGAATATAGCTTTAAAAAGTGTTTCGATGATTGGATTGTTCGTTGGAAGAAGTGTATTGCCTCAGAAGGGGCCTATTTTGAAGGGGATATAATAAATTTAGATGATTGATAAGTTGTTTGTGTTTTATTTCAAATTTCCGGGTACTTATTTGACTGAATGTATATATAGGATTCACATTAATTAATTTACACATTTTTTTAATAATTATGTAATATTGTTTTCATTCATGTGTAATATTTGTATATATATATAAATTAAATAAATAGAGCATGTATTAAAATGTATAAATTAAGTGTGTATTCATGTAATATAAATACTTTTATATATAGTATTGTATATATGCATGCACTTTATGTCTTACATATATATTAATTTAAACAATATTTAACTCTTCCATGCACGACTTACGTAATAATGTAAAATCCCAGCAAATATTTTAATTCGAATATGTTTCGTTATTGATTTAATTTTGCGTAGCTATAAAATAAAATCTGATCAGAAAACAATGGTCTCTTTTCAATCACATGGTGGATTTAAATGTATATACCACGAATTCGAATCATATATAAGTAAATTAAAAGGGAATTATAAAAGTAATACAAAAAAGAATTACAAAAGTACATCGAAAATAATATAAATAAAACATAATTTTTATCAAATTTTTAATATCAATTGTGCTATACATTAAAACATTGTTAATATTTATATTTCAGTTGTCATATTGTTAATATT
Organism: Bibio marci; assembly: GCA_910594885.2. Classification (NCBI taxonomy): domain Eukaryota; kingdom Metazoa; phylum Arthropoda; class Insecta; order Diptera; family Bibionidae; genus Bibio; species Bibio marci. Next base: position 10,341,127 of record OU343114.1, read on the forward strand.
TATATTTCACATGCATCATTTATTAAATAAATAATTAAAAATATATGTTTGTGAAGCCAATGAGATGCACAATATTAATATTTAAATTTTCATTTTTTTAATATTTTTAATTTAATACAAAATATTTAAAACTGCTACAATCATATGGATTGCGAGGTTTGATGGATAAATTATGGTGAACAGACAACAAAGAAATGAGTTGTATTTGTATAGTAATTATTTTTATTTTGTCATATCAATTATTCTCGGTTCGTAATTTTATATTTGTTTGAAAATTCGTGCTAAATTCATTTAGTATATATATTTAATCTGCTTCACTTAACCTTCAATTTTCATTCGCTTTTGCGATAAAACCATTTTACGATACATTGTAAACATCTAAACATATTCATATATAAAATACATGTATTAAATTATAAATTGACAATGGTTTGTGAATCACATCCTAATATAATGCTCTTGCTATCAATTTTACCGAATTTACTCAGGAACACTCAATATATATATATAATTGTTCTCAACGTACATATAAAAACTTTGATAAAAATCGATTGAAAAATGGTCAAAATAATAGATTCTTAATATCGATGGTTTCTGTTCCTTCAGTTTGCTCTTACAGAGGTTTTGCTTTATATATTGTATTAACATCGAATTTATAATATTTTTGAAGTATTCTATACGCATTATTTTGCTATCGATATAAATCTTTATAATGTTAGTAAGATATGTGTCAATAAATTACAACCTGAAGGCGTAGTATAAACAGAACTGAAAGCGTTATTATAAGTTATAGTATAATGTATAGTATATTTATATTATAAACAGAGAGGTCATCAAACTATTATAATTAACTTATTGTACATATGTTTCAGTATAGTATATACATAATAAGAACAATTCTCATTTAATAGCTATTAAGTTTTACGTTTTACAACATTACTGTGATTTCATATTTGGATAAATTATAAATAATTTTATCTGCGAATAGTTTCAGATAAGTTTTGGTATCTGTAACAATTGCATTATATATAGGTCCATATTTAAGCTGTTCTTAATTTTTAAATAAATTTGGTTATGAAATAAAATGTATATAAATATTATAATTATTAATAAAAATTCGTAGATTATTATTTGTTCCATTCAATATATATATTTAATCATACAAAAAAACGCAGGAAATATTAAATATTAATATTCTTAATATATGTATTTATTTCTTTAGTTTTTTTGTTACTTTTGATGAAAATAAAAGCACATTGTTTAACAATTTAAAATCAGCTGCATATTATTAAATTGTCTTAAGAAAATGTAAACAAGAAACAAAAAATTGATGTATTACAATATTATTGTTTTATTAAGGTTATTTTTCTTTCGAAATAATAATAAAACAAACTACCTCTCTCTGATATAGTATGCATTTGTATATATATATATATACATTGATTATAATAAGTATATCTATACTCACTCAGTAAAAAGTGTACAATACAAATATATGCCATATATTGTTGATGTATAAATTCTGTCAAAAAATTAATGTTAATTTTATAATTTATAAAAAAAAAAAATTAAATAAAAATTATGTATAAATTCACCTGCTAACGGTCGAACGTGGCTAAATATGTACATTTAATAATAGTAATATAATATACATTTATAGCGCATATATATACACAATACACACCTGCTCAAGTACTCAAATAATTTTATTTCATAATATACATATAAATTCAAACACAACACATATATAAATATGCAGTGTATAAATACCAGACAAACTCCTCCGGATACTTTTTATTGTTTTAAATTCATATTAATGTGCTTTTTTTTAATTTTATTTTTTTATAAACAACAAAGTAACCAACAATAAGTCAAATATAAATAATACCACCACAAAAAGACACTAAACTGAACTTAATATTATTTTGTTTTTGGGATATAATAAATTGAATGGGAAAAATTTGCATATAGGGTTTTTAATTGTACCATTCTTTCTTCTGAATAAAATAATTATGCGTCTATTTCGTATATAAAATTGTAAAATAAAAATAAAATTTACAAAATAGTGAAAAAAAAACCCAACAGGAAATGAGTTGTAAAATATTTTGGTTTTATTGTATTTTTATTTAATAATTTAATTGCAAATTTTTTTTTTTATATACGTTTGTTTGTGGAATTGAATTTATCTTATACATATTCATATATCCATGCATTGTACGAACAGCTATAAATGCAGTATAATAGTGTTATATTTTACAAATGTGTTGATACGACGTGCATATTATAACTTCTGAACTGAATAAAATTAAAATTAAGATATAACATCCTATAGACCATTAAATAATTTTGATTGAGATCAGTGATTGTGTGTACCTGAGTGATCAATAAAATACTGTTATCCAAAAAAGGTAATTATATATTCTTATATAAGATAGGTTTCAATTATAGTACAAGTTAACTCTCCTTAATTGGAGGTCACACGATGATAATAAGAAAAAAATCAAATGAAGCGGATATTTTTTGATTCTAAATTTACTATATTATTTCAAAATGTTAAAATTCTGGTTAATTGATTCTTTCGAAATGTGATTAAAAAAACCTGAAAATTTGATAATTTTCTTTCAATTATGATGAAATTTGGTATATATTTATATAAAAAATGACTATAAGAACGAATCTTATATAATTACCCTGACAAGCATTCAAGATCCTGACAAATTTTGTAATGTCTTTATTGATTATAATGAAATTTGTTATGTACATTTATAAAGAGATTAAATATGAACAATTGTTCTGAAATTTCAATTATAAAATGATACGTTGCACATGTATAACAAATATATATAAATTTATGGTCATCGAAAATTACATTTAGAACAGGTTATTACCGAATTTACTATGTTCCATCAAAATTGAATGAATATTGACAAAATTAAAAAGTTTCCATATATATGTAATCCTTATTATATACACGCAAGCCAACTACGCACGAATCGCAGATTATTAGAATATCATTTACTTGTACCAGAAACCGAACTAAAGATAGATTTTTTTTTTAGTAGGTCGAATTATCGAAACAGAGTATTTTAACGAATAAATCGAGTTACCACATAAACGAAACTATTTTATATGAAATCGCAATGTGATAAATAAGTATTTGTGATTGATATTGAGAGTGAAATAAGCAACATGGACGAACGAAAAACGTTGTCAGTTTCGGAAATCAAGAAAATAAAAAATGTTATAAAGAATTTGGTTTATTTATCGTAATATTGCAAAAAAATAAATAAATAAAGAACTATTCAATCTCCTACATGAATTTATAATTTCTTGAAATAATAGCTTGTCAAATTGTAGTAGATTTGTAATTACGCGTACAGAAACGTTGTGTCCAACCACAATTGTAGTAATTGATTTCAATGGCAAAAAAGAGCGAAAAAACTAGCTCTTAAACAACTTTAGATAATCGCATGACGTTTGTCAGAAAATGTATGTGGTTGAAGGAAAAGTTGAAAATTTAGACGGTCCAGTCTGATTTAAATTTTATTGGCACGATTTAAGAAAACAACCGGCAATATGTATGATTTGAAACTTTACAATTCATTGAAAAATCATGGTGCACCGATTTACACTTACGGTATAAGAAACTGAAAATTTCAATCATAACAAACTTTAAAAATTGTTGTTTGAAATGATCGTCTCTATATATATTAAGTCACATTAATTGTATATGATATATTATAAAAAACGAATTTAGTTTACTGCGTACAATTCATTATTTTGACAATTTTACAATTTAGTGATAAATATAAGGTATCAATATCAAATTTAATATATTTTATTTATGTAACAAAATACTCTGGTCTTAAAATACAATATTATTGTATTGTATTTGAAGTGTATATCAATGCTATGGCTATATGCGTTGTTATAATAATAATTTTGATTATATAACTGTCTATATATAAATATAATAATATATGTAATGATATATATAAATATTCATATTTTTTGACAATTTATTTATTTATTTACAACAACAAATTCTGCTTATAAATATAATTTATTAATTTTGTCTATATTTATAAAAATTTATTATTTCTTTTCACATTTATTTATAACTAAATAAAAAAAAAATGGTATATAATTTTAATGAATAATGACCAATATTATAATAAACATTATAAAAAATTAAATATATTTTATTTTAACCATTCGCAAAAACATATAACAACACACAGTGGCGTATTCTAGACCTCTATATACATCATTGTACATTATTATTATGATTATACTCGTATATATAAAGTCTATACATTTATTTATATGTAAAACGCGCGCCGCCAACTGAACCACAGAGACACAATACACTAATAAATGAATTACAATATTTTTCATTCATTCATTCATTGTAAAAAATGCATACATAAAATATTATACGTACATTTTTTTTTTAAGCAAAAGTCACATTTTATATAAATTTTAATTTTTTTATTTCTTTTTTATTTAATATAAATATTTTATTGTATTATTTTCGTATTTTGATAATAAAATGAAAACGAATGAATATTATATATATTATATATATATATATATATAACATACATGAATGCACGTATGTATACATTTTGAATGCATATATATATATATATATATATAGATATAGATGCAACAAACAAATGATGAATATATAAATATATGAAGAAATTTTACAATAAATACATTATCATATTTATTATAAAATAAATATGTATTTTTTAGTTTAGTGTATTATAAATAAATAATGTATTGTAAATTTTATTATAATATTATATAAAATATAATATGAAAAAAAAAAAAATAAAATATATAAATTTGACAAATTTTTAAACATAGCATGATGTCGCTGATGGCGGTCGGAAAAACTTATTATATAAATTATATAAATTTAGTAAAACATAACAAATTGATTTGCAATATAATTTAAATTTTTATATATATAAATTTATTATATATGGGTACATTTGTATATTATTGTATTATTCAAAATTGAAAAATTATACATTTTTATTTACATTTATTTATTTTATACCATTCAATCACATATCAGAACACCACGAGAAGACTGAGTGCATATACATATGTATATGGATACGAAGTGCACATATAGTGATATTTAAAAGATGCGGTTAAATTTATAGTTTCTGCGTATAATAAATTCATAAACAATTGTTTAAATAAAACTGGAATAAGTCGAATTCAAAAGTACAATAATATAGTCAAAAACATTTATTGCACAGCGGTAAAATGATTTTTGAATATTATTCTAAAAGATATATAGCACTTTTAATACAGAATTATTTTAATATATGTATAAATTTAATTTATTTCAATATATTAATTGATAATAAATATTACCGTTGGCATCATTTATTCATTAACAAAATGTTTGTATTTTTATTTTCCATCAACCCAATGACACCCGCACAATATATTAGGTTTTGTCGATGGAAAAAGTGTGTGATTTATATAGGAATTGTTGCGAAAACTTTAACATATTTTTTTTGTGAAAGGCGTTTTTCATCAATTGGAAAAGCATACTAGCAGAGTTTAACAAAGTATTTTGCAAGCATTTTGGAAAATTATTATAAAGAAAGGATTTTGAAATTTGATTATAGCTAAACCAACATGTACATTAGTGTTACAGGAGAAACTTTTGAACAAGTCACGAATATCTATATATATCTGCGTTATATTGGCAATTTACGTCTATATAGTTATATATTTACGAATAAATTATTTAATAATTTTTTTATATGAATATGTTTATTTATACTGTAGTATTGTAAACATTATATTTACGTATACATATTAGTTTGTATATCCATAGAACTTCTAATTCTTAAAGCTTAATTTATAGCATGCATACATAAGAGAATACGTATATACATAAATATGTACAATATAATAACAACAAATATAATAATAAATGCATAGATCATTTTCTTCTTTTCATTTTTATGTTGTTTGTTTATATCAATTTTAAAGATCAAAATAAATTAGGTAACATAACACATCAACAACATAAAATAACAACAATAATAATAACAAATTCAGTTAAAATGAAATATGAGTTTACTATTAAAGGCACGAGTTATGTTTTTTTATTGATTCTTTTTCTTTGCTAAAAATGTGTGTGTGTGTGTTTCTGTGTATACATATATTAATAATATATATACTTATATTGAAAAATATCACAATAAATTAAATTCCAAATAGAAAATATTTACATTGTTGTATATTTCCTTTTATACATAACACACACAATAAACAGTTATTCAAAAAATCAAAAAAAAAAAATTGGTACATAATTGTGCGAGTCATAACATTTTTTTTTTAATCTATAACCATCCAATTAACTACGATGATTTTGATGTAAACTCATTATAAAATACTTCTATATCAAATGCCATTAAAAAATTAAAATAAATATTCCACAATTTTTTTTTGAAAACATAACTTCATACATTAATTAATTAAATAAAATATGTCGATGGGAATCGAATCAGACCAGGTGTAATTTAGTCTCCATATATATATATCAACAACACTATTGTGCGTAAATACTTGTGAAATACTAATTAATAACTAACAAAAACGATTGCAACAATATATGGACTGGAAATATGTGTTAATCTAGAATTGTGTCAATGCGCTCTATAGTTACCGATCATCGCCAAACGGAAGAATAACTTACATATTTCGGTTATCGTTATTAAATAGTTTATATATACTATATGGAATACCTTGTTAGCACTTAAATTATTTGTAACACTCTGATGATTGAAGCAAATGTATAATTAACTGCGTCGAAACAATTTTTGATTTCTATATAAAATTTAATTCTAAAATAATAATATGTAATTTGTACTTGAACTTTGTCTATTTAAAAACGCAGCAAACAAACATTCTATTTTCCTCCCACCACCCTTATTCAATATAAAACATTTATAAATTACATATATATGTTATATATAGGAACAACTACATACATTCACCCTAAAGCATAAATTATTATCATAAGTTTAGCTAAAAAATAAAACCTCTAATACGTTTATAAAACTAAAATGTAATATGAACTAAAAATATTCAACCAAAAATTATAACACCCTTTTTTAAATATTATATTGTGTCTGTCCTATGTACATATATAATCCACCCTTTATTTTTTAATGTACTCATATTTTTCTGTATAAAATTTTATTTTAAACATATATACATTTAACATATTTTTGTTGTCGTTTACAATGAGATGCACCCACCAAAGCTAACACTTTATGTTCATTTATGCATATACATATTTATGTTATTATATGTGTGCTATGTTTCTATATATATTGTATATATACGGATAATTTTATTAAACAATCTCTTATATTACATATACAACTATGTATTTATTAAATTTTATCAATATGAAATATCCGAAAATTAGTTCAACCAGAAAAATAGTAATCATACTGATTTAAAATAATAAAATTAAGATGTTATGGTGTATAGATAAGATAACACAAAATGAGGGTTAGATAGAATTGCAATAAATCCGATTTTTAACTAACTATATATTTAATTAAAATATGTACATATATATATTTAATATAATTTAATTAATGTTAAAGAATCATCATTTACATTACCTGAGTATAGCAATTAGCGATCTTTCTATAGAAACTAACTGCATAATTTATTTAATTTTTTTTTTTAGCGCATACGTAACGTATATATTAGCTGACATTCAATTATAACAAGTTGAAGAAATACATAGTATTCTGGTATATATATAATATATAGTTTAATTAAAATCAAAATACATATATTATTAAATGGTGTAAAATAATATGTCAAAAATTCAAATGCTATATATTCATATATACTATACACACGTCACACACATATTATACAAATTTATATTCTACATATCTGTTTTTTTTCCATTTCGTATAATGAAAGTAAATCAAAAGAAATTAGCATATCAGAACACGCGATAATGTAAATTCTGTTTTTTTTTTTTTTTTTTATGAGACGTACATACATAAGATAATCAGTGTGTAATTGTATAAGCATGCAATTTATTAAGTCACTATTATGATATAAAGATAACATATATATATCAATTCATCTTTAAACTATTTTATACAGTTATATATATAATATATTAGCATTATAACATATTTATATAATATAAATAAATATATTGTATAAATAATATGTTGTATATTATATAATTTGTTAGAGGTAACAAACTTTCAATTGCACATAAATAGTTCTTTTTTTATTTTAAATATAAATATTAAAATAACCGACTGTAGCTGCTCTGGTGTATGGTATAATGTAATATATTTTATACCACCTTAATAATTTATATAATAGTATCTAAAACTCTGTAACATCATTATTAATAGGATTTTAAGTTTAACCATTTTGGTTTGTGCGAATTGATTATGCTGTGTGCACAAAAGTAGTAATATTAGAGAAAGGTCATATTAAACTTTTCTGAAGCACAATAATAGCACTGCCATGCAGTGACTGTAGTTTGAAATATTTTATTTGTTGAATGCCTATCGTTCAATTCCTTTAACCAGAAAAATTAAAATATTAGTAATAATTCATTTGATACTATAGATTTTATCGAAAATTTTATTAATTGAATCTTTATTTATTTGAATCTATTACCATGTCATTTAATAGAATGAAATAAATATGGTTATTAGAAAGAAAATAAATTATAATTTGCTCATTTCTATTAACGCATATATTCGTTTTAAGCCACATATTACAACACAAATAAAATCTATTTTCAGTTTATTTGATTTTAATAAATTTATTGATATAAAATCTATGAATTTAGTTGATTTTAATGTAAATTAATTGATAAAAATAAGGAAATTAAGATTAAATTTGAGAAATCATTTACTGATGATTTTTAATTTTTGATTTACTTGATTGCAGTAAATAAAAATGGAATCGATTTGCGTAAAGCGAATTGCTAAAATCAATCTTTATTTACTTTTTTATTATTTGATTTTATCTTTAATTGCTTGATTCTATTTTATCAAGAATATTTAGCCAAACAAATGCTAGATTCAAGCAAATTATGAATCAGTTTATAATCTATTCGTACAACAATTTACTTAATTTTTATCTTTTCATGTATATATTGTATATATAGATTATTATATTATTTAATGTTGAAATTCGAACAAATGTAAATGCATTCAAATTTAATTATTTTTAAAAGTGAAATCAAAATAAGGTTGTTTAAGTTTTTATTCTAAATTTTATTATTAAAACAATTTCACGTAATTTTACAAATTTCTTATTTTTTTACGAATGTTTAATTTTGAACAAAGAATATTCAATTCTAAATCAAATTTTTGTACCGATTATTTGATCATCAGTCTATATAATGAGGATTACAATACTTCTAAAAATATGTCACCCGTCATATATATCAAAACCTAAATTGATTATTAAATAAAAATTTTAAATCACTTTAATTCACAAATAAGTCTATTTAGGATCAGTTTACCATAAGTTTATATATATATATTTCCATACAAAGCAGCGTTTGGTGATTACCACATTATTCATGCGGTATTTAAATTTCAATAAATTTTTCAATATTTACAAGCAGATTTTTTAGCGCATATAATATAAAACTAAAATAACTAATCTAAATTATACCTCTTCTCACTAAAGCTAATTTAGATAACATAAAATGTCTTTAATATATTATATAAAACATATTGTTGTTCTATAAATATATAGAAATTGTGTATTTAATGATAATTTCTATATTTACGAAAAAAATTTAAAAAAATTTTATTAAATTATTTAAATTTGAATGCACTTATTCGTTTCCCGAATTATCTTATCTCTTGATCAATATTGTATATTTATAATATACAAATACCTACCTACCTACATATAAATGCGGTTGGTTATGCGTGTACATAGCATGCGGTTAAATATCGTTATTATCTCCACAATATGTGTATATTTTATATATACGAGTGCATATATATACATAATATGATTCGATGTGAATATATTCATTTTTGAACCATTTTATTTATTCATATAATAAGTAAATAATTAATTAATTCACAATGCTGTGTCTCTGTCGTTTTCCTTTACATTGCATAGAATTTTATTTTTTTTTATGTATTTTCGTTTTTGACATTAATTGTTGTCATACAATATATTCACATATATTTTATATATATACGGTGGCCGATTCCATCTCATTTTCACTACAATGTTCAGTATATATTATGACTTCACCGTTTGCATTATTATTATTATTATTATTATTATTATTATTATTATTATTATTATTATTATTATTATTATTATTATTATTTTTATTATTATATTGTATTTATATGTACTTGTATACATATGCATGTATATGATTATATACCTTTTGAATTCCACCTCTAAGTACATTTTTTTTATATTCTATACATATTTCTTTTATTATATTATAACATATATATATATATATATATTTATTTTATGCATTCAAACAACAATGTGACTGACAGCTGTGTCCGCCATTTTATTTAGATAAAATCGCTACTTATAGATACCATATGTTTTACATAAAAGTATACATATCTTTTCAACTAACGCAAGACATAACGACTTGGAAAAAAAATTATATAACCAAAGAAAAACAAGGATATGTTATGTATGTGTATTTATATATGGATGATATAGTGTCGAGTATGCGATTTATATATATGGTTATAACATAAAGGTATGCGCTCATATATAGACATCATCATCTCTATTCTCTATAGAACCAACGAGCTTATCAAGATAATATATGAAAGAAGTGCGAGAATCTTAAAATAAAATGTTTCTATATATACATAGGACATATACATATGCAAAAGTATATGCGTACAATGTACATATATTATTTCTTTTTATGTTGCGTATACATATCCCAATAGCTTTTGATTAAAAGCTATTATACGCAAACAAAAAGGATTTTATTTGATGTGTTGTTTACATATATATTTTGCGTATATACATTATGCTATACACAAGGACAATATGAATATATTATAATAGAGTAAACTCTTTTTTTAATATGTTATTATAATAAATATTTCAAGTACAATATTTTATATACAGAAAACTGCTGTTCTGCTTATATTATAATATCTTATATATGGTATATAGAAAATCAGTGCGTATAATTTACAATTATAAAATGGAAAAATTATATATTAAAAATATTAAATAAATATTTTATTTGTGTATGTTTCTTTATCACAATATTATTATATTATAAAGCAAAAACATATATATTAAAAGTTAGAAATGATAAATATACAGTATTACACTAGGTTCACATTTTTGTGTGCCCTATTATAATACAATATGTATTTATAACATTAAAAAATAACAATTATCCTTCTAAATTATTATATATGAATACTTCGCCATTTGTGAACCATACGGATATTTTTCATATACACTTCTCTATGAACTTCAATATTTTTGAAAAATTTGGTGTATGTGTTTTATATCTATAAAAAATATAGTATAAGTTAACATTAACAATGACGCTGCTAACCCGATTAATTAAATCAATTTTATAAATTAATTATATATGATTTTATTATTATACACATAAATGTTAATGTCAAATTATTCATGGCTATATATAGATTACATATCACATTCATATATATTTGATATTTATAAATAGTCATACATTTTTTTTATGTAATCACACAGATCACATAATAAATAAATAATTTAACTATACACGGCGGCACCAACAACAACAACAAAATAATTTTTATTTTCTTTCAATATAAATGTTTATGTATACTCATAATTACTTATAAGATTTAATGTCAAAATATAATTGTATCTTTACTGATAGATCTGCATATTTTTACTTGCTTGATATGCTAAGACCACCAACATAGAAATACAGTAATACAAATATATGTAATTTGTATAGAACTGTAATGTGTGCGTAACTATAGGTGTCTGTATATATATATATAATAAATTTTTGTTACGCACATGCGTCAAGTTACACATAAGTGAATAAATTAATTAATAAAATGTATAATTTTCTATTTATAATTAATTTAAAATTTTATTATACAAAAATTATATTAGTCATAGTTTGATTGTTTTTTTTGGCGCAGATACATCATAATAATATAATAAATAAATACGATTTAAAAACTTGATTTTTACTATATTTTTATTTTTTACATAATCATTATAGTTTTAACTAACAATTAATTTATTTAAAATTTAGATAATGTGCTTTTTTCTCATTAATTTGTATGTAACTTTTTAAAATTAATCCAAATTCTCTGTTCACATAATGGTCAAAGCTGTATATGTGGATTAGGATTTATGTAATATCGACAATATTGAGTTAGCATCAACATAAAACATTTTTTTTATGTGCGGACAAGGTAAAAAGTCTTACAGCACCAACACTGGAGAATACACTTTATATAACGTAATTTTGACAAATTTGCCTGATGTTGATAAATGTACTGTTGCATTGTAAGTGTCACACAAACATCATATAGAGTTACATATACTATTTGTGTTGCCACTACCGTAAACCATGGTTGTTTGAGAATATAGTTTTGTTGCATTTGAACCAGCTTTTAGGTGCTTTTTTTTAATGCGCTCTTTTAATTAAACTGTGTATAATATTGAATCCTACAACGGCTAACGTATAGCCGTAAATTTCACTACGTTATTGCATCAGTGGAGGTGCGGACTAAAATGGTCAGGTAAAATGCAGCCTCCAATTTGACATAGTATACATTTGGATTTAATGTATTTTATAATATTCCATTTCATGCATTTATTGAATTATAAAAACAACAATTTTAAGAAACTGAAAACAATTAAAAATGTAATAGTAAGTATGGTATTTTGAATTTATTGTCATTATTCGAAGTATGATGCCAAATACACGACAACCACGCTCTCTATGCAAGTGATTATTTAACTATATGTGTGAAAAATTCATTTGATGTGTTACAATAATACAAAAAAAAAAAACACATTTAGTTATAACAGCAGATTTAGAATTTTTTAAATACATATATTAGCACTCGATGCCATCTAATATATTTTTGAATTATGATCATTGGATATGAAAGAAATAATATAATAAAATTTAAAAAGAATAAAAATATTTTTTTTTTATTTTTTTGTTTTTCTGTTAACTCTTTTTCTCTGAAACTGTTGCATTACAGATAAATAACTATAATAATATATACCTATATGTATTTAAACATATAGTATATGAAAGTATATGTATATCATATACGCGATATACACCAGGTGTCTCTCCACAAGTCACCATAAATTCGGACACATACTGTGAGTAACGATTGAAATTTCTTTTAATAATATCTGTTTATCCTTTCCCACTTTACCCTATAATATACGCATAAATTTATTACAAATATTTATTGTATAATATTTATTTTGTATAAAACGTAACGTAACGTTTTTGTTATATATGTTTTGATTCAAATAATATTAAAAATATCATATTTCTTTATATTATTGTATAATATTTATGCAGCAGAGAAAGATTGTAAAGCTATCTTCAGTTATTGTAAATTTATTATTTTAACGACACATGCTTCAAATTAAATTATATATTTACGTTTTTACTAAATGTTCCGTATAAACGTGTTGTATCTGTGTCTGCCTTGAGCATATATATATACAATAAAATATATTGGATAGTATACAAAGTATTTAACACTTTCACGATTCTGTTCTGGAAATTTCCATGTTGAAAATGAACCTCGCTCAGGTCGACCGATCTTTGAAACAAATGATGGAATACAAAAAATTCCGGAACAACTGTCAAATAAGCAACCATAACATCACTTGCGCACTAAACATCTGATACCAAACAGTTGTAAACCATTTGGAAACGGATTAATATAAAAAGAAGACCGATGCCATGTTTGGCTCCCGCATATATTACCAATGAAAAATTTTCGAATCAAATTAACATCTGCGAATGATTGGTGAAACGAAACAAACCATTTTTGTAATGATTAATTTACAAGCGATGGAAAATAGCCGTACCGGAAAAAAGTCAAAATGGCACATATTTGGTTTAATAAAGTTCATTGATAATATTATAAAAAAAAATTGTTTAAATTCTGACTTAAAAACTCTCAATACTTGTTAGACTACTCGCAATATATTAAATCTTTTAGTTTTTATTCCTTCTTTTACTATTTTAAGTTTTTTTTTTCTTTTAAGATTTTCTTAACAAGCTAACAATAAAACAATGTAAATAAATACAAATACTATACACATAAGTTTAGTTTTTTTAATATGACATATTGTATATATGAAATATAAATTTTAATACGAGTATGTTATATAGTAAATGATTAAAGTCACAATATTATAACAATGAGTATTATAATAAAATTAATAAAATTATATGCAATTCTTTTCTCTAAACATCATATCGTAAATAATATACAATTAAAACCTCATCTTATAACCCAAATTCTTAGAATTTAATAATCATTATATATTTTATGCACATATTTTTTATTTTACGTTTGAATCACTATACTAAATAAAAAGCGGCAGGCTTTATCAATTACCATGTACTTCCAACTGTCTGGCGGCCAATTTACCGCCGCATATACACATATTATAGAACAGATATATATATATATAAAATAATCTTACAACATACGCACATGTATATGATCATAGTTTATTACTATTGCAATATACACTCGCCTATATATGTGTTGTATGCGTATATTAATTCGCAAAAATCCGTGTTCTCTTTATATAATAATTACTAATATGTATATATAAAATATATGTTAAAAATATATATAATTTGTTTAAAAGAAATATGATATTGTACTTGTTTGTTTCTCCACGTATAAGAAGAAATATATATATAATATATATATATACATATCAATACCATGCAACTAATAAGTTTATTAAAGAATCGTTGTAATTGTTACACATATTAAATTGGGTGTGCATTTCTGTATATAGATATATATACTCTTATATAGTACATAAGTAATTAATAAATGAAATATATATGCTATGTATTGTAGTTAGTGCAGTAAAATAAATTAAGTAATATATTACATATATACTTGCATGTACATGTATTTGTATATTATTTAGGATAATTAAGAAAAGTTATGATATTCTTATTTAAAGAGCGAATATCATTAATAACGCCACTTATCTTTTTATTATCCTATATGGTTCATATATTGAATACATATTCTTCTGTTTTCGCATAAAAACAAACTGGCGAACTTTGGCATCTCTCGAAATTGTTCAGAGTACTATAATGTAGTGATATTAAATTTATTTATTTGTATAAATATATTTACATTTAATTTACTGCAGTTTGCACACACCTTTGATTGGCACATATCACTTGTAAATCGATACAATTATAATCCATTATATAACGAATAATATCTTTTAAATTGTTTAATAATTATATCAATTTTTAATTATTAAACACAGATTTCAAAGTATAATGTCTATTGTGTTAACCGAGATTATATGAACTTTCATATTAATCATAACCAATTACAGCTTAAGAAAACCGTTGAGAACCCGACATGTTTTTAGTATTTCTTGTATAAATAACACCTATGTATAAATTTATTTCAAGGTTTGTACTTAATATTATCATCAATCGCTTGATTTTGGGTTACAGAACATAAATTATTAACGTAACAGTATCTGCTTTCTTAAAGTTTACTATATTATTTTATTAACGTGATGTTTCGCGCCGAAGTTTACATGTTAACTTACAGCACCACATTTTAATTTCTATACACACTTTCATATATAATATTGTTCAATTACATCACATAAATAATTTATTGTTTAACTTTTCATTTATACGATATATTTCTATAATATTTATAAGTGATAAACTATAAATTTTTAAATTGAAATAAAAAAAAAAAATAATCGATATAAATTTATGGGAATAAAAAAAAATATTTCTGACATCTAAATGTATATAATAAATAAATTATTTAATAATTATTCAAATTTATGATGATTATTTAATACATTAGATTAGACTTCTAACCAAATATACATATATATTGTACTTTATTAGCAACAGGAATAATTGTTTATATTTTAATTTTGTCCATGATATAGAATTAGAATACAATAGCAAATTTAATAAATTATGAAATTATTTATAAAGGAATTATTGCAATTGCATTTGTCATAATTTTTATATATTTATAATCAATAAAAGATGTTATTTTTGTTTTTTTTCTCATTAATAATAAAAAATAAACTTATATCAGATATTTTTAAATTAATTAAAAATTCATTTACAATGTTATAAAAAAAAAAAAAAAAAAACCAATTACGTTTTTATGATAATTTATCGAATTAATTAATTATGTATTTTATTATTTTATTTTGTTTAAATATACATATATATGAAAATAAAAAAATATACAAAACAGATCGATGACAGTATTTGTATATTTGTGATGTTATGCAATTTAAATTGTCATAATTTCGCTTTAATATTTTTAATTTATTTAATAATTTTTGCACGCTATTTTGTAATCAACACGGCTTGCTTATATTTTACTTATGCTATTTTATTATTTTTCCAGCACATTATAATAACAAAGTTTTTGCTTTACGTGTTTTTCTATCTATATATATGAGTAAATAAATCATAAATCGCATATAATTTCATTCATTACATTATACACATATAGTTTCATTTCAATGAAATGTCACATCATCATTACAGAATACAACATATATATAATTATCATCCCACATATATTATATTAACATAATTAAACATATAATTTAGAATTGTCAATGTATAATTTATATACGTGCGATTCTAACATTATATTTTATATATAAATTTTGCGTTGTGAATTCAAAATCAGACCATTTGTTTTATTTAGTAGTTAATACAGCAGGTCTGGAACCTAAATTGTATTAATCTATTAATCATCATATAAGCAATTTAATAGCTGAATTTTTTTATTTCCTTAATTTGAATAAATATATGATAAATGAATCACAATAACAGCATCTTCTAATTTTATGTGTAGTAATTTAATATAAATATTTTATTTTGATATTATGTGAAAAACGATTTTTTTTCCAATTCTTTATATTATTATAGCTACTATTTAACTAATTAATTCATTGCGAAAATTTTACATAATTTGTATTATATTTTTACATATACACACGTCGTATATATTTATATTTAATTAGAAGAATTTTATATGTATTTTCTATTAATTGGTTCTTTTAATAAATTATAGGTATAATATATAAGTTATGGCGAGGTCAATAAAAATACATATTATGTGTAAATACAAAAATAAAATATTCTCGTATTTTTGTAATAATACACAATATATATATATATATCTGTTCAAATCATTAATGTAGAGTTAATTAAAATATGTTTATACATAATTAGTTGCAAATTTTTATATCAATTAATTTTTATATATTGTATTTTATATTATTATATTAATTATATTTAAAATAAATAATAAAAAAATATCAAAATATAAATAATTTCGTGAAAATACTAAATAAAAAAGAAAAAAATATATATACAGTAGATGCTCGTGAAGACTCGGTAAAATTTGTTAACTACAGTTAATGTGAATAATAATAAAAATATAAATACTTTGTAGTATCCAAGTTTTTTTTCGGTGGCAATTTGCCTTAAAATTATTGCTTTAAATTCGGAGAGTTTATGTCTTATAGATATTCTATAACACTATTTGTATTCGTAAAACCATTCGATATAGTCTGATCACATAGAGCCAGCTTCTACTGTACTATATACATCTATACAATATATAATTAATTAATAATTAGGTTAGTGGACATATAATACATAATTATATATTATTTTTGCATAACATCAAAAAGATTTAACATTTATTAATTAGTTTCTTTTTTCTTTTTTTCTTTTTTTGATTTGATACTAACTAATAAACTAATTAAAAATATATTTTTGCGATTCAAATGGGAATTAACATTAACTTATAATGATATTATATTAATAAATATATACAGGTATAGAAAAAGACTTCAGTGTATAATTTAACGGTGAAGTTGCGTTTTTTTTCCGTTGATTATCAATAGGCTATTTTTTTAAGAATGATAGTCAAATTCTCAATGGTGATAATTCAACTTCAACAATAGTTATTGAAGACCAGTACAACCACCACATCATTAATGAAGTAATGCCCGAAAATGGATGAAAACAGTGCGGTAAAGAATTGAATTAATCGAATGCACTATGTATTAATAAGTATAGCCATTGTGATATTATTTTTAAAACATTAAATGCCATCTCCGCATTA
Organism: Bibio marci; assembly: GCA_910594885.2. Lineage (NCBI taxonomy): Eukaryota > Metazoa > Arthropoda > Insecta > Diptera > Bibionidae > Bibio > Bibio marci. Next base: position 10,359,591 of record OU343114.1, read on the forward strand.
ATTTCATTAATTTTTCTATATTTTATTTGACTTCACAATTGTATAGCTTTTAAAAAAAAAACCCTATGAATACTCGTATACTTGAAAATAATATTGATTGTGAAAATGTTATCATAGACGACGCCGCCGTAAATTACTAAAATTACATACTATAATTTGAATGAATTTTTGTTTCGGTAAAATTTAATAAAATCAATAAAAAATTATATTGGTTTTCATAATATTTATTTTACTACAATATATTTTTATATATGGGAACTTAATTGGCGACAGAAAGTTTTTTTTTATCTATTTTAAACGGTTATAACTTATTTTGTAAGGTTTCTTTATGAATTGATATAAAAAAAAAATTCTAACGAATAAATTGAGGTGATATATATGTATCAGTAAACAAGTGTTTTGCAGATCTTGCGGAAAATCAATATACAGAAATAATTTTGAAATTTATGCTTCGCTCGAACAATCAAGTGTCAAGTGTTCTGGACGATTTTAATGTATATTTATATGATTTAATAGACCAATAAGTATACGTATACATTAAGTAGCTTCTATATATTATAACGTTACTATATTATTAAAGATATTGTTGTTATTGGAAAAAATTGTGTAAAAAAGTTATATATATTTTAAAATTATATCTATAATATCCATAACTTACCATGAGTTGCATATCCAGTTGAGTAATATCGTCTATGGTGTCCATTATCGATTGAATAAAATGGACCCATATCAGATGTATCAACACCACCTCCAAGGTGACCACCTTGATGGCCACTACCACCAGCTGATGGTGAATTACCCAATCTTGGATTATCGTACCATCGTGGTGCTGTATCTGCTGTTGCTGTCATATCCATTTTGGTATATGATGGTGTTGGTATTGGTATAATGTGTGGTGAACTTTTAATTTCACAAAACAAAATCAAATTAAAAAAAAAAAAAAAAAATAAAACCCAAATCAAAAAATTCCAAAATTATTTTGTTTAATAGTTATTAGAAATTTTAATCACACTTGGGCGCGCACTTAACACTGCACGCACACACTCGAACGCACTCACGTTATAATCTATTACACAAATGTTCTGTCATTTTTATAAACTTAAAAGAAATCCACGTTTTCCTAATTATTATTATTTTATTTTTTTATTGGAAAAAGTTCTATTTTATTTTTAAATTCATCAAAATAACATTTTCCCACGAAATTATCACAAAACAAAAAAAAAAAACTACTAAAAAAAAAAAGAAAAAACAACAACAAAACCAAAACAATTTACAAACTATATATAGTATACCAAGTCTCCGGCCGTTGTACAAAAAAACGCACAAACACTGTCAATTTTAATGAGAAATCAACAAAATTTTACCACAAATCACACCATATTACAGGTTTTTTCTTTTCTTGATAAATTTATACTAATTTGTATTTATCGTTTTTTATTATATATTTTATTTTCAAAAAATTATAAACAATTTTAAAGATTTTATTTAATCTTATATTTCCTCACATTCACATATATATATAATTAATTAATTTATTCAATTTATTTATTTATTTATTTATTTATTTATTATTATTATTATTTTTTCATTCGCAATAATAGTAATAATTTTATTTTCAGCTCAAAAAATAAACAACAAAAAACAAAGCAAAAAAAAAAAAAAACTACAAAATATAAAGTTAAAATTTAATTATTAAACAATAAATTATTATTAACAACACACTTTTTTGTTTATTATTTTATTTTAATATCACTGTGTCCCACCGGTTGGTATATATACGACGAAACAAATATCATAATTGCCAATAATATATTTTCATTGTATTGGATTTTTACAAAACTAATAATAATAATAATAATAATAATAATAATAATAATATAATAATTATAATATTAATTATTATTATTATGTGATGATAATGATGATGTTATATTTATTTATTTATATTATTTATTTATTTACTTTTACTAAAAATAAGTAAATGAAAATGTTGTTTTTTTTTTTCTTTTAAACATTTAGCATATAGTAATAGTTATATTTAAATATGGATTAGACGTCTTCGAAAATATATATATTTAAAACACATTGTTTTTTCTATTACATCAAATTTTTTGTGTTCTTTATTTTTCTTTGAAAAGTCTTAATAAAACCTTTTCTTCACTTGCTTATTGTTGCTGTTGCTGCAGTTGTTGGTGCTGTTGATGGTATTATTATTGCAAAAAATTGTTTCAGGCGCCGTCGATGTTACTAAACAGTAAACAAATACTTTTGATATTCTGTAAAAAAAGAAAGAAAAAGTTCAATATAAAAAAAAACAAAAAAAATCCTTATTTAAATTAACATAATTAATATCAAAAGAAATATTATAATAGCGAGTATAGTATACAAAACAAAACAAACGTAATTATATATTATACGTTCATACAAAAAAAAAAATAAATAAAAATTAACATAATTTTTTAATTTCTTGATTATTATATAAAATAATGTAAATCCATTCAAAAAATATAATTTGTATTATAATAAAACACATCTATTTTATTATAATTTTTAAAATGATTAATAAATATATAAATCTATAATTGTAATTATTTATTTTTTATTAAATACAGAAATTTGTTGCTGTATTGTTTTTTTTTTTCTTTTTTTAATTAAATAAAAATTTTATTTTTATGCTGCAATCAAAAAACACAAACACTCAATCACAATACTCTCGTGCGTTAATAAAAAAAAAAATAATTATATTATTACAATTATAAAAATTTTTAATTTGCTTCTGATTCAATCAATGCGTTCGCCAACAGCTCCTAACTGATCATCTTTAATCAATCTACACAACACTATATAATAATAATAATAATAATAATAATAATGATGTGATATGATTTATAAATTATAAATGAATTCAATATACGCATATTTGGACAATTTCTTAACACGTTTTATCAAATATAGAAATATCAATTTAATTTTTATTTTATATTTATTATTTACTGATAATGATAAGGATAAGCATATATTATAAGTTATCAGTAAATAAAAAATTAATGTATATTTATTTATGGTATATATATGATAATATATAGATATATAGATATATAGATATAGATTATATATATATATATATATATATATAAGTGGTATACATTATGTTTATATAAGGTGTGACGACGACGACGACGACGACGACAACTTTACACCAATTTTGTAAATTGAAATTTTTAATTCGAACAAAACATGACATATATTGATATATTTTTAATTAAATAGAGTACATGCAGTGGTTATTATTTTATATTATTATTATAATTATAATTATATAATTATTATTACTATATTATTGCTATTATTATTTATTATTATTATTATTATTATTATTATTATTATTATTATTATTATTATTATTATTATTATTATTATTATTATTATTATTATTATTATTGTTAAGCGCTGCTTTAGAAAAAATTATAACACAATTATTGTTATCTGTATTGTGTTTATATGTATAAAAACATATTTTTCGAATTTAATCTTTTTTTCAAATTTAACTTTTTTTTTGGCACAAATGATATAATTTTTATTTTCTTAATTAAAAGCTAACGTAAAAACAAACACTAATTTTTATTTTTATATGTATTAGTTAGTTTATTTATTTGTATTTTTTATGTATCGAATGATTGATTTCATTTGAATGAATAATGTATTGAAAATCTGTGCGTATATTTATGCTATAAAAGATAAACAATTGCACATCAATATCTATATACATTAAAAACATACATTGTAGATACATAGATTGGCATAAATTCATTCATATAAATAGAGAATTAAAGAAAATATATAGCTATCGATATAACAATTTGGTGATCAATTGGACAGTCATCGATGGGAGAGATAACACGACAGCATTCGAATTTGGTACCCATTATAGAACGACTGTTTACTCTATTTGATGAGTCCAAAATATTGTTTTGTATATATTATATGACGACGAATTTAAATGCTTGGCTTATATCAACCAGATTATTTTAAAAGGTGTTTATCTAACGTTTTTTGATGTTAGTTCTGGAATAGAATAGATGAGTTCATTATATTTATTGACAAATTACCAAAAGTGTGATAAAACATTCTAAATGTTTAATGTTTAATGTAAATTTTTTTAAATCAATATTGTTGAAGACTGTATATTCATTTATAATCGATATAATGGCCATTTTGTATGACAGTTCTCAATATTTCAAGAACTTTCGTCGGTTATAGATGGATAATACCACCTAGTAAGAATATTTCCAACTGTTAGTAACACAAAATAAAATAGTTTTAGAATGTCGAGAGAATTAAAAACTCAATACTTATTATTCCACACACACATGAAAACGAGTTTGACAATAATATAATGAAATAAAATAATATAGTAAATTGCAAGCGAAAGTTAATATTGATAAAATGTCACATAAAAAATAAATATGTGTTTTGTTCGAGTGGATGATAATAATTTTTGGTTAAATACATTTTTTATTTTATATTTTATATTTTGTATTATATTTATAATATTATAATAATAATATAAATAAATTCAACACTATCGCTGCTATAACTTTTCGAATACTGTGACATTTTAAAAAAATTAATAATTAATTTATTCATTTATCGAATGTCAAAATATTTTTAATTAATTTTTAATTTTATTATTTTCAACACTTTATTTATTAATTATAATTTTTAATATATTAAAGTTAATTCTTCAATGGAGCGCAGATTTAATAAAATCGATAAATATTTTATACATTTTTACGTTATTGTATCCCGCGTAGTTTTATGATTATATTAATTATTTTTTATATTATATACACACACACATACATATTATATATGTTTATCGACCCATTCGATTTGTTGGGGATAAATTTATTAAAAATTCATATATAATAAGTAATTAGTTATGGGCAAATACTTACAATGAAATTGTGTACCATATAAGCACATATGAAACCTTGACGCACATTTCTTATATATAATTTATTAGTATTTATTTAACTTCTTCTTTCAGTATAACTTATAACTTAATTATTATAAATTTAAAAAAAGAAATCACAATAAAATATTTTCGTTAACAAATTCAACAGAAAATATTCTTTATAAGATTTTATGACAGATTATTACTTTCCAGAATATGTGTATGGATTACATTATACAGAACAAATTTAGTTAACCCAAGTAACAATTGGAAGAGAATAAACGGTTATACACTGGTGTACGCAACATTATTGATATGTAAATGATTTGAAAACCTCTGGTTTTTCACCTTAATAAATAAAGTATATTAAAGTTATTTTTTTTCTCAATTTCATTTCAGAAACTTTTAAATCTATTATATATATTATTATATATTATTAGTATATCATTTAAAGTAATAGAATATGAATAATTCATTCGCATACATTTCACATTTTTATGAAATACAAAATTTCCTCAACTACCCGTAATTTTTGCGAATAATTTATTTTAATTTTTTTTTTAACTTTATCTTTAACAAATTTAATAGAAATATCAATATACACGACAATATATAATTGTTAATTTTTATTAAAGTATTTGTCAGATTATAAATATCGAAATAATAATAATAATAATAATAATAATAATATCAAAAGTAAAATAATATAGGTATAGGTAGTAGTAGCGTTGTACTTGTATATGATAAGGAAAAGATATCGATGATTTATTATTATTTAATTTATTTATAATTAATTAATTATAATTAATAATTATATAATAATTATTTTAATATTATATAGATTATACTTTTAATATATAATTTATTAATAGATTAGAATATATTTTATTTTGTAAATGTAATGCAATGCCGTGATAGTGAACATAATATTGGAAATGAAATTGGTATGATTTTGAAAATATGTTTAAAAATAAAAAAATTAACTGTATATCGAAAATTTTCGACACAATTAATATAATATTTATTTATTATCAACTCATCATGTGGTTAAGTTGAATTGTAAAATATATTTATGTATAGATAAAAGGAATATATATATATAAGCTCTTATATAAAATGTATGATTTAGTCAGGAGCACATTTATCGTTTATTTCAAAAGTTGTTATGAAGCAAAATGAATTCTTCAAGTATATATTACGTATTTTGGTCGTTTGTGCGGAATATCGTAGTGAATTCATTCGTTATCACCAATCACAATTCGATGGAAAAAAAGGATATACTTTTGAAGAGTAGAATTAAAATTTCTTATTTTGTTTTTCCTCTTTGGCACCTATTTTACAAGCTTTTGAATCTTTCCCATTGTAAATATGCGGCAATGTACGGTTGTTTTACATTTGCAAGTTGGTTGTACACATGCGTGCATGGCTTAATAAAAGAATGCTTGCAATGATAAATCTTGACTAATTTTTTTGGATGATACAATTGGTAATGAATGAGGAACTCTGAATGAAGTGCAAACAAAAAAGAAGCGATATTCAAAACGGAAAATGTTGATGTATATGGTTCGGACATACTTTAAGGAACAGTGTGGCGGATATTATAAAACATTGGAATCTATGTAGTGGAATCAATAGAGCAGTATGATGCGTATATTTGATATCTTTTTACTTTTATACAATTCAAAATTGTGTAACAATATTAATATAAATAGTTACACATAATATTATATATTTACACTAGACCGACGGAAGGATTGTTTATTTAATATGCGAATAATATTGTATATGTAAAATAATAGATATGTTAAATATATTATGAAAATGTGCCTATGCATAACTACTATTCACATATATATACTTGTATATAAAATTGTATATGTATAAGTGTATAATATTATATATTACATATATTTATGTATAACATCACCCATTTATTATGCAATCGAAATTATAAATATTTTATTTAAACAAATTTAGTTATTAATCAATTTAACAGAAGCAGTTAATGTTTAAATTTGCATATATTATTATAGTATTAAATTGTTGAATATTTGTACTTTTTTTAAATTATTTATTTTTTAGTAACGTGTAGGTGTTGGTGTACGGTAATAAAGTTATACAAATTAGATAAAATATAGTATATTGTATAGATATTTTTAATTATTCCATAATTCTTTGTTATGAACTAAATTTTTAAATTATAAAATCTATCAATTATTATAGTGCTATAATTGAATGTGATGGCAATTCAACCATTTTTAATTCTTGTAATTAATTTCTTTGTGATGGGATTATATGTATTTTTATATTTTGCTTAAAAATATATAAATTAAACTAAATAGTGCCCGGTTTAATGGAACTTGAAATATTTCTATGTAATTTATTATAATCGACAAAAATTTCTATATAATATTTTACGCCATAAATTATATATAATTATAATATATTCACTTTTGTAAGTTTATTATTATAGTAATTTTTGAAAATTTTTAAAACCTGACACTACAGAAAATTTGCAAAAATTTATATAAGCAAAGCAATACAAATAATTCATAGATCAGTAAACAAAAAACGGAATACCGGGCGAGAAATAAATTCTACGATATCATTAAATATAATTAAAATATATATTTATAACCCGATCAATATAACTAAAATAAATAATATATCAATAAAATTGAAATTGATCATTTCTATAATATACATAATTAGATATATAGATGTAATACGATATAATATAATTAATTATATATATTCACAGTGTGTCAATTAATTTGTAAGATGCGTGCTCACAATTGTGATTATTATTTAAACGTTTTGAAGCGTTTGCTGGAATATTGAGATGAATACAGTTTTGGTACATTTGTTGCACAATATTGCACCCAGTCACAACTCATTAAATATTCGTAAATTTTTTGTAAAAAATAACCACCGGGTATTGAAGCTTCCACTGCGTTTGTCTGTTTTAGTACCTGTAACACAAATGATTGATGATAATAGCTTAATTTTTTCAAATTCAATTTGGAATTCTTTGACACACTGTATACATATATGCAGAGTATTTAGTAGTAAATAATTGATATACGCATATTCATATAGTACGATACAATAACATAAAGAAAGATAAATAATTTAAGCAAATTATGTATTTTAAATTTGCCCATAATATAATTAATGCTTATTCTATTTTATATACAAATCTTTATCCTTGCTATTTTACTATAAAATATATGTCTAAACAATAAAATCTCAAACAATCATCCATATAATTTTTGATTCTTTTTGTGTTTTGTATTTTTTGTTTTCTGTAATAGAAACAAAAGTGACCATCATAATAACGTTTTGAAAAATTGAAATCACAGCTTGTTGTGTTATTTTTTGTGTGAATTTAAAAGATATATATTTTTTTTCTTCAAGAAAATTGACTCCCCCATTGGGTTTTTGTGTTTTGATTTATTGATCGAAAAATATTATATACGAAATAAAAAAAAACAAAACAAAAAACAAAAAAAAAGTGATAATAATAAAAGTATAAAGTTTTGTTGTTGTAATATATAAATATATATATCCATCTATTCTTATATATATATATATATATAATTGAAGTATATCATATAGTTATATATAGTATTATATATACATAGATATATAAGAAAGGTGAGATTTCATTGCAACAACAATAAACTAAATGAGTGTATTAGACCTCCTGCCTTTTTTCTGCTGTATATATACATATTGTATTTATTTATACTATGTTTGTACATGAGATAGTACATAACGTTTGCTGTATTATATGAATGCACTACAAGAAATGCACATATTAAAAATATATATTTATTAGATAAACTATATATAGCAATATAATATAAATATAAACTATATATAAAGTCAATAAAATATTTATATAAATATTTATAAATTTATATTGAGAATATAGAGATCATTCTTTGTATTATAATATAATATAATATAAATATAATATATATATAAAAATACACATACACAATTCAGTTGATTCTTCTTAAAATGTTAACAAAAACATTAACGATTTATGGCCGATAGAGGATAATGTTTGTTGACAATTGAATAAGAGACTGCTGGATGATCTTTTTTTGTTGTGGTGCAAATGATACTATATAGAGATTTTCAATTTTTAATTTTTTCAAATATTTTTAAAATAAACATATCAGAATCACTAGAGAACACACATAATAATAATAATAGTAATAATAATAATAATAATAATAATAGTAACTATAATAATAACTATTGTAGATAAAATAATGCAAAATTCACCTTCCTACATATTTCTATTATTATATAATATAATCAAATAATAATAAATGAAATGAAGAATTTAAAAAAAAAATTGACAACATAATGATAGTCTCTCTGTTTATAGGTTTGTGTATAGTAAATTAAATATACAATAGTTGAAGTAATTTTAAAATAGACTTTGATTAATATGATTTTTGGATGATTTATTATTATATTATATAAGATTTTTATAATTTATATTTCTATATATAAAATATGTTATTATTTTTGGTGTGTATTATGTTGGTAGCAAATTGATTTTCTAAAAAAACAAAATCTTTCATCTATATAGGTGTTTTGTATATATATAAAATTAAATATTTTATTATATACTTTTATTTCAATTATAATTAATTAAGAAATACATTTTTTTTTTTTTTTTAATAAATTATGTTGAAATCGCGTGCAGGGTGCAGATATACAAGTTAGTTATATATAGGTATGGATAATATGTTAAAGATCAGTGGTATATCGTATTGCTTTGTTCCTTGTTTCGTATACATATGTTTTTAACCTAATCAACTCTATTTATTCTTTACCATTATAGTATTTATTTTTTTTTTAATTTAGCAGTAATAGTTAAATTTTTAATTTAAACATAGATAATTGAAAGTGTTAAAAACAGATAATTTTTTGTTATTTTTAATTTATAGTATTTATGGTATTTCTATAGCACTTAATGCTAATTCGTTTATCGAATAAGAAAAATAAAAATTATTTTTGTAAAATTTTGTTGCTATAGACGCTATTTAATAATTAACAATAATCAATGTATGCTAATCAATGTGTTTGCATGCAAACTACTTATTTGGTTTATAGATAAACGTGATATGATATGTTGAGAGATTATTCAACAAAACATGCAAACATTCCTCGAGAAAAAATGAGAAATTAAATTATATAATTTAAAAGTACAAAATATAATTATCCCCGAACAATAAAATATAATCTATACAATCTATACTAAATCATATACAACAAAACCATATACATGCGAAAATTAAAAAGAAATAAATGATAGAGTTTGAAAATTATACTTGCTATACTCTCTGTTTCCATTAAAGATTTTGTGAACGTTCTATGGGGTGATTATCTTTTTTTTATTGCTTATATATCGGTTATAATTTTGATTGGTATTTAATTTTAATGTTTTTAAGATTATGTTTTAAATTGTCGAGTTAGAAGTTCTAGTGAAAAAAAAACGTACAAAGAGCAACTTATTTATTTATAAATGTATATAAGGTGACAGGAAAATTCGGGTATATATTTTTTTAAAAACAGTTACAATTCAAATGTTTCTAAGTTCACTAACCAAAAACAAAAAATTTTAAGTTAGAGATTTGCCATTTACTTCAACAGCACGCATTCAGTACATTAATAATGGTGGATTTACTTTCGAGGATCCGATTTCAGAAATAAAAACACGATGTTAAATCAATATTTTATTTCTTATACTATCAAACCTATAATAATAATCTAATAAGATCGCATATTTGTTGTTATTTATTGAAATAATTCATCTATAAATTTTGATTATTGTTTATACAGAGCTCGGTATTTATGAAAATATATTGAAATTGTCCATCCCAATTCCAAATAGAATCATTCATTTTAATTGAAAACTAAATAGTATACATTAAAATTCCTTATGTAATGAATAAAGCCAAAAAAAAAAATTTAAAAAAGAAATAAAAGAATTTTTATAATATTTTTTGTAAATAAAACAAAGTAAAATAACTGATGAATAATAAATATACACGTAAAACATCTACAATATACAATATATAATGTACGAGTACGAGTATATATAAGAGATCTATGAATAACTATTAAAATTTGTGTACAGAAAAACCACCAAATAACAAAAATTATAGAAAAAAAAAACGCAAGTAATAGTGAGTTTAATTTAGCAACAAAGGCAAAATTCATTTCATTTGAATATTTAATACAATAAATTAATAATTTTATGAAAGTGGATGAAATTCAAGATAATTTTTTATATGTAATGTTTTATTATCTAATTCCAATATATACTCACACAAACGCAGAAACGTATAAAGAAAAGATTAAACATATCATTTTGAAATGTAAGACAAAATCGGTCATAATGTGAATATTATTTTACGTATTCATATTCTTTTTTTTTGTATTTAAGTAATAATTTGATCATAATTAATTGTTTGTAGGGTTTGTTTGACTTTTGGATATTTTCGAGATTACAGTATTATACTGATATATTTAATATTTTTTTCTCATTTGAATACCTCCTTGAAGCGAAATTATTTTATATGAAGAAATTTCTTTCATTTTCGGTACTGGCCGGTTTAGTTTAGTGATATTTTCAAATAATTTAAAATGGTTGTTAAATTTCCAGTTTCTTGGAACAGCTTCATTTCTTTAATAAGTATTTCAGTTGCGCTTTTGTTGATGTTGACTATTTGGTTTGATTATGGTTTTATTTTATGATGAATATAGATATTTCTAATTATCTTCATAAAATGTCTACCATCTGTTACAATAGCTTCATCATTAATACCAATATTGCAAATAATTAATATCGATGTGATGTAGATGTAACTCCAGCATTTCAGCATATTTAAATATAATTTTTCAGTTGTAACGTTTTCTTGTTTCGAACATATATTAAAAAATTCTTCTTCTTCGTATAATTTGATTTACAAACAATTTGAATCACTTAGAAATTAAATAAACGATATTTAAGGTTAGCGCCTCTTCTCTTTTTTTTTATATTTGCGTTTGTATTTCATTTAGTAAAGATGCACTCATTTAGGATTGATTTTTGTTTAGTTCATTAAATATATAAAATTAAAGAAATTTGGAAATTTTCTAGATTTCTCGAATAAAATGACTCTAAAAAAATTGCTTTAGTTTGGTTTTAAATCTGTAATCTTTAACGGTCAATTAATTTGCGAAAATGCGAAAATTAAAATTATAATATCAAGAGAAAAAATTGTTTTATTGATAATTTAATAAATCTCAAATAAGTTTACAAAATGACATATATAAAATGTTCATATATAATACGACCATAATGACAGCAAACATTTTTATAGACACATATTGTAGAAATGGCAATTAACCAAAGATTTTTATTACTATATGGTGCTCTGTATATATTGTCGCTTAAATTTCAACATTTAATCCAAAATACGGTATGCACATCCACATTCATTCTATATTATGTGTAATTATCTATATTATATGTATACAATTGGGTATAATATTACTATATTTTTATAGTTAGAACGATCATTCATAAAGTTGTGTATAATAAAAAAAAACATATATAAATTGAATATATATTATGTATTACTTGATTTTCAAACAATTTAATACTAATTATTATTATTATTATTATTTTTTGTTAAATCATGAACCAGAACGTTGCCACGAAAGGAGAAATAAATAAAAAGACTCATGTATAGTTAATTTTTAATTATAAATTATCCAAATATGTGTATGCGTATATATATCATGTGGATGTGGATATGTGTCTATGTAACTTGAATGTTTGTTATACGAGTATATATTGTACGTATATATAAATTCATCAACCATAAATTGAATCCAAGTTTTTGTATATGCACATTTTCAAAAAAATAAAAACGTATAAAAAAATTATACGAGTATAACTTTAAAAAAGTTTGTAACTATTTATTACAAACAATTTATTTTTTTACTTTTTTATATAAATTATAATATATTAAATTAAATATTATGTAATTAAAAAAAAGGTTCAACTTCTTTTTTTTTTTTATATTATTAAAAACATTAAACGATGAAATGACAAAAGTATTTAGTTTAGGTACATATATATTTTGTGTATCCATACGATTACTCTTATATACCACCATACGTGTGCAGTACGAAAATAATAAATTAATTAAAAATGTTGTCTCATTATTGATTAAAATCCTTTACTTAAGCTGAATGTCAATACCTTCATTCCATTTGTTTCTATATGGTTTTATTACAAATTCAACCAAAATTAATTTTCCATAAATTTTGAAATTATTTTTATGTATACCATACAACATAATTGTCAAAATCGTTCAGCACGTAAACCCATTCGAATGCAATCTAAAAAATTTAGTTGATGTTTTGATTTTAACATAAATAAGTGTTTTTTATTTAAGATTTCCTAATAAAAACTGTTGTCCTTGCTGAATCTTTCGTGAAGATTTTTTGTAAATTTTTTAAAGTGTTTGATCGCTACTTATATTTAGTATACTTGACCACACTCATCCGTTATTGCTGATATACAACTCACCCCATATCACACATAAAATTATTTGTTTATAAAAAATGGTTTTATAGAATACCTAATATTATTTGTCTTCACTGCACAATCACTATTTATTTTTATTTATAAATCTGACCACAAAAAGCAATGAAAAATCAATCAAAGATTAACAATGTCCATTTTCTAAACACACACAATATAGTAATATGACTTGCTATGATGCTATGCATAATGAATCACATGTTTTTATATCTTAATTTCATTTTCGTGTAGGCGAGTCTATAGTCAAAAAAAAAAAATTATAAAATTTGATTTACAAGAAAAGTATCACTATTTTACGAAGCTTATGATCGAAAATTTTTTATCGTGAAGACTTTATTTAAAGTAAATATTCTATCTGAATCTATTGTGCATGTGAAGAGTATGGTACCTTTATGTTCGCCAAAAGTTAGATATAGGTACATTTTAAAATATGACGCATATAATAATGGCAGCATCAAGGAAAGAAAATATTCCATATTATCAAGTTGCCAAAATTTTTATTATCATAAATAAATAGCCATATCAGAAAATTAATGAAAACTTTTCTACAAATACAATCTCTATTGTTTAAATTAGATATACTCCTCACAGCATTCTTAATTATCAGAATTAATTTTAAACTAAAGAAAATATGATATATAGGTTATACATATATTTGTACAAGTATAAATAGTTTAAATTGTATAATGAAATGAAAACAGATAAATTATTGTCATTGTTTTTCAAAATTGAAATTTCCCGTTGAGTATATAATTTGTGTTTTTTGTGAAATAGTATAATATTTATCAAAAATAACTCTATACTATAATATTTATGGAAATTAGATGATCGTTCGATGTCTTTTGTTGTCTTCAAGCATAATAATAATTGCAATAATTTAATAATTTTTTGGTTTTTTTTGAAATAATAAAATATATTGTAACCAAAGATAGGACAACAATACAATTCATACTGTTTACTGTAGGACAACAAAAAGTAATCCTATTCCATCTTATATATATTAATATTAAGTACATTTAGGATTGTTTATGCGTTCAAAATTATCTACATAAACATAATAAACTTGAACTTGAAAAATACAACTACTGATTCTGATCTGATTAAATAAACTAATCAATTTAATAGAATAGAAAAAACCGAAAATAAATATAAATTCAATAGTACATTTAAACATAAATAAACTATTAAAGCGTATAGAATCAGAATTACAATATTTGAAATTTTAACCGGCTTCGAGTAAATTTAATCCTATATAAAAAATATAAGAAGGTTTCCGTTTCTTAATAAGAATAATAGCGCTTCTTTTATAGTAAAATGCCGTAGGTAAATAAGAAAACAAAGGAACTTACCACCTTCATTTTATAAAACAAACAAAATAAAAATTTTTTTTGGTAAACTTTAACTTAAAACTAAATTTAAGAATAAAAACTTGAATTTTTTAAAAACTTAAAAAAGCTTGTTTTTAATTACAATCACACTTAATTTTAATTAACATCAACAAATATGTACATTTGGTGTAATCCAAAAAAAATAAAAAATTATGTTTCCTATAATTTGTGATTCAGTAAAAAAAAAAACAGTTATTCACTTAAAAAAAAAAGTGATTTAGATAAAATCAGAACAAATTATTATTACGGAATTAATATTATATTATGTTTAAATTAAAAAAACCACTTAAATATTAATTTTTTTTATTTAATCAGAGATGATTATCCACAATATAAAAAGCACAATATATTTTAAATATTAATTTTATTACATGTTATTATTTTCTTTTTTTGGTTAAATTAATTTTTTTTTTTTTTTATTTAATTTTTTTTTTAATCTATATGAAACATTCACATACTTGTCAGAAAAAAAAATTTTTTTTTAATCACATTTTTCAATTGTTTCTAATCTATATTTATTAATTTTTTTTTTTATTATCAGCATATATCTATCAAATAAATAATAATAATAAAAAAAAAAATATGTACGTGTTCTTAACATGCAACGCGTACATGATATTGATATTTTTTTAAAATAAACATTTTAATTTGATTTTTATTGTCATAAAAAAAAAGTGTAGTTTTTTTGACAAAAATAAAAATTAATTAAGATATCATCTCAAAAATTATGTATAGTTTTTATATGTTAAGAACTAAAAAGTAATTCGAATAATAAAAAAAATGTGAATACTACTATTAAAATAAAAATGAATTTTATCAAGAAATTAAAAAATTAAATAAATAAATAAATATTTTATCGTTATTTTATTACTTTTTTTTTTAAATACACAAACCGAGATAAGCAAACGATACTGATCGCTGATTATTCTTATCAGATTATGTAATTATGATTGAATTTAGATATTGTTGTTATATACCTCATTTCTTAAATAATTATATATATTTACGGCTTCATAACAAGATATAATTTTTTAGACAATCGATTAGAAAATTAAATGTGTATACATTTTTTTGTTTTCAATAACTTATTTGTTTGTTATTTAAATATATATAATAAAAAAAAATACGATAGATAAAATGTCGTATTATATACGCGCGCGTATTTAAAAATTTACATAACATACAAACACGACAACGGTCTTCGACCAACTAAAGAAACGTTAACATATCACGTTTTCATGGTTTCGGATAGGCTCGATATAAATCGGATTGGTTTTGATTATCGTTCTTTTTTCTGTGATATAAACGATTGGTATATAAGGCGTGGTTCGAATTTGGAATCACCATGAAGGCGTGATACCTTTGTTTTTCATTGTTAACTTTTGATAATGTTTTTTTTTCATTGTTTAATACGTGTGTGAGTGTGTGTTTGTGTTGATGGTAAATTCCTGTTGTTTGTTTGTATGGTGTTTTTCTTTTAGATATGCACTTATAATTTATTGTTTTTATTTTAAATGTGTGTGTGCGTGAGTGCGTTTGTGTGTGTGTTGTGTCTGTGAAACGGGTGAAACGAGTGTTGGTTGTGTATGCGAACAAATCGTTAAAAAAATTTTCTTTTATTTTGTTTTGTTTGTGTTACTCTTTATATGCATTCAGTTTTAAACTGTGCAAGGAGAGTTTAGTTTAGTTTAGTTAGACAGTTTTTCCTATTTTTATTTTATCCATTGCATTCTTTGTTTTGTATTTTTATTATGATATTGCATTGCATTGTGTGTGATTACATACGTATTTATACTATACACATTAAATATATACACCGCATCGCAACATACATATATAAACAAGTACTTATATATAACCTCGTCGTATATAACATTTTTATATACATTTATTTGATGTGGTTTTGTTACTTTTGTGAGGTTATGTGTATTTTGTTTTTGTTTTTATTTGTTTTGTTTATTTAGTTTTATTTTATTTTATATATTATTTATTTTTATATAATTCATTCCTTTTTTTTTGTCTTTTTAATTTTATTTAATGTTTTACTTCACAACTATATTTTTATATTTATTTTGTGGGAATGTTTCTCAGAACACAGCGATGATTCTTTACAGATTTGCATCTTGCAAATTTTCTGTTTTTATTTTAATTGCTATTGCATTTTGTCGTTTTTTTCCTCTACAACTTTTCTATAAATGAATGTAATAAGATTGAGAATAAAATATATGTAAAAATTAGAATATAAAAAGAGACGATTTAAAAAAAAATGTAAATATATTTAAATAAAATTAAATAAAATATAAATAAATATTGTCTTCTGGTTTTTTATTTTGTTTTGTATTTTATTGTTTTTTTTTTTTTTGCAGAAAATTACTATAATTGGTAATAGAATTTTGTCATCTAAATTGAAATATGGATATGGAAACCATCATAGATGCTATGTTTTATGTATTTGTTGCATTAAAAAAATTTTTTTTTAGCCTATTATATGTATAAAGTTAATAATTATTTAATTTTATATGTTACTGAATATAGTCAATAGGTTATATATACAGAAATAACATATAATTTTTATAACATTATAATTAATATGTTTCATGTGCTGAAAAATATGAGCATATACAAACGGTTTTTTTTAAGTTACTGCATTAGTATAAGCTTATATTTGCACAAAACTATATATATGATATTATAAAAATCCATATATTGTGGCATAAAAGATATAAATACAGATAATTAGATATTATTATACATCGAAATCGTATAACTAACTATAAAGTAATTTAATTTTAATAGATAATTTTAAGTTAAAAAATTGCTTCAAACCATTGGCGCAACATAAGTAATAACATTCAGTTTTAAATATCACTATATTTTTCATATAACCTGATGTAGTAGACTAAATTTTGAAATAAAAAATTAGTTGCACACCGAACTAGTAATACGGAAAATCGACTATTATGAAAGATTGGAATTTTTGATTATAATTTGAAATTATCTGCTTACACAAAAATGGAAAACCATTAAAACCCAATTTAAAATATTATACGATATGAAAATCGGTTACCAGAAAGACATAGTGGTATTTCAAAAAAAAAGTTAATAAAAGAGGAATTTATTGTAAAAAATTGATACAAATTATTTTAATTAAAGTATTTTCTTTCATTTTCTACTACTTTCAACCATATCTACGGCAATTTGTGACCGGGAATGTTCCGTTTTGACAATGATGGAGAATTAAAAAAAATATAGAAAAATTGATGTTTAACAAATGATAAAACTTTTTTTGCGAAATTTAACAAAATTAAAATAAAATAAATAAATGCAATATACAATGACTTTTATACAGTGGCCTATATCACTAACTAACATTAAGCTAAGGTCCTAAAAGTGGACAAACATTTACTATATGTGTTATATATGTAACAACATTGTTTTATGCAGACTATATATTAAGACTTATTTACTTTGAAATTAGTGAAATTTACTATATGATTTTACTTTATTGACCTTCAAATGTTGTGTATACATCTCATGACAAATCAGTTTGTCTAAAATAAATGCAAATACAGTAAATATTATAGTAATAAGTTTACAAATGATTAAATAATAATATATCGCAACAATATAACTAATTGATTACTGCATGAAATTGATAAAATAGTAAATAAGGATATGCGACGTGTTTATCAAATCAATACTTATTTTATGAATGCAAAATGTTTCAATATGGATTTTGTTTTCTAAAATATTTTTGTAAAAATTGTAAAAAATGGAAATTATTATATTATTAACTTTTTTTTCTATATTATGTATAAGAAGGATAAACAAACATTATTATTAATAAAATATGCAATACAATCCTTACATACCATATATCATGATGATATAGGTAAGAACATAAATAATGTATATGGTTTTTATGTTAGTTTATAATATTATAAACAGCTAATAAATAGAACAACAAAATTATAATTTCAAATATAAAAAAGAGTATATAATATAGGTACTATATATAAAACATGCAATATATAATGATGCCATATATATATGTAACAAAATGTTTTATGTTTCCGAGTATATGATGTTATATGCATGCTTCAATCCAATTCATTTATATGACCTCATTAGCATAATTAAATCATTCTGAACCGCCTAAATCAAGTCTTGTTGAGCTTTGCATATTATACATTTTGAATTTGCATATATAAATGAATGGATGCATACATTTGTATGTACATGCGCTTTAATAATAAATAAATAGTTATATATATATTAAACACGTATAAAATGTAGATGTACACACATTGTATATATATACAATATATATATATATAAATAAATAACAATATGCATATTCAGTATAATAGTATGCAATGAATATTCTATATAGGCATATATACATAACACTATATATTTGTATTATATGAATTTATATAAATGGTAAGAAATTAATTTAATTCACAAACATTATATTTATTTAAATTAGGTTAAGAAAACGAACCTATTTACAATATATATATTCAAATGTTATAAAATATAAATAAACATAATTCATATGAAATATTAATATATATATGCATTATTCATACGAAAGTATTCGATATAATTACACAATTTTTAAATTTTTGCATATAAAATTAACACTATTAATTTTTCGAGAATGTTTTATCTGATATAAATTATATATATTAATCGATTGAGTAAAACTTATTTTTATTATTTTTATTATATAATTAATTACATTAAAGAATAAAGTATTTTATAAGTGATGTGCCATATATATAAAACATATATGATATGTACAACAGCATACATTTTATATAC
The DNA here is from genome assembly GCA_910594885.2 of Bibio marci. Taxonomy (NCBI): domain Eukaryota; kingdom Metazoa; phylum Arthropoda; class Insecta; order Diptera; family Bibionidae; genus Bibio; species Bibio marci. Next base: position 10,379,386 of record OU343114.1, read on the forward strand.
GGATAGGCATGTGTGGGATAATATGCATATATTATATAAGTGTGTATTTCTATTTATCGTATGATGGTGGAAATACTAAAAATAGCAATCGATAATTTCTGTATGAAAAGTTAAACACGAAGTATGTATATACAGAATACACGTAAACAAATACATTATATATATACGATTACAACGGCGGGTTTCATTATACACATTGTAAACCATAAATGCAACTGAAAACAGTCTAGTATATTATTTTCAAACTTTTAACTTTTAGAATACGACTTAATTTTAAATCTTGAATCAATGAAAACTTAATCGCAATATATAGACAATTTAAATAATGTGTAAATAAAATATACATTCGACAGCTATTTGATGTTTATTCTAACAATAAGTATATTATTCATTAACAATTTCCATCAGTTATACTTTTCAAAATTTCTCAACTTTAACATCACCTAAGAATAAATTCCATTTTTCATATATAAATTATTAGTTCGGCCTATGTACTCCATAAATGATGGTTTTTTTGTGCAATTGATAATTATTCATACAACAATATTTTCGTTTGTATATATGATTTTTGTCCATCTATATGGTGGACATTTGGTGGTCAGTTAGATATCCATTGATCTGTATTAAATGAAGAATTAATAATACTATCTACACTAATCTTAAATCCACACTCAAATAAATAAATTTTAACATGTTGTAACATGATTCTTTAGATTTTTATGCATGCAGTACTGTATATAGTACACAGTTTGTGCAAGTAGCAATAAATAAATTATAGTTTTTATTACTTTGATGTGTAAAATATGGATCTATAACTTTTAAATTTCATTTTAATAATCTGTTATAATTTTTACACAATTCATAAGAAAATGATTTACGATTATTTCATCAGAACAAAACTGAAGTGTAATTTTTTTTTTAAGTCACATATTACTCCAGGAGTGTAATATTCTGTTCAAAATATGAGGAAAAATTCATGGGGAGTTGACAAAACTGTGTTATTATATTAGTACAAATATAATCAAGAAGTCAATATCTCTTTTGCAGAAAATTAATTAATATAATTGCTCGTACACGAGTTTCTTAATTCACTCTCCTTTTAAATTTCTTGTGCAACTAATAATTCGCATATGTTTACAACATATACTTTGTGCATTTTTTAAGCTAATCGAATATATTATATTTTTGGCAATCCACAAGTACCGAATACTCATCACATACCTGATACGATGTGGATTTATTTTGTTTAATTTTTTATCAATCGATAAAAAAATCACTTCGAAGAACTTATTTTCGTACCATTGATATATAAAATAGGAATTGATGAATGACATTCCGAAACGTGAATCAATGAAAAGTGTTTCTATAACTATTATGCATTACTTCCTTTTTATTTGCACAGTATTACTATTTATGTTAGATTCATAGTAGTACATAACCTTTACCTACACATAGGTATAGTATGGTTTACTTACACATGCATATTATAATAATTATTATTTAAATTTTAAATCATAAATGTTCACAGGTGATTTAATTTTTACTATTTTATAATTATATAATAATTAAATTAAAGATTATAAATTTTATAAATAACTATATTATAATAAATATATATATGTGAGGTATATAACACAAAAAAACCTTTATGTAAATAATTATATCATGATTTAATTTTACATAAAATGTAATCTTATATATACAACAGACATATTTTATTATTATTATTATTATTATTATTATTATTATTATTATTTTAGTTAGTTTATTTTATATACACTTATTTATATATGTATATGATACACAATTCTATATAACTGATTATATATATATATATATATATGTATTATTGTATTTGTTTGTATATATGATATTCAATACTGTAATAAAAGAATTATGAATTTAAATTTCCATCTATGTGTAAAAGTAAAACTTGATGAATATTTCGTGTGGATATAAATTTAGATATGAAAAACATCGCCATAAAATTGCATATAATAAATATGTTCACTGAACTCTACCATCGATACATTAATTCCCTTTCGTAAAATATTTTCCCTTCGATTTATATTTTTATGCAACTTCCCACTTTAAATTACACATACACATACATATATAATAATGGTATATATTATACTATATACAATATGTATATATGAATATATATTCCAATATATACCTTATATGCATACGGTGTTCCGTGGTCTAACATTTATATACCTATATTTATAAATATATCATACCTCGTACAACGTATAATATAAATTACACCATACCAATGTATTAGTATTGTATACGGCATACAATATATAGGTATATTTGTGTATGTTTATATAAAGCTATATATGATACAGAGAACAGCTACAGCTCATAATGCAGCTTGTTCGTACATATTTACATTTACCATATTTATATATATATATAACATCTCTATTCGTATGTATATAAACTTATGGATAAATACTATATACTTATTATTATTATTATTATTATTATTATTATTATTATTATTATTATTATTATTATTATTATTATTATTATTATATTATTATTATTATTATTATAATACAATTAAACACAGCAAGATTCAAAAGAGTTATTCATGCTTAACCTTTAAAAATCTTGAATATTTTTCGCATAAAATCGCAACGCCATCTACCATTGGCGCTAAATTTGACACGCGCAAACTGGTAGCCAATAATAACACTGTACACTTACTTTAAACTCCGCCTAAAAATAAAATGGCGATTATATATTATCATTTGCAAGTATATATGCATTTCATTCAAAACTTTTATGTTTATTTGTTTGTGTTTTGAGAAGAGTAAAATATTATATTAAACATTTGTATACAGATAACAAAAAAAAACAAGAATATTCATCTTTTAAATAATACATATGTGTTGTGAAAAATTACCAGTAATATATATAAACAATATTATTTATTTTATACAATATATATAAATGATGCATGCATAGAACATATATACAATAGTATTCGATCATATACATATGTATATATCCTTTTTTAAAGGGTAGAAAACCTTATAAATAAAATTAGGTATTTTTATCCTTATGAAATATAATGTATTATGCCACTGTTAAATATACAACTTCTATGCATAATTCAGTGTTCACAAGGAGAAAATCGATATTAAAGGTGTTTAATAATGTATGTATAAGTATATACTAATATGTATATATACATTAAATGAAAAAAGAAAGCGGCATGAAAAAAGGATATTATTATATTCATATATTTTGTATATGAAAATTGCACATAACAGACATGCATTATTTTCATACCATACACAATATAACAATATATTTTATGGATGAAAATTAGGATTGTTGTTATTTTATTTATGTGCTGTATACAATATAAATTATGTTCTTCTTAAATCCGATCACATATTTGATATCATTACACATTGTACTGATTTATTAATTATTTTATAACCGATTGGAAATTTAATCCATCTATTGGACATTATTTTATAATAAATAATATAATTTAATAATATTAAATATTGTACTTTTATATGCATTGTGTATTAATTATGGTTAATATGTCTAGTTTAATCACCCGTATAATAATAATAATAATGACGTAAAGGAAACATCTATATTTCTATAATTGCTAATCTATTGGTGAATTGTTTTATACATAATCTAATGAGAAGCAATTTACCAACTTCTATAATGAATTATTCCATATAATACAGTTGGAGTAACGCTGATTGGAAAATATTGTAATTTTACAATCAATTTGCAATTAATACAATTAAAATACTAAAAAGTGAAAAATACTCATTTGAAGATGTGTGTATGGTATCTATACCACGGAAACTTTTTGAATCGCACTATAAACCATAAAAATTACGTAATGATCAAATAAACACCACCTGTATAGTTATAATTTGAAATCTAAACATTGTTCGTGAACTTATAAAGCATATTCGACAGTGTATCAATGTTTATTGCATAATGAGATTCTCTGAAGATGGGTAACCAATCTGAAAATAGAATAAGGTAGCAGTTATGTTTTATTAACAATTTGACAAATTTAATCAATTTTCCAATATTTCAAAGAACATTTATTTTAAACTCACATTTGGGAGTTCTATATTTAATATCAGTGAAATTTAAAATAATTTTTACCGTTTTTGGATCATTTTATAATGCAATTGAAATACAAACAAAAATGATCTAAATTGGCGGCGACTCAAATAGTATTTAAGAACGGATTAACAAGTATTTAAGAATGGCTTAACAATTGTGCATGTTTACCGCACATACATAAAGTAGATCGAGCAGATAATTTAAGGAATTGCCTAAACATCTTGTTTTTTAACCTTTTAAATGATTAAATTAAATTTTAAATATTATAAAACAATGGAATTGAAATGACAAATATTTAAGTAAAACAAAATATTAAAAAAAAAATTCAAAACTTGGTATTGGTATTCAAAAAATACAAAGAACACATAAAAAAAAAATAAAAAATTGAAAAATAAGGAAAAAGTACACCGAAGCCGGTCCTCAGGCACGTGTTAAACAGGAAAAGGGTTCCTCAAAAGAATGTTATTTTGTTTTGTTAGAAAACCCCTTGATAAAAAATTTCTGGATCCAGTAGTAATTGTGTATACATAAAAAAAATTTCATTTGGGTGATGTGTTACTTCATTTAATGAAGTCCAATATTCTATTGAACTAAGAAAAATTTTGCGAAAATTCATCGAATACTTGTAGAAATTTACATGGTGAACATAACCAATAGAATGCAATTTGCAAAAGGTAGTTCTGACGGGTAAAAAACGATGATTTTGATACACAGCAGCTGGAATCGTTTATATAACCATTACAGTAGATTATTACCAAACAATAACAATGAAATAAATTTAGACGAGCCTTGAAACAAAAAGGGATCATAGGTATACACTAGTATTGTAAATGCATATTATAGATATATGTATTTCAATAATAATATAATATGCAATGCATAATGACATAAAATAAATGCGATCAGTTGAAGAAGCAAAACTGTTATATGAAATATGCATGATGGTAAATAATACATAGTATATAATATATATGTGTAATTGTGTATATAAAGTAATTAATACATATACATCAAACTCATTGAAAATTTTCTCTGTATTTTCTCTATAGTCTATATACATTATTTATCATACAACGTTATATATATATTATAATTAGCAAGAGCCAACAAATACTCTTTGTAATTCACATATGTATAATATTTACTTTTTTTATTATGTATGTTTGGTATATAAATGTATTTATAAAATCTTTATATAATTGTTTATATATATACTTATGCATATACATGTAAGTATATACATAAGTTTGTAATATATGTTGTATATATCTAACTTTGCGAGTATATATATTTGAAATTATATATATTATCATTTATAATATGCGATGAAGTTTTATATAAGATTAAAGATAAATCATGTATGTCGTTTTTATTATTCATAAAATTATTACCGATTATTATTGATGTTTGCTGTGTAAGCTCAAAATTTATGGAAAAAAAATGTGATTGATAATTTTTTATTAGTATTATATTGTTATCATTAAAGATATGTTGTATTGGTTTGTTGTATATAGGGTGTTATTGTATATATACATGTACGTACATGTGTGTAGTATACATTTTCACTTATATGCATTATCTTTTTCTATATTTTTATTATATATGTGAAATAAAACAATTGGATATTGAAGTACAGCTATATATATTATAATATATACATATTACAAAGTGGTACAGAATTTGTGAATGCATGTACCACTCTAAACATTTATCGATTACACATTATGATATAAAATTATTTGTTCTTATAATACATTCAATTTACATATAATTTTTTAGTGTTCAAAAAAAACTATACTGATAATAATAATGTGTCTTTTCTGTCATACTTAAAAATTATGTGAGTGCTGAGTGGACAAAAAAAAATATATCCTAAATTAAGGACATTTTAATTATATATATTGAAATCTGCTATATATATTATATATTTAATTTATATCAATAATAATGAAAATTCTCATTACATATTTATTTAAATAAAGCTGTGGAAAAATTATGAATTCATTTATACATCAAGATTTGGAATTAAAATAGTAATGGATATTAGCGTGAAAAAATGTTTTCAGATTGCAATGTCACCATATTTTTCTGTTAGGCCAATTGAAAGTAGAATATATTAGGAAAAAAAATTGTAATGTCCACTTATCATAAATTTTCTAAAAATCGACTTTTAAGAATTATCATCTTTTTGAATTACGCGTCATAGATTTAACGGATTTCTAGTTTTGTATACAGAATTGCAAATTATAATCAATTTCTAAGCTTTCATAGATGAGATTTTTAAAATCGATTGACTCGTTCAAAAGATATCATCGATTTTCCATTTGATGTCAGTGAAATTTTGTATAAAATAATGGTACTGTTTAAATTTTTTGTATCATTTGGGTGTTCAGTTTATACAGTACCATAAATTTCTTTAAATTTTCTCTACCAGCGATTGGAAAATCGAAAGATTGAAAATTGAATATACAATAATTTGAGATTCCGTATACAAAAAACTAAGGCCCTTAATAAAAAAAAGATTATTATTCATAAAGGTCGATTTTCCAGAAAATTTAATTCGGTGAACACCTAAATTTTTTTTCATAATTTAGTTTAATTTCACTCAGGTTATAAGAAAAATGTAGCGATATTGAAAACTGAATTCTACTTCTCAGCCTTCGCCACAGATATATCTATAAAATAAATTTGAAGATTGAAAATTTACTGGATATCCTCTTAAACAGATAAGGTTATTAGTTTTTAGATATTGTATATATGTAGTAAATATGTATGTATGTATGTATGTATGTAACATATTACTAATATATTTTAAAAGATTATATATTATAATTTATAATTAATATATTAAAATAGAATTCTTAAAATTTTAAAATAAAACATACTTTTTCTCGTGTACCATAAAATTTTACATATTGCATAAAATGTTTTATGTATATATTGTGTGTGTATTTCGCTACAATTTATATTTACTTACATATTTATTTATATAAAGATAGTGCGATATTTTCAAAAATTTCGCTATAAAATGTCTGTATCTTTTGTATATATTTACATATATATTTAAAATGTACATATTTTGTATATGAAAGAGATACAGATTTATCTCCAATTTCAACCCCAAGAGGATGAAAAAAAAGGTGGATACTAACCCCATCTGATGATATAATATGTATATGCAATATATATTGTATATAACAAATACATATACACACATATATATATTATATTATATACATAGTATATATCTATGCAAGTATATATTTATATATGTATATACTATAAAATAGGGGATGTGGAAAGTCGGGTCGTAAATCTTCTAGATAACACTTTTATGCGAAACTGTCCGACGAGAGTTTTATACTCTTTGTATATAAAAATATATATAACACTATAGGGACCAAAAATATATTTATGTAATATGCATTATATAATTTATATACATATATTATAAAAATATATATTTATATAAACAGATAATATAAACTTGTATCCAAAACATGTATATATTGTATATGAAGCTTAAACTATATATTAACAGTGTACATAGTCTAATATATATATATATAAATATTTTAATAAAAATCCATGATATGAAATATAATTTTGCATTTATATTAATATATTGATGTTTTACTATATGTAAAAAAGTATAAATATGTGTATAGCGAAAATATTTAAGAAAAAAAAACATCTATACTAAATAAATAAAATAAAAATATATTTTATATATTAAACTTAAATTGAAATGTATATAATATAATTTTTAGTATATCGCTGTATACATATAAATAATGTATGACAATAATACTATATAGTAGTATAACTATATACAATAACATATATAATTTCATATATAATATATATAAGAATATAAATAAGTTAACATATAAAACTAAAAGAAAATTTATATATCATCGTTCATTGTCATCGTGTAAGATATAGTATATATACATATAAGCAGTTGTATACATAACTTGTTACTAATATGCTTAGAACCCCTCTTTAAATCACACACAATACAAAAACTGTATATTTAAGATAAGCCTGAACCCAAAATTATATCAAATATATCGTTATCTATATCTTGTTCAGTTTATCCGTTATCCTTACATCCACCCCTTATCATTACTATATACATACATACTTTTGATTCCATATTTATTCAACTTTATATTATTCATTGTATTCTTTAAATATATATACTTCCTATGTGCTACTAATGTATATAGCACATTCTAATATACCGTATATAGGACTAAAAACATATATGTTTATATCACTATGTCATTTATATATGGAATATATATATAGTATATAACGGGCAGAGTTGAATTTCATATAGGCTTAAAATATATGTGCATTTGTACAATATGCTGTCTATATATTTTTATCTAATAATTATATATTTCAAAATTTCATATATTTAATATCATACAAATAAAAATTTTGATAAATTATGATTAAGTTAAAAATGTTGACATTTTTAATTTCATAAGTTGCAATGTTGATGTCATATACAATTATTAATAATTTGATATTCAGAATATGTCCACGAATCAAGGTGGTGATGGGCGACACTTTTCGATGTAGGACTCTGTTTTTGAAAAACGACCTAACTATTTCTTTCCACCCACAGTCTTATCTTAAAGTAAATATAATTATAAAAACGAAATACGAAAAATTTATGTTACAAAGACAGACGTTTCCTTAGTGCCATTATTTTTATAATTGTATTTAGCCCATATAGTATACTTATATACTTATTTGTTTTATTATTTAATGTTATTGTTATGAATAACAATCAGAGCTTTAATTGAAAAGTTTTTTTGATTGTGGAAGGATGCAATAATAATTTCGGAAAAGAAAATGTTTTCGAAATTGGATTTTAGAATGACAACGAAATTCAACATAACATAAAGAACTTTTTCGTAATTGAATTTTGCTAAAATTTAAACAACCATAAATAAGTGAGTAATTTTTAATACGTTCTTCTTATCCATCAGTTTCTTCGGAGAAACCAACAGAAATTACAATTACAAAACGAATACTATTAAATTTTTATAATTATGAACAACATTTAACAGTCAATTGCAAACCATATTATACCTTACAAGTTACAGTTATTTTATGTAAAGAATCACTGTTGCATCTCTGTCTGGAGTGGTAACATCACTTTTTTGTCGGTAAGCTCTAAAATTTAAATATATTTTAAGAATACAATACTTATTTGTAGATGACGTATATCTAGTTATGTTACTAATGAATGAGTAGCAAATGAATCCAATGAATATATATGACGTTCGTATATGTATTTATGTTACTGATGAATGAGTAGCAAATTAATCTAATGAAACGGTGGTTGTCTGTTACTGAAAATATAAAATATATATTTTTGTAATTCCTTATGGAATTAACTTATGGAACTGTATTTGAAAATTAGTTTCATATCAAAGTTATTAATTGTTTCATATATCCTACGAGAGATATTTAAAATGTTTCTTTTTTCGTTTTAATTAAACAACCTGTAAAGTTGAACACAATCGAAATAACTGTCATCAAATGGAAAATCAGTCATATCTTTTGAACGTGTGATTGGAAATTGATTGTAATTTGCAATTCTGTACACTAAAATGAAAAGCCGTTAGAACTATATAGCCAGTAATTTAAGCAGATGATAATTCATAAAAGTCGATTTTTCGGAAAATGTAGTAAGTGGACATTCTAATTTTTTTCATAATGCAGTCAACTACCAGAAAAATATAGTGATATTGTAATCTGAAAACATTTTTTGAACTTAACTAAATACCTAAATCCAATACTGTTTTTATTTATTTTATGATTATTATTGTTTTTCTTTTTTTTTTTTTTACTAAATGCATATACTCTATATCACTAAAATAGAGAAACCTTATCTATATCTTGCACACCCCGGAGATTAAAACGCCACGATCTCGAGTTAGTGCGGGTGACAAACGTTCCAAAATATATTTATATTTTAATACAGTATTTATTGTTACAAAGTCTATAATTCAGATTCGTTATATATATGCGTCGTATATACACATACAATACTGTCTTTATATTTACCAAATTATATTCCGCATCGCAACTATACCCAAACCATAAATAGGGTGCATAATAATATAATGATAGATATGTTATATATAAATATATAGTCGCTAAATGCACAATTGATTGTTATTTAATATTTGAAGTATGATTGAGATTAGGATATATACATATATACGACGATATAAGTCAGTATATGTGTATTGTATATATATGTATATTGTGAATATGAATTTATATGAATTTTGAAGTGAATCCGTGCAGAAAAAAAAGGTGATAAAAATTTATTATTTTATTTCCATAATATTTCATAATTATTTTTTTATTATTTATCTTTTTTTCAACTCAAATATATAATTGCATATATATAACACACATAATTATGGGCTAATCACTGATAATTGTATATACTAACGGGTGAATTGTTACAGATATATACTAACATGGGTGCTTGTGATACAAACTACTTAATGATGATAAACATATATGTTTATATACAATTCAATATTTATATATATATTAAAATAGATCAAATAAAAATATATTATCTCAGTTATATACAAAAAGTGACAGAAACATATAACAAATTTCATTTTATTTTCGTTATGTATTATATGAATTTTATATAGTTGCTAAATCACAATATTTATCTATTACAATTAAATTCAATTTTTTTTTTTGTGTTATCCTCTCTTTAATTCAGTAAATTAAATTTTATTTTTTTAAATGAATTAAAAACGATGATGGAATCTACTGTACACATATAATATATGGAATGTATACATACGCATTTTATTCAGTTTTTTTGATGTTTATAAAGCATGATTAATTTCCATCCCTTTTCAATATGTTTGTACTAAAATATATATATTTTGTATAGATGTATTTTATATATATAATATATATGGTAAAAAGTCAGGTCAATTCTCTGCATAAGTTTTTGAAGGGTGATTTTTGCGTGTAATGTACAAAATTTTCTTTTCATCATCTAAATATCAGGCAAATATGGTAAATAAAGTTTATTACACATACAAATCTATGGACATCTACATATTATTATAATATATATATAATATGTATATATAGTAGAGTATGTATTGGATATGATATAAATAATATATATATATATATATATATAGATATAGTATAGATTATATATGTACTATTTAAATTGAATAACAGGTATTTATATCAGATTTTATACAAACCACATAAGGGAATTATTACACACATACATATATTATATGGATTAGTTTGTTTCTATTTATAGTATGCATTAAATGTAGTATAATTAATTAATTACAGTAATTTATATATAGCTCGTAGTATGTATATCTTTAATATACATATCCCTTATAATTGAATATTTATTTATGTTTTAATTTTATTACATTTATATTATGTGTATGTGAAAAATATGTAATGACATTTTTGGTTACCTATTTAACATATTTAGCAAAAGGTTGGTTGTTATGACAAGAAATCGGCATTTGTATTTTTAAAGTGTTTAAATTGTATCTTATAGATTTAAATTCAAATTTGATACAACCCCTCAGTCTGCATATTATAACATTTTTACTGCATTATATGTAAAACATATGAAAAATTTTTTTAAAAACATGATTTTTATCAGCTACAAAAGGTAGACAATATTTTTTTTTCTGACTCACGTGATTATATGTAAAAGCTTGACGAGCTAAGATTTTATGTGCTTTTACTAATTTTGATATGGTTTAGAGTGGGAAATTAAATTTTTAAAATAACATTGTTTGTTTAATAAATAAGGATAATTACAAATCTGGGGTTCATTAGACGTGAATTACGCCAGATAAAAAGTGATACTTATTGTATTAAATCTTTACATATATCTCTGATGTGATCTATCTATATATAGTATAGTAGTTAGTGTCCATTTCATGTAATTGACATTAACTTTTACATAATTGAATATATTCAAAGAAGGTTTCTTAAATTTGCTTTAAGAATATGTCTTGAAATCACATATATCGTATACGTTTGCCGAGTTATAAAAATATAGACATATCTATATCCTTGTAGGACATAGGAGCTAATTACCAATTTCGTTTATTTTTTCCTTGTAATATTTTGGTTGATAATTGGTAATTGTAATATTTATTAAATTAATTGAAATTCAATTTAAATATTCTATTTAAATTATTCAAATAAATAGACACATATGCATAAGTGATGTTCAAGCTCAAATCAATTTTCTCATTAATTACTCACTCAAATACTTGCACACATGAATAACAAAATATATAACTAATATTTTCGTAATTATATTTTTTTTATAAATTTCTGATGTTATGGCGTCCATATACAGCATCATTTTCACTTTACTCACAACTTTATATTCCTACAATATAAAAATTATATAGTTTGATAAAATAATTCGAATATATTGCAAATTTAAACACTCGCGAATAAAGACCATCCATCAATCGTCATTTAAAATTGAGTGTTATTCCTTGAGCGCAACATTGGCTTATACGTTTGTTTTAAACCATTTCTTTCAAACAACATTTATGTAAGTTGCCAATATAGGAAAAAAAAACTTTCAAATACAATAGGTTTAAAACTATACATTGCATATTAACGGAAAAATGAACTTGAGTCTTGAGATTAATAATTTTAATTGTATACACATCACATCATATATAAATACAATCCATTAATATAATTAATAAATCCTGTTATTATTATATAAGTATTCAATTATTATTATTAGCATAAGACTTGTCAATACAATAATTTTTATTTTTATTTTCTTTTGAAAATACTTATACGCTCATATTGTGTGTCGTAATACTAAATAAATTAAATTTTTTAATTGAATTAATGAGTATAGAAAAAAAAAATTAATTTAAAATTTCTTCTTAACATGTGTATAATACAATATTTATTTGGCTTGTGGCTATTTGACAATTACAGATTAAATACGAATGATAATAATTGATATATGGTGTCAAATTATGTCTATAGATTTAAGATTTATATACTATTTTATATTATATACGAGTATTCGTGTCTACTTAAATATACTCTTATGCATGCTTAAATCTGTATGTGTGTTAATGTGAATAAATATACCACATTGGTTTTAATATTACTAAACTTGAATTTATTTTATACTTACAATGAAATTAAATATATATATACTATAATAGACATTTATCGCCATGTTTCACTAATAAATAAAAACTATAACTTTGTGCATAACAGTATATAAATTTGATATAGATTATATATAAAAACATTATCCACCCACAAAAATTCTATAGAAAAAATCTAAAATATGAAGAAACATAAAAAGATAAAATGAGAAAAATAAAAAAAAATCCATCACGATTCTAATTACCTTAAGAGACTTTAAATTTTGCTAGTCATGGCATCGTCTCAATATATTTTTTATTTCTTTTTTTTTAGGTTTGAGTTCATATGTATTAATAATATTTTCTTTGGGCGTTATAATTTATATTAGACATCGACAAGGGTGTTTGATGTGCTAATTAATGGTTAGGCAGAAACCGCAAACGCATTTGAAATATAGTAATTTTATTAATACACTGAATGATAATACAATTTCTGTCTTTTAAGTAGGTACTATATATATACTCGTATATTAATTTTAAATGTAAACGAACGAATAATATAAACACATTATAGATTTAATTATAGTAACAATCACAATATGAAATACATATAATTTTGTATAAATTGTATTGGTAACTAAATATTGTATAAAAAATGAGAATATAAAAATAAAAAATAAAAATAATTTTTGTAGTCTCATATAAAAAATATAATTTTTTGATTGTTTTTATCAATATTTTTATATTACATGAGATATAACATAATTTAATATGTATATGGGAAAATAATACATATCGGAACAATGGTACAAATTGTTACACTGTACACCGTTTAAAAAGTCTTTCTTACCGCAGTGGACGGTATTATAACAAAAGGCAAATGCATCTATTTAATTTGGTCATTAATCATAACTTGAGAATCCATTTTTTTTAAATGAAAAATTGTGTTAACAAGTATTTGCTCACGTCTTCTTGATTTAAAATTGTTGGAACTCCCAGACGCATATTAATTGAATTAATATTGTATACTTATTTGTTAAAACAATTCTATAACAATAAATATTTATATTATATTGACATAAGAAATATTGTCGTAAACATTTATTGCAAAAAACAATTAATTAATTGTATTAAATATAATATTTTTTCTAAATTCATTACAATATATAGCACTGACTTCAAATATTTATATCATTATTAATTAAAATTGTATCGCTTAATTTAGTTTATAAAAATGATGAATTTTAGAATTTTAAATTTCAGTAGGAGCTAATGTAGCTGCTTCGTTTGTTAGCATCAACTGCGAGTTTATTTTCATATTTCTAAAAGTAATCACAACTTTAGTTGTTCATGGCTAAATATGGATAAACAGGAGGTATTCATATTTAGCCATCAACTATAAGGTTGCGATTAATTTTAATAATAAGAAAATAAGCACCTAATGAAATTTAAGGCTCTAAATTTGGTAAAAATAATTGATATTATTAAAATAGAAACAATAACATTTAAACGTGTTCCGTAATTGTTTTATTGAAATAAATTACGTCAATCATAACTAAATTATAAATCGTATATATTTCTACTCACTATAATATAGTGTAAGAATAAAATTTAACGTAAATATTTTTTTTTTCGGTGTTGTGTTATGTTGTTCATTTATTAAATATTATGAAAATGACAATAATACGTATCATATTCAAATGATTTATTAAAATTCTATTGATTTTTTCATAATAAATTGGAAAATACATGTTCTTTCTTACATATATAAAATATTACAATTTTCTCACACAAGTCTGCTTCGTATGTGGTTATATAACTATATAGACTATAGAGTATATAAATATAATACAATATATTATAAATTATAATATACGATTGAAACGTAATATAAAAATGCATATCAATATACAATATAATTACAATTGTAATTTGCACACTATTTTTCTGCAATAAATTCAATGACTCTTTTAACGACAAAAATAAAATGCCATATCACAATTTATTCTATATTTCCCATAATTAAAATTGTCGTAACAAATCAAAAAATATTAGTAATAGTTATTTTTTTTATCTCCTCACTATAATGCCAATGTATTATTATACATTTAATATTATTACATGTAACTATGAGATATTATAATTATACCAGTGCATATACGAAAACAATTTATTTGTATTTAAGTAGAATGCATATTTGTAGTAGGGTGACTATAAAAATTAGTTTATTTATATAAATAATATACGAAAATATAAAATCTATAAAATTGTATTACAATTAGAATAAATGATATTGTACACCCTTTTAATAGCTTTGGGCAACGCACTTTACCACGGCAATAAAATTAAATTAATTCGTTACAGATCATTTTATCTATAATAATAACATATATATTTATCTGATTTTGTTTATATCGTTTTTGTCTAAATATTGTCCCATATATTTATATTTTTTCATATAAACAACAATTACCAAATTCGATATGGAAATATTATGTTTAGTCATGATCAATTTAAATGTACGTATACATTACATTACATTTACATAGTATTGTACATAGTACATAGTACAAATTTACATATTGAATTTTACGAATATCAAAACTAATGAAAATGTATTCATGTATACAAATTACACTTTGTCTATGTACTCGTAATAGATAGATACATATATTTTTACATAATTGGACACATTATTTTATCAAGTATAATTTTATTATTTAAAAACAGAAATAAAATTCATTGAAAATCTAATTATTCTAATTTAATTAATTTATTTAATCATTATAATTATATAAATTGATTTATCAAATACCACATGATACATTTTTTTGTGTTATTAATTGGAGTTGTTCGTTTCATATATGTTGTAAATTAATAATTATTATATTATGTATTTCGTATAAAAACAAAAATGAATTTAAGAAATGATAAAAATAACTTTTTAATAATATTTCTTCTATTATGTGTTTTAAAAAGATAACAAGACCTATAATTAATTTAATTAAATATTTAACTTTAAAATATGCCGATTATTACTTGTTATATAATACATTGTTTCAGTAATGGTAATCGAATTACAATTTTCATTATATTCTGTATAATAACATAATATTATTTTTGTATGAATAAAAAAAAAACCGGTATAAAAGCGATAACTTGATTGAAGTATAAATTTGATACGCTAATAATTAGAACTTATCAATAAACACTATTTCACAACATTTCAAGAAAATCGGATTGTATTGGGAACATTTTTGCTCCTGGGAGCACTTTGAAAGAGTTTAGATGCAGTTCATAACCTTTACTTCTACAAATATTTGGAAATTTCCATTAAATGCTTAGGCAAAGTAAGTTAAGCAAATTTTCAAGATAACGGGATAAATGATACTTTTGCAATTATATTGCGAGAAATTTCTTATTATTGAACACATCAGTTCAAATTTTCAAGATAATCTGATAAATATGGTTCTTTAAAAACGAAAAAAAAACTTAAAAATGTAGATATCTATTTTTCGATCTGATTTAGTTAAAGTCCAATTTTACAAATGTAAACACTATTGTCCTTAAAATTAGGTTCACAGAACTATTTTTATTTTATTATTTATAATATAAAATTCGTCACCTCAATATCAGAACACTTAGTCAAAGCAATTAATCCCAATCCCAATTTTTTGTTAAAATCTTTAAAGATATTATTTATTATAATTAATATTATTAAAAGCAAATGCTATCATAAAATTACTAAAATTACTTTTCCGTATATTAATATATATATGACATTTGCTATATATTTTATTCTTGTGGGTTATCTAGTTTTACGTGTTGGCTATAATAAATTTATATCCAATTTTGTATAACTTTATCTCAATCTAAATGTTTTAAATAATATTCGTTTATAAAATGAGATACTTTAACACAATGAATTTTTTTAATATTTCAAAATTCTTTTTCTGTATTGTAATAATATCTTTTATACCAATACAATATTATTAAATATGAACAAATAATAAATTAATTTTCATTTTAACTTTAATTAAATATTATAAATGAATTAATATTTAGTATAACATAAATATCAAAGTAAAAATATATTATTTATTTCTATTTTTATTTTTTTTAATTTTATTTTTATTTATTTTTTTTTTTTTTTCGTATAACTAATATTTATAAATTGTTATTTATATATAATAAATGTATAAATGTTACAATATATTAGAATGTATGTACAGCAATTTTGGGCGTTCACAACAATCACATACCAAGGAATAACAAAATAAAAAAAAATTATATGTATTATATAGAAAGATATTCATCAAACATTATAATTCATTCCACCTTCTTTTGGAATTCTATCCGTCGAAGTCTTTCGATTAATTCAACTGACAGTTTTTAACGTGATTCTAGCTTCTGTTTTATAGATGCTACTTATATGTATTTATCATATTATTTATATGTACGTACATACATATATTCAAAATATACAATATATTGAAGATGATATACGAGTGTAACTAATAGGACGTATATAAGATGAAATCATAGAGTGATTGATTCTTTCGTTTGTTATGTACATTAATATTATTATACTTTTGGGTCGAGTTGCTAAACTGATTTACATTAAGAAATAATAATAATAATCTATCATTTTATATTATTATTATTATTATTATTATTTATATTATTATTATTATTATTATTATTACATATTATGAATTACTATTCGAAATTATTTTTATTATTTATTTATAGGATCGAATGAAAAAAAGAATAACAACTATTCCATTTTTTATAAGTTCAAAGTAATATGTAAATTTTTTTTCATTGTTGAATTTATATACAGAATAAAAAATTTTCTTTATAAAAAATCCATGTATCGCATTTTTCTTTAGTATTCAAAACTTACATTAATCGTGTGCTCAAATTTTTTGTGCAATTTAATATTATTTATTTTTTATTGTCGGTACACATATATTGTTTTCAGTATATTATGAATTGATTGTTATTTTAATGAAATATTATTTAATAAAAAATTTATAGTAAAAATTATAATAATAATAAATTATACTTATATATGTACCTAACACATAACATAAAAAGTTTGGCGATTGACCGCACGGAAAATTTTTTTATGAGTATCAATCAATTATTATAACTTTGCGAAATAATTTAAATTCCATTTAACATTTAAACAAGTTCTTTTAAATAGACATAATATTTATAAATATAGTATATTTACACACTTCCTTAAATATGTTATTATATATATATTTTTTTTTTTTAACTCATATTTTGCTCCTAGTGGAGCTTTTATGTCATCTAATAAACCTTTCATTACAACCAAGTTGGTAAATTACTCCGCATGGGAGTATATAACAATTTACCAATTGTGTACTGTACTGTACTGTACTGTAATTAACGAAAGATAGATGTTTTTATAATACTATTATTTTTATATGGTTGATTAGCCCATAGTTATGTGTGTGCAGACATTGTTAATCTTTGAAAAGCGTACAACACCATATTTTCAAAGACATCCATTTTTCTTTTTATTCCATCAACGAACAAATGGTCACCCAGCAGAAAAATTTTAGTGTTAAAATAAATACCGAAAAATTTCCTATGAAACTGCAACTGCGCTACCGAGTGTTTTTTAGTTCATACTGTTTAAATATATAGAAATGATCAACTCACAATGAACTTCAGTATGCAATTAATATACTCAAATTTGGAAAATCCGATGGCGAATATACTACAGTATCTTTGCATCATACATATATTTTTTGGATTACAAGGGCATTTAGTGGCAACTGTATCGAAATCATTTACCAATTGATCTAACCAAGATCCTCTATATTATAGTTTTTTATATACATGTCATATTATATTACTTTAGTACAGTTTATATGAAAGTGTGATTTGATATATGATCACAAGCTACTTGCATATGTTGAATATCATATTTTTTATGTTTAAATATTAAATATATATGTAATGCTATAGTATGGCCGCTTCAAAAATTCAGCAAAAAGTTTTGACATTAATATAGTTACAGTAGTGTGTGATGCAATGTAGGATAAGTTACGCAATCGATTGCGAGTCACTCAAAATTTATGCAATGGATATCTTTCGACAATTTTTTATTAAACACAATCCAACTCACAACATTTGCTCAAAGTCTATGAAATGTGGTTTTGTGCTAGTTGGGAATTTTGCTAATAATACAAAAATCAAGCGTCACTTGTACGAATTGATAATACAAAATGCAAGATTCGAATTAATTCATTCATTTGTTTATTTTTAATATTTTAAGTTAATGAAATAGTCAAGGTAATAATTTTTATTTATATTATATATTATAATACAAGTTTTAGAAAAATAATTAAAATAAATTATTGGACTATAAAACAATATATGATAGACGACTGTGACTACATGACCCATGGAAAAGAATTATGCTGGAAATTTGAGCTTTTTTCTAATTTTTATAGGAGTTTCATGCAGTATGAATTAAAATAACTGCACCTTTTCTATATATAAGTGTAAAATATTACACTATAATTTTGCCATAAACGTAAATGCGTACTTTAACGGATTATTTGAATTATTTGGTTAAAGGTTAATAACATTCATTTTTTATTATTTAAAAATATTCTTTTATATTTACTGCGCCATTATATTTATTTTCAATCTTTGTACAAAAAAATTGTTTCATTAAAAATATTATGCAGTTGTCTCTTAAAAAAAAAAATTATAAAAATATATTTTCTATTTAATAATTGCTGTAAGAAAATATAAAGTTATTGAAATGATAATTTTTTCTTTTAATATTATAATTTTCAAGATTGTTATTATTCTTTGATCTTTATTTATTCATTTATCTTCTACTAACTACTTTATAAAGTATTTATATTGTATGTATAGTCATACCATAGTATAAGAAAGAAAAAAAAACATTTATTATATAATATACTCGTATAATACATAATTGTTAGATTTTAAAAATACTGATCAAAGGACAAATTTTAAATTATTAAGATCTCAAAACATTTTAAGTATGAATTTATATATACTTAATGTTTATTTATATATCATTTATGTATGTACAAATAATAAGAATATTAAATATACAACTTGCAACTTACAATTTATATAATATAGTATACTTATACATACATAACCATAAAAAAGCTAAAAAAAAATATTTTAATACATATTTATAATAATAACAATATATGTATAACGAAAAAAAAAATAAAAAACATTTTTTAATGTAAACAAAAAAAAACCCTTAAATTAAGCTCTCCGCCCTCGTCCTTTGATATATACAAATAAATTCACACTCCTTTGAATAATCAATACATTCTTTCAAAAAAATAATATAATATATATACAAAGGAACATTTTTACTTTTTCTAATTCTATATATATATATATATACTTTTGTGTATATTAAACGAACAGACAAGACTATATTTTGACATAATAGGACAATAGACTAAAATGTCAAATGTTTTTCTCTATAATAATTTTTTAGGTCAAAGATAATAAACGCTTGCATTTGAATATTTGCTGTTTGTCAAAGGATAAAAGAAGATTAAAAAGAATAGCCGAATTTATATATATAATCTATAACAGTATAACAAAAGGCAATGAGAACATGTTTATATACGAACAATAAAAACCATATAATGTAATATAAAAAATAACAAAGCATATAATTTTATTAAATAGAAAACTATAAAATGTCCTTTAATTGTATAGAAAATAAATTTTAAATATATCATCACAATAATAATACATACATATATTTACATGGAAACATAATATATATTGTATATATTACTGTATATAGTGTACACTACACAGTGTACACCTACACACATTTAATATGTTTATTTACATATAGATGTTTTATAATTTTATATAATATCGAATTATTTAGTTTAGATAATTATTTTACTTTATACATAATTGACATAATTTTATCATAATTGACTCTATCAAATAAACTTAAATGGCAAACTAAAAATATTTATTAAACTCATTGTTTATTGAAGTCAATAAAAAAAAAGTATTATTTTGTATAAGACAGTTTTTATATAGTGTGTTGTAGATGATATAGTTTTAAATTAAACCATTAATATTTAAATCACTGTTAGTGACAATTTTCAGTGACAGTTTGACAGACATATTATAAATTCATATAATTAACAATTTAAAATATATATTATCCTGTTATCCATTATAACCCTTTCGGTACAAATTAAGAAATACAGCGTTACAAATATTTTTGTATTAATTTAATGTACTATTTAACATTAACTGAAATTATAATTAAAAAGATAATGGTCAACATTTATCCTCATAGGTAAAGGAAAAAAATCTATGTATATTCAATATATTCATGTGAAATTTTTCGATAGAAAAAATCAATCAAAGTAACAAAAATTATTTATTAAAATTATATATTTCTCAAAATATTGAAATAACAAGAAATACAATATATTATAGTTTATATATTTTCTCTGCATCGATCTGAATTTGTGGTGATCAGAGATAAGTTAACCATTATGGATAGCTTTTGTTGTACAATGAGCAGGCGTAGACTAGAGGAAAGAATCATTTTGCGAATTCTTTATTATTAGAGCTTTATAATGTTCAGTATTTACAGTTTCTCCATTTAAATGATTACTCTTCAAATTCCACCAAACTCATAGAGTTGCACTTTCTGATCATAAATATTCGACTTTGTAGATGGTTTAAAAATAATTAAATAATTGTAAATATACATATTATAATAATAAACTATCATGTAAATACTTGTATAAAGTTTGATTATAATTCCTTCAGCGTAAGCTAAATTTATACCTAACAAATAAGAAACATTAAATTTTGTTTTAAAATTGGTAAAAATTCTAACAAAACGCCATATAATCTACAACATTCTAATCAGCTACGTAAAAAAGTTCTGGGGTTTCTGCAATGACCCGTATGTATTCAGAATCTGTTACTGCTAATTTTTGTTTAGACACCAAGTATAATGTAACTGTAATTATAACAATTAGTGAAATTACTTATTAGCTATATACTTCTTATATAATAATATTAATACTCACGTTATTTTCAATTACATTAACTTAATTAAATCTGTATGAAGGTATATAAAAATTGTTAATGGTATAATAGAAATTAGTCACGTATTTAATTAAATGTATACCAATTATAGATTTCTCTTTATGCATTATTTGCATTTTATTACAATTTAATATAAATATATGTAATCAATATACATTTAGCAATTATTAATATTTCATCAATCTAATTCTTTCAACAAATAATATTTATTTTTTCAATAATAAATTTATTTAAATGTATTAATGTATAATATAAAATATCGTTAATTTATTTATTTTATCTTTAAATTTTAATTTTATATTTTTAATTTACTTTTATAATAATACTGTAAATTTAAATGTTATATATTTCACTAATTAACTATAACATTTTATAATTTCGTCATAACAAACCGACAATTATTAATTACTGAAACATAAAAAAAATGTATAAAAAAAAATCTAATAATTCTTCAAATATTTTCTTTACTTACAAAATTTCCTTATGATTACATTTATATACAATATATTTATGTGTATTATTTATATTATATTATTATTTATTATTACAAGGGACACATAAATTTCTTAATTAAATTTTAGATTAGTGAGTGGTTATTTTATTTTGCACATTCAATCCATTTGTGTATTTTGTTAAAGTTTGTGTATATAGGAAACTACAGAAATTTTAATGTATTATTTTAATAATTAATAAGTTATAAAATAAGTTTCTATATATGTTGGTTGATTAAAAAAAAGTTCTTGGAAATATAGATGGCGCTTGTACATCCATTCCGTAATGCGAAATATCCGAAAAAACGTAATAAATGAACGTAACTCCAACTCTGTCAGCTAATTAAAAGATTATATAATGGGAAAATCAACATTAGTAAAGTTTTTCAAATTGTTTCAAGTTAAATTTTTATATAGAGTTACCCTCTCATTTCAGACATAATATTTTGTATATCGCTTTTTATTTGTCATCCTGTGTCATCGCAGAAGCATTCTTTTATATGGTGGTAGGTATTTCTATTCAAAAATAACAATGATTTTGATAAATTGATTTGTTTACTGATGTGACACGTAATTATTTTTGTTGCTATATTGATTTACATGGATTCATGTTTTAATATTAAATAATCTGTCTTTCTAATAAATATAATAATGTGTAGTATATAGGTGTATCTATATATATATATATATATATATATATATATATATATATATATATATATATATTACATGTATAAGATATTTATAAGAAAAATTTTCATTCTTTTCATATAAATTATATAAAATTTGTAAATTATTATTTTATGTTACAAGTAGAAGAGACACATATAGTTTCTTTATAAATATATACATACGAATAAAATATATCTGTATATAAAATTTCGTTACTTTATATTATTTTATTAAATAGAAGTTATTAATTTTATTTATATTTGGTATAGATTGTATTTAGTTTAATATAAGGGTGTATACAAAATGCGTAAATAATAACACGAAACATACCATTTGCATTTTATACATTATTTAATTAAATTAAATTATTATAATTTTGTTGTATATAAATATATTTCACAATTTATTCTAAAAGAATTGAGTCTTATTAGAAGAGTAGAACTGGCCGTGAACATACAGTTATTAGAAAAAAATAATAATATTCAAATAGCAAATTAATTTAGGTATAATTATGAAAAAGGCAATGCACCTCTATCTAAAAATTGAAAATAAAAATAGTAAAGTATAATGTACAAAATAGACAATGCCTTTGTAATGTCACAAAACTGATAACATAACCTTCTTTTGACGAATAGCTGATCCACAATTTTTTTTTGATTTACATTGTTGTAAACAATTCATTTTTCATCACCAGTTATGAATCGTTTCAAGAATGGATAATTTTCGTTACGTTACGTAAGGAAATCGCTATTGGAAATGTGTTGTGTTAAATGAATTTCTTTAAGTTGGTGAGAAATCCATACATCGAGTTATTTTTCGCTTCCAAATTATTTTAAACGCTGGACGACCTAAATGTTATGCATTTCTGAATAAGAAATCTACACATTATCCAGTTTTCAAAAAAAAAAACTAAATAAAAAATGCACAACCAATAGAAATAGATAGAACATTTTTTCTAGAATGACAATTGAAGTATCTCCTATAAAAAAAAAAATATGTGCACAGAGTTCATGTGCATCTAAAAAATTGGTAATAAGGTCGCTGTGGTAACACATCCAATTCAAGTGCTTCCAACCTTTTTTGATCGGTTTTGAGGTATCAATAATCACTTTTCATGACAGGTTTCTTCCAAAGAAACAATAAAGACAAGCCAGTTTTCTGGGACAAAACAAGACATTTTCAACAAGCCAAAAAATATGTTGTTTAAACTTTCAGCTCGTGTAACATACTAAATGATAAAGATATAAATACAAATCAATATATGCGGCTACAGCGATTAATCCTTGAGCTATACTTTCGTACATCGGTACACCTATTATTATAGTTCTTTACTATATTGT
Source organism: Bibio marci (assembly GCA_910594885.2). NCBI lineage: Eukaryota > Metazoa > Arthropoda > Insecta > Diptera > Bibionidae > Bibio > Bibio marci. The sequence continues at coordinate 10,404,334 of OU343114.1, forward strand.
TTTTTTTTTTTTTATTATTAACATTTTTCAATGTAATTTATATTCAAAACTAATGAAATAACAACGATATACATATTTTGTTACATACAGATTCAATATCTATCTATGTTTAAAAACGAAATGTAAAAATAAAAATATATACATAATACTTATAATGTAATTATATAATTGAACAATAGCGCAATTGTAAATATATATTCGTATTATATATATGTTTATATTGTATATAGTGTTATTTGATTTGTGAACATGTGGTTTTATTGCTCAATTATTATGTAATTGAGGCAATTTATATATTTTGATTTGAATGTATGAATGTTAATACGTATAACCCCTGTGGTTTTTCTAAATAACATTTAAATCTGTTGTCTTTTATTTAATCTTTAATTGTTATGCATTGATTCAATCAAAAAATATATATAAGAAGGGTAATATTTTTTCGTAATACGCAATATATCTGTACTTCTATATTCATTTATTTATTATTGGGGTATTATTATATTTAAGTTTAATCAAAATACTAATAAATAGGAAAATTCAGCATAGGGCAATAGTAGAAATGAAAAGAAAATACATTAAATGAATTTACATGTGAAGAAATTTTTATTATAAATAATTAAATTGTGGTGGGATTTCTAGAGGACGAATAGTATTGCCATAAACGAAGTAAATACATATATATTGCAAACAAACATATATCCTAATATACTGACGATATTCACTGAAAAAAACCTAGTATCCTTATCACACATATACAAGTATGAAGTTAATCGTTGTTCACTTTTTTTATGGTTTTATCATTTTTTTCTATCGCAGTCCTTAAAATTTACCTAATCATATATAATAAATTAAATGTATAATGTATAGTTTTAATTAATCGTAGATAAAATGTTTGCAACAATTTTAGGTTAACTGATTTGCATGAATTTAATTGTTTATTTATTAGTTATTTATTTATTTAATTATATACAATACAATTATATTTGTTTACTATATTTTACTTATTTATTTGTATATGCCAATACAATATAAGGCATATTAGTGTTTATTGTATAATATTTTCATTTGAAATATGTTAATGAAAATAAATAAAGTCATTAAAATATTACTTTACTTTTATGTTATGTAATTTTTTATTTTCTCTATACATTTTATTATAATTTTTTTTGTTTACTTTACAAAAGAGAAGTACTAGAAATTAAAAAAAAATAAAAAAAAAAAAACAAAAGAATACAATAAACAAGTGCTTTGTGGCGTGTGCCAACAATATGTTTTATTTTATTTAGTATATGCTACTACATATATACGCACTTGTATTTTTTGAAACCTCAAGAACCACTTCATAAACATTTATGTGCTACATATTATATAATTTATATTTTATTTTTCAATATACAGCATATATTTATTGTCTTTAAAGAGTTATAAGGGCGACCACCCTTACTGCAACATATATTCTATATACATTTTATAACTACTATGTGTGTTATTGTACAAGTATTTATTGTAAAGTAATCGAATATCAATGCGCAATTAAAGTGCTTATACTTATATATTTAAGAATTATTAATTGTTAAATACCGATGCCCACGTGTGTGGTATATTATAATTTAAAACAAAACCACATAGTAAAATAAAAGTACCACCTCATAGTAAACGTAATAATAAGTATAAAATTTAAGTGACATATATAGGTATACGAGGACGAATATACGATTTATGATAATATATATTTCATTAAATTTATATCGTTATAAGTGTTATTCTTGAATATACAATATAAAATTGATTAATATATATTGTAAGAACGTCATGTTTCATATTCAAGTAATGTTTATCCCATCTGTTATACACCAATACCAATATCAATAGAAGATATATTGTGTGTGTGGTATTTTTGTACATAGTTAATTGCTTATTAAATTATTATATAATAGAAATATTGTACGATAAAATTTATGCTATAAAGAACATTAAAACCAACAATAGATTTGACATAATAATAAACATATAGCTATAAAATAATAAAATATAATGAAGTGTACGAAAAAAGTAATAAGTATATTATATTCCTATAGTAGCACATGTTGGTTAAAAAACAACTATTATTAAAAAAAAATGGTTTTTGTAAGCGTACAAATGACCAGACATGAACGTTTATTTCATTCATTACAATTCCAATTCTGTATAATAAAATGGAATTCATTTTTTTATAAACATTAAATGAAAAAGATGATAATTCTTAAAAGTCTATTTACGAAAAATTTAGTAAAGCTTTGTTTGAACAAAGTGGCAAACTTGCAAACACATAATGACATAAAGTAGTGTGGTATTTCTCAATTTAAAGTTTCTGCAGAACAAATGTTAAATTAGAGTAAAATAAAAGAAAAATAAATGAATCTTAAGGGCTGCAGCACTTGTAAAAACACCAAATTTAATCAAATCTATGTTGTAATTTAAAAAATTGTTGCATTTGCTATACATACAATATATACTTACTTACCTAATTACTGCATGGCATTAAGCCCATGTCGTTCTTATAACCTTTTCCAACATACTTCTGCAATTCGACCTATCTGAGCAGCTAAAGTCTACCAATCCGCAGAATTTTAAAAATCCTAATATTACCGTTTACTACATTTAGCCATCAATCATTAAGTCTTCCCGCTCTCCTTCTCCCTTTTAATTTACAATTCAAATATCAGTCAAATCGAATCATTAACTTTAACTTTATTACCATATATATTAAAATAGGAATGTATCACTTTAATGAGGACAACAAAATTAATATAAAAATATATGCTTTGATTTTTGAAATAGAAACACATTGGTATACAATTCGATTTCAATATTTCAAAATTTTAAAATTGATGTACTTATTTACAATTTTTATACATTGTCATTGTCAGTGCATAAATGTATAATATACATATTGTATAGAACTTTTACCGAAATATTATTACCATTATTACTAATTTATTTATTTAAAGAAAACTGAAATGACTCATCAAAATAACCATAAGTATTTTAAGGATTATTTTTTGGTTTTATATTTTTTTAAATAATATTTTATTTATATTTATATTGTACATACAATAAATATAGGTATTGTTTACTCTATGATAAGTCGCTAATACATATTTATGATATTTATATATTTATAATAAAAAAGGATGTTTATTTAATATTTATTGAAAATAAATTTAACCAGTACATCTATCCTTTTCTTTCTTGTTTTTAAAAATTTATGCTTTCGTATTTAATAATTTAATTTTAATTAATAAATTAATTCAGCTTTTAAAAGTATTCACATTCACCTAAATAAAAGTATATATGGTATATGGCTTATTAAGTAAAACAGAAATACTACTTAATATATTGTACAATAAAATAATAAATTATTTAAATAAAACACATCCTTATGTTCTCATTTCACATAAAAAAAAATTAAAAAAAATCAAAAATACATTATTTAAAAATACTATATAAAATTTATAGTACGATATAAATTATACAATTCTGTCACAACATGATTTCTTGGTATAAAATGAAAAAAAAAGAAACCTTTTTTTTACCTTTAAGGTATTATATATACAATGTGAATAAAAATATACAAATCTAGTGGTTTGTGAACAATAATAATATATCAAATGTTATAAGGTTTAATATAAATATATGTTATGTAAATTGGGTGCATACCTATGATTTCGTTATGAGCAAATAAAAGACAGTATCTTTGTTTTGAAAATCAAATAATATTATATTGAAAATAATGTTTTTTCGTTTGCTATAACTTGAAGTAGCTGTCCAGTCATCAAGCTATTTTTTAATATCTGAAAAAAGAATTGCGGAAAGTACTGACTGTCTGCAACCCATGATCTGTGTGTATCATCATTTTTTAATAGTCTAATTACTAAAGTATGCTCCTAAGCCTTTAAAATAAACATGTACATGTACATTGCAATAATCATCAAAAAATATCATCAAATATCTTCAAAAAAAGAAAAAGGAATCATTGGTAGACACCTAATATTTTTAATATTTATGTACGTAGGTAGAAGTATATATATTAATATATATATATAGAATTTAGTAGAAGTAGAATTTATATAAAAAAAATTATAGAAAGGCGTCTATAGTAGGCGAAAAATATATACTGAAATTAGGTACATATTCAGAAGTAAAAAATTGTCCTTTTTTAATTTTTTTTTTAATGCTGGCGCCAGACGATTCTAAACTTTGAATATTTCTTTAAATTCCAATCCCCGACAATGCAAAATATAATTTCGTATTAATTTTTTAAAATTGTTTTCTTTTTACGAATGCGTATGTGGGTACATAAAGGATCAATATACTGTCTATTATTATGGATATTTTATAAAAATACGAATGTATAGACTTTTATTTTTATAACAAACAAAAAACATTTTTTATGTTTTATGAAAAAATGTATATGGCGACACGTCATACTATTAATTTTATATTAAATTTATTATACGCATTATAGATGCATTATTATATTATAACTATCACCCTATTCTTGTGTCATATTGTCTTTTATCACTGTTATTGTTTGACTTATTTTAATTTGGTATTTTAGAACAGAAGAAAATGAATACGAGACTTTTTAATTTTATTCTGACATTATTTAATAATAAACGATTTCAATAAAATTTACACAAGAATCGGGCTGTTATAAAGGGAAATGAGTCACTTTCGGCAAACAATTCTTCATAAAATAAAATGCATATAAAATTTGATCCCGACAAGAACAGGTAATGTTAACATTTATTATATTTTATGTATGAACAACCTGTTATTGAACAATGTCAATAGAAAATAAAATTTATATTTGAATTTAGTAAAAAAAACTACATGAATAGAATATGCGATTAGTGAATAAACTGATACATTGTTATTAATGTGAACACCAATTAACAAATACTCATAGACACAGTATAAAGAGAGAAACAATTAATATAATACCCATCTTTTCATAAGTTATCTGAGTAAGAAATTTCACATTGTATATTCCCACTTACCTGTTTCCGTTCATCGCAATTGGAGTAGTAACTCGATCAAACGTCAAACTTTTTACTTAAGCTGAAAATATCATTAATATTTTTTATATTTTTAAATTTACGCTTTATTTAAAAATATTACATAAACCGAAATTTTAAAATTATATTTCCACTCTCGAAATTATGGAATTATTTTGCTGCTCTTTTGAAAAAAATAACTCTACCTAGGTAGCATTTCGCAGGGCGAGTTATTTAAAAATCAAATTCTTTTGTTGATTTTGGTTGGCTATACAAGCGTGTAACTCTGACACTATATATGGAAACATAGAAAATGTTGCTTCAAAATTTACATATATATATTTAGAAAGTTATCGAAACTTGTTCATCGATGTAAAATTTTAGTGGCGGTGAAAGAAAAAAATTTGGAAAATGTTGTAAATATATGTTCAATTAGGTTTGTATATATACAAAAAAAAATTTGCACGAAAAATGAAGTAAAATAATTTTAAAGAAAATACACTTTTCTGGCAAATTTTCCACTAATTTCCAAAAATAGTTTTTAGAAAATCTGTTTCAAACTACATTTACCATATATATTTATTCAGAAAATTTTTCTAGCAGCTCCAATAAAAATATTCTTTACAATTAAAATTTAATGCCGATTCCCAGTTCGAGTGAAAATAAGATTCCTTACTTTTTTTGTAGGTGTGAAATATATAATACCCTTATATTTTCCTTTGATTTTGCTCAATTGATCACTGGAGAATGTGATACCACATTAAAAGTGTGTGTGAAAACTGAAAAATAATATGTCGTGAAATATATAACATTTGCGTTTATTTTTGATTTGAGTGTCACAAATAATCATAATAATATAATGAAAAACAATATATAAAAATCAATTGGTAAATATTTCAGTTATATCTAATTATTTTATAAACAATTTATTTTACATATTTTACATGCTGAATTATGAAAATTATTTGGATAATGACGATATTCAAACTATGTGACAATTTGTGGAGCAATAAAATATAACCCAAAAATTTTATACTTTAAATGGCTATTTGCCCAAAAACTAATGTATGTAAGGAAAATTGGTGCCAAATAGACTGATCATTGAAATGATGCTCCAAAAATATGAAAGAAAGAACATTTTGCATCGAATTGTATCTGCTAATGAACAAAGCAAGGTAATATTTGCAGAATTCGAAAGGATAGAAAAACGTAATTCGATGCTGATCGTCATTTTTATATCAAATCGTATTGGACAAAAGCAATGTTATGTATGAAATGGTATTGTATGTTTATAATGAACTGTTATAATCAGGTGAAATCGCGTTGATATTGAACTATCAATTGTTTTATAATTTGTAACTAAAGAAATGAAGTTGCAAATTTGCCAATTTGTGTTATATTATATTTTTAAAGGTAAGTTAGGTTTTGTTTAGATTTTCGAAACTATATTGTATTTTATTTATAAAAATTATTCTTTATACTTCAATAATACGGTAAGGAAAGAAAATTACTTTCACTTAATACATATACAATATAGAATTTAAAATTCTGTAAATAATAAATATTGTTCAAATTTGTAGTCTAAATTCTTTGTTGTTATCCTTATATACATTTATATTTGTTTACTATGTGATTATCAGATTTACTTTTGTGTTCAAAATTGATATTTTTATGTCAAGTATATATTTTACTATAACAATAGTTATAATATTCATAGGATTATATATTATAATAGAATGGAGTATTTACAAATATATTACTTATACACATATCATTATTATATATATATATATATATATATGAATACCATCACATAGTCTTTAAAAAGAGATTTAAATATTTTATTTAACTTAGAAAAAAAAAATGAGAAGTTTTTTGCTTTAATTTTGTAATGATATATTGAGTTACTATCGTTTTTATTGTAATATTTAGCAGCATCTATATATACATAAGATACTATTTTGTATATTGATATCGATCTAAATATGATAATCGTCACCATTAAAATACAGATTAATATTGTATATATGGTATGTGTAGTGTTTGAATATATGAAATAATATATTGAACTTTTTCATATTATATTTTATTTTATTATTTTGTAGCATTTTATGCTACAAAATATGGAAAAAATAGCATAAATAATAATATTGCTCGCGAGACAAATGTGTACATAAAACTCAATAGAATATAAGATTAGATATAATCTAATATCTCTCATCCATCCATACATGCACATACATATTTACAATAAATAAATACAATATTTGTATAAGAAATAAGATAAGTAAAATAAACAAAATAAATATAAATTTATATGGCTATATGTGCTCATATACCAACAGAAGATTATGTAATGACTTGCATAATTTATTTATTTATTTATTTATTTATTTATTTATAGTAAACACATTATTGTATATATATCTAGAAAAAATAAATAATACAAACATGTAATTTTCTAATTATCAGAATTGGACCTTTTTACAGAATGAACATCCACTTGAAATTTTTTGAAGTGCTCATCTTATAAAAAAAATGTTTTCAATCCATAAATAAACGCTATTGTTCAAATTTATCAATTCATTTTTTTTTATTTATATTATTTTCGTATAATATAAAAAGCAATGTTTATTATTATTGTTAAACCCGGTGGCAATTTAACATAATTTCTGTATTGATATATAATTTAGTTAAATTAAAAAAATTATTATTATTATTAGAAATAATTTTATAATTATTGAAATAACATTTGTTACATTAAAATTATTATTTTTTTTCGCTGTTTTTGCTTTTTAAATTTTGATTAATTTATTAATTTATAATTGCGATATTGCATTTGTATTAATTATTTATATTTTATAGTCGTTTGCTTTTACTAATAATATACTCTAAAAATTCATATGTCATAATGTTTGTTATCTTTTGTAAATAAAATAGATATTAAATTCAGTAAACCGCAGAATATCACGGAAAGATTGAAAGTGTATAAATAGAAACAAAAAAAAATGAGAAAGTTTATAAAATTTATAAAATTTACATAAAGTAAATATTTTGAATAGAACAAACTACAAATAACCACCGAAAAATTATTACTGTGTATTTATTTATAATATCAGCTAATAACTTCTGTTTACATTTTGGAAGCTGAATTTTCTACTAAAAAATACTATTTTTTTCGTGTAAAACTACTATTCGACTGGTCACTTTTAGAGTGCTTGCCATATACCATTTGCCCGTATGTCTCTGTTTAATTAATGGGCTTTGGGTGGAGGTTTCTATCGAAATAAATTGAATTGTAAAATCGTTATAATTAGATTTTGGTTAAAAATATTAAAAATTTTTAGATGAACTTATGCTTTAATGTTGTTGTACATAGTGTTAATTTGTATAAGTGGAACTTTTATTGTATATACACGTCCTAATTGGAAATTTTAAATAAAGAATTAGATTAAAGTTAATTTTATACCTTATCTATAAAATCATATCAAAATTAAGTTATCTCAAATATACAATTGTCTTTGGAAACTCATACGGTTGATATGAACACATTTATTTAATGACTGCGGTTAAATTTATTAACTAAATATTTATATAAAATTCGGATGTAATGCGGCTAGGATTTAAATGGCAAAGACACAACGACATGATTTGGAACTGGGAACATTGCTGCAACCACCAACTAAACTTGCAGAAATTGCTAGCAAATTTTCAATATATAAACTATAAATATTTCTCAACTCGTGTTAAAATTTTGATATTTATTCGAATACAATTGGTGCATGAATTTAAAAATAACTAATTTTGATTTATAATTTATTTTAAAAAGCAAAAAAAATTAATTATTACAAATAGTAATAAATCGTTTGTCCGAGACAAAAAAATTGTAGCATAACACTTGATATTGGAGTAAAACTCGACGTACCACAAACATGAATATGGTGCAGTGTAGCAAGTAAAAATAACAAATATGATATATACAACGCATTAAAACACCTGCAATTTGCGTATTGAATTTTTAACGAAAATTATTTATTTTTGAAACAATTGATTATTTCATTATTATTATATAGTGAAAAAAAATAAGAGTCCAAACAACATCCGAAGTTGATATTCTTCAAAAGAATGGTATTTGTTTGGCAGGAATCCAAAGGAAAATAAATTATATTCTATTATTACAACGTTGACTTAATGTGCAAACAAAACATATTTTATTAATTTAATTTTTTAATACTTAAATTCTTTCACAGCTATATATTGAAGTTATTTTAATTAATAAAAAATTAATTGAAATAAAACCAAATTTATAATGATTAATTTAAATTTAATTTGGTTAATTATATCTTCGATTGCATTTCTATATACTTAAGTAATAAATAATATAGTTTTATTTTTTTGTATTATATCATTATATGTAGATACTACGTATAGAGAGGTACATTAAGTACAATCTATAAATTACTATAATAATATATGTAGTATATAAATAATATAATGTGATAAAAATATATATCAGTAATCAATACATTAAATCGAGATAATTCTTATCTTTATATATATATACACATTGAATTATTAGCCCATATACTGATTAATTTAACAACTTAAATATATACTATCAACGATCTATCAAAAAACTCAAGATGTCAATATAATATTAAAGAAAATATAAGTGTATGATTTTTGTAAATTTTTGACATAAAGATAATCAAAAAATATGATAAAAAAAATGTGTGATTTAGGTACGATTAGATAACAATAACATTGCTTTATTAAATTGATTTTTTAAGTAATTTTTTTTTTATTTTTAGTATGTATTGAATGTTATTTATTTTTCATTTTAATGACTTACATTTTATTGAGTAATTACTTTCTGCGTTTTTATTTTATTTTTTTTTTCTTTGTTAATTTATTTTTAAATTTATTTTTTTTGTTTGTTGTTTACTTGTAAATTTAATTCTACGAATAACAAAAAATAATTTATATTACCTTTATTAAATATGGTGCATGTATGTACACACATATTATTTTATCGGAAATTAATTTTGTAGCAAGTGAAAAATAAATAAATGTATATATGTTTATAATTGAAAGTCGATAATGTTATCATTTTGATGTAAGTTATTGGTTATACTATAATTATACGCGACTATTAAGAATTTGAATTAGTGATTTTGAAATTTATACACTTTTTAAATAAAATAGTATATATTATAAATGTTGTCTTGAACTTTGGTATAGTAAGAGTAAAAGTAATTAGTCGTTTTGTATATAGGAGACTATATAATACAAATATGAATCTTTTATTAATTGATGTCTTTAATCCTACAAAAATATCATTTACGGGAAGTTTTATTATTACATTATTTAATTTCAAAGAAAAGTGATGCGATATTGTTTGCTTGTAGAAATTTACGGTGAACATGTTCCATCGATTACAATTTGTAGTGAAATCGTCTAAAAGAGGGAGAATAGTTACATGTTGCTACTTAGAAGGGTAAAATTGAAAAATTTTATGTTACCAGCTGTATTCACTAGCTAGACATTGCTCCTTCAGATTTGTTTCGATAGATACTATAAGCTTTTTATGGAACAAAATTGACAGTACATACTTCTGCAAAGATGAAATCTTGAATGGGAATTAATTTTAATGAGTAACGATAAATGTGTAAGAAAAGATAAGTATATATTGAAAACAGAACCAGTTGTATATTAAAAAAAAAATACTAATGAACGTCTTTACAATCTTTTAGATTTATTTGTTATTTATATACATTTATGTAATGGATTTGGGTAATTTCAAAATAAGACAATTATTATAGTTGTAAAGCTAGCGTCTCTGAATATAGGATAATTATATAATTTCTGTCGAAATATTGAAGAAATAAATATGCCATCTAAAAATGTAAACAAATTTTTGAATTATTTATAATTAATTATGAAATTTTAAACTGGATTCCCTATAAAAATAATAAAGGTATCAACAAACCAGTTATTAAATATAATATATAAGGTACAATTAAATCATATATTAATAACAAACATGTCGAACGTACAAAATCGATGGCCTCAGCCTATTAGATCTAATAGTTTTTTTTATAAAACTCTCTCTCTATGTACAAAAAGTGACTATAACAATAATCATTTAATCAAACGCATATATGGACGGAGTCATGGCTATATATGCCAAATGTAAATTAAATTTGGACATGATCGGAAGATTAAAATGATGGTTTTAGTAAACAAAATAATTTAATAAATATTTTAAGTTTTCATATAATATAATTATTAAGTTTAAAATTCTTTTTTATACTTAATTATATAATCGGATTTACTAAAATCGTCATCTATCTATTTCAGTACAATATATATATATACTAAACATTTGAATTATTCTTAATTTTAAATTTGAAAAGTTTAAAATAAAAATGTTATCACTTTACCATAACTATAAATAGGTATATATACCTAGACCTACATATATTATTTCTATATACAGTTATTATGTGTTACAGAAGTATATATAGCACATTAATATTTACATTTACAATATGGATACATGTTTATTTGTTATGACTCAATTTCATTTTCATTACAATGACATGGAATGGTTTGTTATATTATTATGATCGAATTATATACACATATATAATATTAATTTTACATACTTATTTGCGATTATTATTGAGTTTACATAGTAAATATACATACATTACCACATTTATGATATTTCTTTACATAATTTTTTTGCCTAAAAATACATAATAATGTAAACATGCCTCTACAATATATTTTATACATAATATATATATGTATATATTCTACATTGTATCAAAAGAATATATGTAATATGTTATTTATATACAATTGACTTCAAAATTATTGACAAATACAAAAAGCGACAGTAATTTTTTATAACAATCAATTCATGCTGTGATTTAAGCATTTGTTGGAAAGACATATTTAAAAAAAAACCCTCAATTTATATACACACATAGTTTTGAGTATTTGAGGTTTGGCTATATATAACCCCCGCTGTGTGCGACTGGCAACCACCCTGAATAAAAATGCGTTAAAATATTTTCCTATTTAAATGTCTATATAAAATAAAATATATATTTAATATATTTGTATACCATAATTTGTTTTATTGCTATATACCATATATCTACTACAATAATATGTAATATATATGAATTGGTGTAAATTTAGTTTGTAAGAATAGATTTATAATAATTCTATATTTTTATATTGTATATTTAATAATGACAATATGTTGATAATATATTGTAAAAATAGTAAGAATAGTTATATCTAGTAGAGACTATATAGGTGAGATGTGTTATAAAATGCGCCAACGTATTATAATATATACATATATAGAGTTAATGTCAAAAACTATAAAAATAATAAAAATATATTAAAAATGACAAAAAAAAAATTACTTTATTATATTGTATTGTATTTTTCATAAATATTTTGGCAACACAAAAATAATATATAATAATAAGAATCTAATTTTCTAACTATTGTTAAAAATTATTATTTATGAAAGGAAAATATATTTGATTGTCCAATTCTTTTTCAATGCGTATATATTATATCCGTCTGTATCTTATAATGCGGTTCTCTTGTTATATTTTATACAAATTATTATACCTCAATTTATTCAACGAAAAATGTAGATAAGCTTCTGAAATTAAATCGAATATTTTTAAATATTCTTTTCGAAAATTTTTAAATAATATTGTACCTATATTATATATTGTATATATGCATTATATATGCAATATAAATTTAATATTAGAACAAATAAGTGTAATAATGGATTTTGTAACACTATATGCACGTAATAAGCGTGGGCCTATCCATAAACTGTGACAAAATAATAGAATAAATAATGAAAAAGTTTCAATTAAATTCCATCATGTTTAAACTAATTGAATTCACATGCAATAGTCAAGTTCTGGGATTAATAGCTTTGGTACGAAGGATACTTGGTGTATCTTGTGCTTTCACCCCTATATTTAAAATATACTGACTATATACGACAATCATAAGGCTTTGGTTATATACACAAAAACAATTAGAAAAGGTACAAAACATAATTTACATTTCAAGTAATGAAAGTGACATAGACATGGTCTACGATTTTGACACAAATAGAATCATTCTTAATAAAAGCGTTGAATTTATTAATCCCTCTCAGGAATTGTTTGTATAAGATATCGTTATCGTACATTGATGTGGACAACTTGTTTAGTCTCTCAAAGTCATATCGATTGGGCATAACAAAAATATAACAGATGAGAAATTCTCATTGTTAAAAAAAAATATCCTAAAAATTTGAAATAATTTTTTTCACATTTTCTATATTTGAAAATTGTATTAAATCAATCAGAAATACCAATATATTCTATTTACATGTTTTTTTGATAAATTATTGAATATACGTGAACCTATATATTTTGTTTAAAAATAATTTCTGATCTTTAACTATATATATGGTATATACCTCCCACTACTACTTTTTTTTGATAATTAATAATGCATATATTTATTTATTATTTTATATTTACCTACATATTATAGAAACATATGTTATATGTAAAAAATGTAAAAATGTTATAAATTTTTATATATATATATTTGCATGCAATCGATAATTTCAAGATAACTATACAGAATGATTTCGCCAACACTTCTCACTAATAAGATATATTCAAGATGGTCTCTTTATTGGCTTTTGATCCTTGAAATTTTTTCATTTTATTTTTTTTTTTTTTCGTTTCTGTTTTCTTTTTATTTATGTATTTATTTTTTTTTCAACTTAACAAGAATTTTTGTTTTCCCTCTATACAGACAATTACTATATTGCTTATATAGCCATGAATGTATTCAATTCTTTCTTTTAATAAAAAATATACATATTATAATATGGCAAAATGCATACATATGTATTATTTATTATATAAATATATATTATAATATTATATAGAATTATTTTTAAACAACAAAAATAAAGAAGAACAACGCAACCAAACACCTTTATACCTAATTAAACAATTCGTAGAATTTCGTGTTAATTTAACGTGACATTAAGTTTTGTTTACCTTTTTTGTCTGATTTCATTATAAAGTTTGTATAATTATATACATACGTATTACGTACTTATATATATATACATATCTATTAATATATATATAACATATTGTATATATGTAGTAAATTTATAGGTAGATTTAAATCAATTAATATTAATAGATATTTGATTTCACAAAAAAATTTATAACAAAATCTTTACAAATGTATATTTTTGTGTAGTTTGTATAAAAATGTATTAGAACTATAACATAATATAAAAACATAACATGAAAAAGAATTTTATGTTTTATTAAAAAAAAACATATTTATCTGTTATTTATTTAAATTCTATGTATTGTATATAGATAGAATAATTATTTAATATATATAATATATATATATATATATATATGTTTATAAGAAAGTGAAATGTGAACTGATTTCTGAAAAAGTATAACAACAAACATATTTGTTAAAAATTTGTATAATAAAATTTTATGTTACATTTCTGTTATACTTGTAAATGCGATAGTAATTTGAATACGGTTTAATTGGGACTCTATATATACATATATATGTATATATGAAAATATTGTAAATGAATATTATATATAACAAATCATTAATTCAATCAGCAGGAATTATTTTGGTATTAAAAATTTTACTACAATATTGAAATTTTGTGATTTTTATAAATTTTAGACATTTTTATGAGGACCACATATTCCAACAAGTTATACAACGCATATCGAACTTAATCCTAATGAGTCGATTAAGTTTGAAGTTTAATGAAATTATCTTCTATTTGTACAGAAAAGCGGCAAATAGGCTTTATATATAGATGACGAAAAATACAGTGTCTACATCAGAAAATTCCATTGCCTACTTCAGAAGAACATGTGTTAATAATAAATTTAATGTTATATTATTTTTTTTTTTAATTACGGAAGAGATTTTTAAAATCGATTCACTCGTTCAAAAGAGGTATGACCGATTTTTCAATCGATGGTATCGAAAATTTAAAGAAATTTGTCATACTGTATATAAGGTTAACAACCAATTGGTACAAAAAATGTATACAGTATCATTACTTCCTACAAAATTTGACTTACATCAAACGGATAAATCGGTCATATGTTTTTTGAAAGCGTGAATCGATTTTAAAGATCTCTTCTATAAAAGATTGGAAATTGATTATAATTTCCAATTCTACATACAAAAAAGAAAAATTTGGCAAAACTGTGGCACCCCCTTCAAAAAGATGATAATTCTTAAAAACCAATTTTTCGGAAAATGTATATTAAGTGGACATCCCAATTAATTAAATTACTAAATTACAATAAAATACAAAAGCACAAAACTAATCAATTTGAAATAAATACAATGGAAATATTCTGAAGTTATTATTTTGTCAAAATTAAACTTACGTAACATTCAGACGGAATATTTTAAAATTATCTTTATCTTTTGGTAGTCAAATTATAATTTTTTTTGGATATATAGCTTTTGTTATATCCACTCTCAATTTGATACTCTATATATATTATTTAATGACACAAAATCAACAAGATTAGGAAAAATAAAGAGATTCCTAATTAAACAGGTTGAATGTGTAAATTTTTACTATCAAAATATCAATAGTTTTAGTATTTTTACAAATAAATCTCAAAACATACATTTTTCAATATATAATCTGTTAATCTGTTAAATTTACACCAATTGCATTAAATAACATTTTTTTGTCAACTTTCAATTCGAAACATCTGTAACACTATTATATTAATTAATTTAATTTTAAATAGTTATTTACATCATCTGCATATATTAAACAATGTATATATATATGTTTGATGTCAGATAAATCATTAATTAATGTTAACAAAAAGAAGACAACTCCCATATAGTGATATTATACATTTTGAGGAATCCCAGAACAGAATACCAAAGACATTAGACAAAACTTTCATTAATAATAACCTTATTACAAGGATAAATATTGAAAAATAAAAAGTGTGTCAATTTATACCGTGCTTTTATACTTTCAGCAGCAATGTATTATGAGAAAAATATGTAAATAAATAAATATATATATAATATTTTGCAATTTGTTGACTATTGGCTTTCAACAGTAGAATTGGTGATGCATTCAAAGTTATATAAAAATCGTGTTTTACTATTTAAAATACCATATAAATTATAATGCTTACTGGAAATGCCGTATGTTGCTATTATTTTATTAGTATATGACTATCTCATCTACAAATTAAAAGACATATCATTAAAAAATTTCCTGTAGCTGAATTTGATGATTATTAAAATTCTCCAAAATATAATTATATTATTGTTGTCACTTTTCCCTCTGTATATATACTTATTTATAGAGTATATATAATCGAATATATTTGTAGACAAAACATTATATATATCGTACGGACATTCATTTATTAATATATTAACAACGCAAAATCATTAACACATGATTATTTTCCTAATCATATTTTATAATCATTTAATAATATCTAATCGCAAAAAAAAAAAAAAAAAAATTATTCACGCTATCAAATAAGAATTCAAATCAAATCATAATATATAAAATTATATGTATTTAATTTTAACTTAAAGCTAAACATCATTGTATTTATATATGCGCATATTCATATATTGTTACATTGTTATTATATTTAATATACAGATTAAAAAAAAAAAAGTGTTTGTAAGGGAGGCGGAAAAATATTTCTTTTATGATAAAATAAAATAATTTTTTTTTCTATGTTTAAATATTATAAATAAAAGATTAAATACTCAAATGCCAACAATAAACGCGTTAATGATTACATCTAAATCACCAAAATTTACTCATTCACAAAAAAACTGACACCATCAACATATGGTTAAAATGTCAAATGTAGATTGGAGATAAAGTGATTTTATAGAAACAAATAGCAATCGATGAACTATACACAAAATCTTATCTTTCTTTAATGTTCATACATATAAATGTTATTATTATTAAATAATAAAGAAAAAAGAACAACCTATTTCAAATTTTTCTTTACACATATTTATTGGTATTTTGACAATGAATTTCGACAAATGCATATATAACAACTATTTTTGCAGTAATATTTATATAGAAGAAAGAAAAATCATGTATACAGAAATTCTTATAAATATATGTATTTAAAGAAATAGAAAAAAAAACAATATAAAACGATATTCATCTTATTGTGAATTGAGGCCAGATGGATTTTTGTTATGAATAAAAGATTCATTATCAGCATGTTCGTACATATAAATATAGATGAGATATACAAGCATGTATATTATTATAATAATAGTATACAAATAGAATACACAAATGAAGCTAACGAATTTCTTATTTAAATATTTTTGTATAAATTTCACTAATGACCATTTTCGTTATACAAAAATTATGTTGAATGTGAATATCAATAAATATAATAAGCTTGTGTATTTGTATAGCACATTGAATATGTGCAAGTATATATAGTACAACTATAGTATGTGTAGAACATTTATCACAAATATGATATCGTTCTTATATCGATAAAAAAATAGTGATAATAATTAACATACATTATTATTATCTCCATTTACTTTATTCAATTCATACTTTTAATAAATTTCCATAAATCTAAAAATTTATTTTTATATAATTAATATTATTATTAATAAACAATAATTATATTTTCAACAAATTTGCACATTCTAAATGATAACAATATTCCATGTAAATTTTTCTACAGATTTTAAATTATTGGCGGTATCCTCTCTGCATTATACATATAGTAATTCAACGTGTAAAAGTTTAATTTGAAATTTGTAATGCAATAATTTATCTTGAAGTTTCATTTAAAAAATCAGAAAAAAAATTTATTAAAATAACGATTGGGCGCAGGATAATTTTTATTTTAATAAAAATCTTGAACTTATAATGCTTCGTTATATGTTCATTTAACACAATATTTGCCTGAGCCAAATACATTTTTTGGAAGGCATATATGCCAATTATTATTATATATCAATACTATCTATAACTAATCAACGGTCATTGTGACTATATTATAGAAGAAAGAACTGCGCTTCCATACGGTTTCTACTGTATAATAGCATAATTATTGCTGTATAAAAGTAGAAATCCTCTGTTAACATCTAGTAGAACTGTTTTCATCGAAGAGTTTTTTTAGAAAATTAGAAATATATTTAAATTATGACAATGATATTCACAAGTATTAGGTACGTACAATTGCCTCACTATTCTATTGATACTGATGATGTCCCAAGAGAAACCGGGTCATTATTACATCCGCTTTAATTTTACATAGAACGCCATTATATGTTAATATGAATATGGATAATTTAAAAATTCTATAAATGTATATTCAAATAAGTTATTAAAACGAAATTGTAATTTTTACAACACTCGCACTTACACAGATGGGTATAATCTTTATCGATCGTAAAGCACTGCGGATTCAATTCATAAAATTTACATATGAAATTTTTCTAAATTTATTTTAATATTTTTTTGTTGCGTTACCATTTGTTTGTTTAAGAATAACAAAAAGAATATATAATTGAAACTATGATATTTGACACTACTTAAAGATTGAAAATGTTTGCATACACCATTATGTGCTATTTACTCACACAAAAATGATGGAATTAACGAAACATTTATGTGTTATGCCGAGTAATTTACCATCTTGATTATAATTAATGTTTTGTATTTCTTGATGAACGTGACTTGATGATGTTTATTTTTGAAGAATAACATCTTATTCAGGATGAGGTTTCAGAACTATTCGAGACTACTATAGAAAATGTGGTCTTGTGTTATATTGTTGTAAAATTTTCTAACAAATCAACATAATTCTTAAAAATATTTCAATAGAAAATAGAGTACAAAAATGGAAATTATTATCAATTAATATTCGTATTACCATAGTATAATTTCTTTATATGTGCAAACTTTTCATGGAAGCGGGTGTGTAGCTGCAAATAACATGAATATTAAATTTATTTTGGGTGGATAAAATAATATTAATTTATTCAATAAAATATGTGCGTTAAAGACAATATTATATTAAACATTTTGTTATATGTATAATAAAACGTTTTAATCGTATTGTTATAATAAAATATATTGTATATTATTATGCGATATTTTAACAATATAAACTGTATACAATATAATAAAGGTTTTTCATATTATGTGTAATTTAAATGTATATTTAAAAAATTACCCTTCCGTTTATATTTGATGCGTGGATATTTTTTTATTTATTTTGTTTTGTTTCATATAGTATTCAATATTCAATGGTTTTGGTTAATATATTATTTTGGTATATATATATAGTGTTTACCGTATGCTTATCCTAAAATTATATATAATATCAAATAACCATTTATTCTATGTACTATATCAAAATTAATATATGTAAAATAAAAATAATAGATCCATCAACTCTAAAAACAGATATTTATGGGAGATTATGCTGTGTATAAGAACTACCAGAATAGGCCAAAAGCACTGTAAAGATTTTAACAAGATGCTAAGCTTAAACATTTTGTCGGGTTGTGTTACCTTACCCGTTGTATTCTCCAGATGATATTTGCTTACCAATTCAGTTCAGATGGTTAGCAAATTGATTTTATGAACACTTCCCAAAAATTGAAAAATTTGCTTAATTCTCTGTATTTTTATAAATTTGCAGGATTTACAATTTTTGTAAAATATAAATATGTTTTCAAAGAAAAAAAAACACACAAAAAAATATAAATTAGAATTTAAACAAAAATTGTTATCTTATAGAATAATTAAATTTTACAGTTTAATGGTATCGTCACATATTGTAGGTATATATAATACAATAAATAAACCTCTTCTAAATATATTATATATCGGATATGTGTGTTTCATGTCCATAAACTTATATACCTATTATATGCATTTCATGCATATATTTAATATAATATATTGAAACCCTCAGCCCATATAATTCTTTTCACCTATATATAATGTATGTGTATATATGTTATGTTATTCTCTATATTTAACTAGTACTTAGCACTATTGTTTGAATATAAATATTTTTTCTATGTTATCATTCATTTTAAAGATTTCATCTAAATGATAAGATTCATATTCACAGATTTCAATTTTTTTTTTATATACATATATATAATTTAACTATATATAATATATAGAATATACACATCTGTCACATAATCTCTTAGGGGTGCGACAACAAACAGTAGAAAATTCATGACATCGGTGATTGTGAATTTTTGTTTAAAATGTTACGTATTACCTATATATGTACTTTTTTCCATTTAGTATTAATACAACATATAATACCATATATATAGTAAAAATTTAAATGATTTATATAAAATACTATATTCAATTAATTATTGTATGTATGTAACCAGAATTAGTGATAACAGTTTATTTACATTTAGATAAAAGCATATTTGTATAATTACTTTAGCAAACTTTAATGTCTGTCTATATACCTAATATATCTACTAAACTACATATTTATAATGAGGAATAGATATTTATATTGAGGAATAGATATTTATACAGAAATCATTGAAATGTTATTTATGGTAACTATACGAGTACGAAACACATTACATTCAAGTTAATGATATACTTCTTACAATTAACCGATTGGTACACAATTATGTTCTTATATATGTAAGTTATATTCTTTGGTAGTTTTGAAATAGTATAATAGCGTTTAAAAGCTATATAATACATAAATATATAATTAAAATAGTTGAAAAAGAAAATAAAATATAACATAAAATTGCAACTCAAATCATATGTGTGTTCTATTTACTAAATATGTTATCATTATCGCAATATTAAAATTATATTAAATTATAATTTTAAATAATAGTTATAGAGTAAATTCCATCCTTATTTGTATAATTTAACAAAGTATAAACAACTGTCATTTTTGTAATTTTCAAATAGTAAAATTATGTTATTATAGAAATAAGATTCTATATGTGTTATTCGTTTATCTATTATAATAAACTCATATGTAGCATCAATATTCATAAAATATATATGTTGTTTCTATATTTACCATTCATATATTACATAAACTATTATCTATAGTTAGGTATGGATAGGTACATATACATAAATATATGTATACAAATTGTACGTAATATAAAGTATATAATATAATTCAACATATACATATACATTTATACATAACTACATAAATATAATTGTATATCTGCCTGTTTTGTAATTCTGCAAACAAATAAGAATCAAACATAAATCTTATAGCATCCTATAAGAAAATAAAAAGGAAAAATACGGTCATAAAAAAAAAATAAAATAAAATAGGGGTTTCCTTATCTTGACTGCACTTTCTTTCAAGATTTCTCATTTTATGACGGTATCTATATCTTACACAAAAGAAAAGAATATAAAGATCTTTGATTTTATGGTTTATTTTTATGTATCTATACAATCATATATAAATATTTTATACTTATATATATATATATATATACAGAAACATATAAGAACAAGTACGCATCATATAAATTTAGAAAAATATTTGTATTATAAACGTTAATTTAGTATCTTTCTCATTTCCATGTGTATACGTATTTGTGTTTAGTTACATTTAAATAAATCTAAATGGAAGCAATAAACATTACTGAAATAGTATTTAAATTGGATTCATATATATACTAACTATGCAATATCCAATATAATATATATATTATAATATTATAGTACTATAGTATACGTATCTCATTTGATTTATATTCATCGTAACCCTTTTCATTTATACCTTATATATTAATATATTTGATAATTATTTTTAACATTATAATGCAAATTCCATAAAAATATTTTTTTTAAAAAAATGTTACCAAATTATTTAGAAATTCCATAAAATTGCATGTCGTACTTCACTTATTGTTTTAACCATTTTCACATATATGTGTTTCTGGTGTATATATATGATAAATAAAAATGTTTGTATTGTACTTATAACAAAGAAAAATCTCACATAACATTGCATATGCATTGTTAATTACTATACACAAATAGGTCCAATAATACACAATGATTTGTTAATAAATACAAAAATTAATTTTACATTATAAAATCTTATTAGGAAAATAAGAATTTTTTGCGTTAATGTTTATTATGTGAACACTGTGAATTGTGATTAAGAAAAATATATATAATCTATTTGAAAATTTTCTATAGAAAAATTACTATATATACTTTCTTGAGTTCTCAGAGATGTAATTATTGAAAATCATTATACTTATTAATTTATAAGAAAATTATTTCACTAAAATTTTTTTAAACATAAAATTATTAAAATTGTGAAATTCCCATATAAAATATTCTTTAACAATGAATTATTACAATAATTAATATTAATAATAATAAAAACTATATAGATTGAATGTTATTAGAAATGAATTAAGCATTTACATATAGCACATAAAATATACTTATACAATGAAATATTATGTATAACACATATTCTAAATAGTTTTCTTTAACCTAATAATGATATACACTATAATCATGTTATTTATTAGAACCACACAAATATGGTACGGTAATTTAATCAATAAAATATCCATATAATTACATCATATGTCACTTAATATCGGTTTTCTATTGATCTATTTTGTTTAACTTGAACCATACGTACCAATGCCGAGTTGATTATAGTTTTTAAGGCATTTACACGGTTGAAAATTTTTGACTATTTCATAACCAAAATTAGTTTACACGTATTTATATAAACTAAGAAATATTAAATAATAAACACAACGAAGTTTACGTCGATTTTTAAACCATTTGAAATTAATTTTCAAACCAAATTCATATTTGTACAATATTGTAAACTATTGGTATTATTTATATGTAATAATATTATTATTTTAGGATTAAAATTGTATTTATTAAACCATCGAAGATTAAAACACCTTCGACAACCGAAAATAGAAAATATTATAAAATTTGGTTTACAAAATTGTATTAATGTATATTAAAATCACATTGATAAAATACGGCACACCAATTGTATATGTCCAACTTGAGTTTATATTTGCGATATTTTAAACCTTCGAAGTTTAAAATAAACGAACTTTTCGGTTCGGCAACAATATTTTTAATCTTCTAAGGTTTAAAATTTAATCCATTTTGTTTTGATTATTAATTAATATTCTCTTGGTTATACTTTTTATTCAAATTTCGCAGTGGACCTATATGTAAACAAAAGTAGTTTAAAAAATAGTCCAAAATGTTCAACTGTGTACAAAACTTTAGAATTACACTTAAGTTAGTAAATGCGATAACGTACAATTTACCAATTCATCTGTAATTATGCTTTTTTAAATTATTTGTATACAGTTGAATAATTGATTTTGTTGTGTGACATTGATAACCGTTTAATGACATCCAACTCCAAATATTTTAAAATATAATTCCATTCTGATTTAATAAATAAACTCATACGATAATTCAGTTGATTTTCAAATATACTGTGCAATTTTTTTTCAAATGTAAATAATTGGAATCGAACTCGCCACCTACCGATTGAATTTTTGTAATATTATACTATTAGCTATTAGTTTAATTTTTGATATGAAAAATTATTGCTTTCACAAGTAGTTCGAGTTATCATAACTCGAATAATAATTCGTAATGATAAGTTTCATTCCTTACATTTTATAAAGTTATAAAATATAGTACATAAATTAATAGTTTCTCCACAAACACTTTAATCAACAATACTAACAATAAGTATCCTACTGTAATGGTGGAGTATAGTATAGACTATATATAGAGATACAACATAATTATAAAAAAAAATTTCGCTCATTTATGTAAATTATCTATAATACCCATAAATGTAATATATAAAATATGTTTGTTTTAATATATCTAAATGTATAATCTATTGTATATTTTTTATATGAAATATAAACATGGCACAAAAATTAATATTAAAAATTATTTATTGCCTATATAAATTATTAAATATAAAAAAAAATGAAAATACATCAAGATGCGTAAAAATAATTTATGAAATTCAATTATAGCGTAAATTTGCATATAATGCTTAATGTAAAATGAACACACAATTTGACGTTAATTGTTTTAATCGTTATAATTTTTGTTAAAAATTTAATAATGCATATTATATTAAAATATGGTGTTTGTATATGTTATGTTAAAAACATATAGGATGTTAACATATATTATTATAATATATGCAAATATATGTAACATATGTAACATTGTTGTATTTTAACTATATACAATGTATATAATGTTTAATATATACATATATACTCATAAGAATTTAAAAATAAAATTAACATTTTACTTAAAATCTATTTATGGTGTTAAAGTTAAAATATTTGTAGATTGATCGACATTTACCCATAACGCTATTAAAGTAATATTCATTTATAATTAAATGACAATCAGACAATGTATTAAATGCATAATAGAATATTGTAAAATTAACTATGTAATAAATAATTTTGAAAATATACAAATATAAAATAATACTGAACTTATATAAGAGATTTATAGGTAGGTTCAGGTGGTCCATACGAAAAAAGTTCTTATGTTTTCTCCTTAGTTTTTATATATAGAAACCTTATCATTTACTGGAAACACACATCAGTTTTATGCTATAATTTTTGATATAGCAGATATCATCATGTCAACCGGCTTATAACAATATGGCAAAAAAACTAATGACATGCCAGTTACATCCTTTAACTGTGTGTTTCAGAAAATTATTTATTATATACATATATATTTTATAAATTAATACCAAAGCTAACGAACAAATTTGTTAAACAAGTAATAGAAAATCATAATGGTACTTAGGTGTATATTTAATTATAAATCATGTATTAGTTATAAATAAATAGTGTTTATACTGATCGCTATCGTGAAGTACCAGGTTCAATTGGCGAAAATTTTCGTTTTTATTTTAATGTATTTTTGTAATCAAAAATTAAAAATGACTGCACACACTAGTTTTCCATATAATCACTATAATGTATATCTGATTAAATATAGGATGCATCTTTTCTGTGGCAGGCTAGAAGCAATTTCACTCTAAGTTATATATGCATCCTCCTAATACTTTACTTGAAATTTTCTATTACTTAGATATAAATTATGGTAAGTATAGCAAGTAATAATATTGTGGTAATAGTTGTTTACATAATTTATATAATAACTCTTCATGCCATACCTTATTAGACACCTGGTTTACATTTAAATATATTACTGGACAATATTCCGTTCTAGGTTTAATCTAATGACGTAAGCTATTCTATGAACTTGTTGCGTTGATTCGTGATCATTTCTAAAGCCAAATTAATGATTTTGTTATTTGTCGTTTGGTCATACTATTATCTTTGCAGTAATAATTATAATTTATCGTGTAAGAGTACATTAATTTTTTGATAATCGTTGGCCAATTGGTGAATAGTTATATACTCCCTTGCCAGAGTAATTTATCAACCTGGTAATATAATGATTGTTACGTATAAATGCCATAAGCTCCACTAGAAGTAACATAAACTTGTTGATCTAAAGATTCCAGAACTTCCAAATCAGATAAAATTGGTTAGAAATAAATGATATTTAAGTATGTTTTACATATTGAATTCTATATTATTTTATTATATTTCTACTTTTGTTATTTAATAAAAAAAAAACATCACTATATAAATTCAATTGTCATAAATCATCAGGACAATTCTTTAAAAAAGTATTTTCTATATAACTAACATATACAATAATATGCGAATACAAATATATATATATATCATTTCTTATCCATATTTATATCTATTTTTAATACATATACTAATTATTTAAAAACACTTTTCTGAATTTTCATAAAAAAAATTTCTTGGTTCTGTATTAATTTTTTGTTTTTACGTGATCAACAGATTTAAATAGCGGTCTATAATTATAAATTTACCATCACTATATATACCAAATACATATAGCAGATACACATATACATTATATATACATAATATATATACACAATCGTATTATACGAACATGCTACATATACGTTAGAAGTTATATTACAAATATAATAAAAACAAAAAGAAAAAATCGATGTTTCTTAGGAGGTGCAAAAGTCCATGTGTAAATTATGGTTCCGATATAATCTTTAAATATATAGTAAAAAAAAAAAAAATAACGAAAGCGTAAAATATTGAATATTTTAATGTGTTTGTTTTATATTAGATTTATTTTTGAATAATATTACATTTTATTAGTCGATATCCATAAATATATTTATAATGAAAATAACAGAAACAACAACAAGAAAATAATATTTTTATAAAACAATTTTTTTTTTAAATTATATGGCATGCGTTTATAGTAGGGAAAAAAATATTTATAAAATATACCTACAACTCATTAATATTATATTTGAACGACATAAATCTAAGAGTTAATATGTTTACATAAAGAAAAGTTAATTATAGACACTTTGCTAATTTTTCTCTGTAATGTATGTATTATATGTATTCTAATATTTCTGTATATAATCACCCGAATTCACATTTAATATAAAAGTGCATGTATGGAAAAATAATACCACTAGAGATCCAATACATGAGTCGATTTTGAGGATATTGTTATTTATGATATATCATCAATATGGAAATAGTTACGTAATCTATAGTATTCATGTAACCACGAAAGAAAACGGATTTGTATCTATGGAATTCTCTAGTAACACTATCCGTAGTTAGTCCGCAAAATTTCTGCATTATATATGGTAATAACTTGTTGAAACAAAATTTTATGTAATAAATAAAAACCATAATATTTATAGTTCCTTATGTAAAAAATAATTTAATTATAAGATTAAATTAATAAATTCATATAGTATAATTTTGTAGAAATTTGGCAGATAAAACGATTACATAAACAAGAAACAACAGCCGCTGATAAAATCCATGAAAACTCTTACAAAATTCCTCAAAAATATATCGATTTGAGTTACTGGTTGTTTTAAAAATTTTTGCAAAAATAAATTAAAAAAAGTGAGGATTATATCTATAGATAAGCGAAATATACAAAATTTGAACCACTGTCTTGGATAATTGGTAAAATAAATTATGAATACAATGCAGCTAATGAATTATTAGAAAGGTTTTAAGTAATAATAGTGATCCTATTATTATTAACAACGGAAATTCAATATACAAATATTAATATTAATAATAAACTAATTTTTAAATTAATAGAAACAAATTTATCAACAAGAACAACAGATCTGAAACTGACGGTGATGATAATACCGATAAGTAATTACTCATCGTCTAGAATAGACCACTATTTGATATCAGTAATACAATACCATTAATGTCAAAAACAGGCTGTTATTATTACTTGTATGTAAATTTAAAACTTCCACAACTAGTTTATGTTATTTTAGTTTACAGTTAAAATGCGTGTAAAAAATAACAGCAGTGTGTTAAGATTAAGAGACTCTGAATACGGGTGAATTTATAGCTAATAACATATTTATAATATATTGAATATAAATAATGGAAACAACACACAAATATTATAATTTTAGTGATTTCATTTTCATTTTAATTGACATAAATCAAAAAGTCTAACTGACACCCAACACTTTCGAAATTATTTCTTTAATTTAGTCTTGCTTGTAGATAAAAATATTATTGACATGTTATTTTACTGTAGCGTTGTGGATATATAAAATATTTTAACCAAATTAGGAACAAATTTGTAAAGTTTATATCGTGAGAGGCGATCCTCATTTAATCAGCCAAATTACAATATATCATGATGAAAAATAATTTTGTTATGTCTATTTTCCCAAGCTGGTTGTTTAACCTTTATATAGCTCGCTTCAAGCTTCAAATACATTGACTTGAAATACATTAAATTGTATTTTTAAAGCGTTTCTAAAATCATCAAAATCATCACAAAACATTGATTTCGCGACACAATGGGCACTAAAACGTAGTATTCGAATTATATTATTTAAAATAGAAATTAAACTTAACATTGGAATAATATTTAGTTAAAGTGAAAATTAAGCTTATGGTTACTATAAATGGAATTGTAATTCCGTAATGTATAAGTATAAATGTATAGTATTTTGTTAGTGAAATTTAAACTGATGGTTAGTACAGGGAAAAAATGTATAGGTACAAAATAGTTTACATGAAAAAGTTGTAATTTTATATCAAGGATATATATTCAATATTTCACTATTGTTTCAATTATTGTGGATTTCTATTAACGTTTTATACACGTGGCACAAACATGGTTGAAACATTACAAGTACGTGAAACGGTGGGAATTTATTTAATTTCAAAACATGTTTGTTAGTCGTACGGTAAGCAGTATGAGATTTTATAATTTCGGAATTATTCTCCATTTAAAACTATATATACCATATTTATTTAGATATGAACGAGTTAAATATTTTACAGTTTTATAATTGTTATCTAAAACTTTTGTTGATGTCATTTGGGTTATACAAATATCTGTTTGTATAAGAAACCCATATACAATATATAAGAGTATGAATAAAACAGAGGTCATAAATTTCATTTAAAAAAGTGAAAAAAAAAGCAAAACAAACAAATATATAATAATAACCAAAAATTTAAACGAAAAAAAATCTGCCATTTAATTTTAAAACATAATTTTCTTTAAACGAAAATAATTTAAAAGTCTAACTGTAAATCAAATAGATAACATCTTTTGCGTGTTTTTGTTGCTGTTATTATTATTATTATTATTATTATTTGCATGTGATGAGGGGAAGTTTTGGTTTGGTGAATCTGCATAAAAATATATAAAAAATAAATAAATAATTCTACAAAACCAAAATGAGATGTCTTTGTTATAACAACATAATAATAATAATAATATTTGAATATATGCGATTTTTATATATAATTATGGAATATATGATAATGTCCAAATTACAGGTGTTTAAAAAAAATAAAAATAAAAGGAAAGAAAATAGAAAATAAAATTATGAGCATTTTCTTTGGCAATTAACAGAAGATTTTCTAGAAAAACTTTTGTCGTTTATGTTCATTATCATATCATAAAAAAAAGTTCCATTTTTTTTATTATTTGCAATTATATAGATAAAAATAATGTGTATTTAGAAAATTTATTAATTTTTTATGTGTATGAGTATATGTGTATTATATACGAGGATGTGTGCTATTTATATTATAATATCTACCATATACAGTATTAATATAAGTAAAATAGATTTAAAATGTAAATCTTATTTATTTCTCACTGTCATTGTGTAAAAAAAACTCACTTCAGGAAGTGTTTTTTATTTAATATAATAGGATTTTTGTTGGTTTACTGAAAATAAATATATTTAATATTATAAGCATATAATTCAAAGTAATTAGATTCTGGAAACATTCTTAAAGAGAGAGTTAAATATATTTTAGATATATGTCGAATATTATAGATTTATAAAAATATCAAAAGCTATACAATTTATGATAAAATACTTATTATAATTATAATATCATATAAAATATTTAAATATAATAAATACTCTCCATCAACTGAAATACATCGATTTGCACGTTCAACAAGTGAATCAAAATACTTTTTTATGTCTGTCATTGAAATGCTGTTGGGAACGGTAAGCGTAGAATTTAGAATGCCTTCAAATGATGCAAAACAGTTTCCTTTCATAGCCGAATGAAAATTAGTCGCAGGTAGTTAAATTAAGAGAATATGGTGAATGATACAAAAAAATTTGATTATTAGTTAAATTCGGTGCAAAGTTTGCTCATCTTTTAATTAAAAGGAACAAGCTTTGAAATCAGCTATAGTATATACCAGTTAAAATTCGATGAATTATTGTTTTCGGTATTCCAGGTTCCATTTCGAGGAATCGCAGCACTTTGAAGCGTAGTTTCTTGTTCGTATTAAAATCAAAATCAGCAGATACCATAGTTTTTGCGCAAATATCGTCATTTCTAATGAATGAATTGGAATGATCATTTTTGGTGGAACAAACTTTGAATTCTTTCCATATATTAGAAAGTCATTTCAGTTATTTTTCGGAGAGAAGGTAATTTTATCATTTACATAAATAATAATTTACCCATACATGTACAATAATAGTAGAATTGTACTTGAATTGCGTTAATTTATTGTATAATATTATTTTTTTATTATTCTATAATTTATTGATTTTAATATCTTGTTTTAAATAAATAAAATTTTTATAAAATTTTTTGTACAAATTAAATTTTACAAAATACATTATAAAATAAATATATATTAATATAGTAAATTTCGATGTATTGTATATAAATAAAATATCAAATATACCATATAGTTTTTTAACACCTCAGATTCAGTATCCACAATTTTAAATAAATATAATTGATATATGTTTTATAAATTAAATATTATTTTGGATATACAAATAAGGCTTGCTATTTATTCACACTTCAGAGATAATTCTAGAACAAGCTTTTTATTATTTCATATTTAATCCATATATGCTTATACATAGATACATATAATACGAGTATATATTGAAATAAATACATTTAAAAATTATAACAAATATAAATGTAATTTCAAAATTCATAATACACTCATCAAATTCGATACACCATTCAACACATATTTCAAATAAATTTTATATTAATGCACTTTAAAACCAATATATATATATAGGGAGGCTTTTTAAGCACAATAGAACTTTAAATCGGAATAAAACACAAACTGTTTAAAATAATTAATTTTTTTTCTTTTCAGCACACTTTAACAAATCATCATTGAACGTTTAACTGTTTAACACTTCCACAATGCTTTCAGATTATGGAATTTTATTTTAAAAACATCAGTGTTCAGTTTGCCAAACTTTTAGAGTATATTTCATTGTTTTTTTTATTTAGTTATTTATTATTATTAAAATGGTTTTTCTGTGGTGACATAACGAAGGCATGTAACTGTTGACCGTGGTGAACATTAATGAAATATAATTTTTGTAAATTTAAATAAATTCATATTAAGGTTTAAAACAAATCACCTCATCATCATCATCAGTCTCAAAAATTCACCCTTTACATGGTGTTATATAGTTAGTTTTATATTATACATACATTTTGGAATGACTATAAAACTAATAAATGATTTTCTTTCATTTCCATTTATAATAAAATATAATTACAACTTTATATTGCAGGGTTAGTGCCGGCTGTCCTATCTCATATATAATATTATATTTTATGTCATTTCTATCAGTAATAAATTTCAATTTTTCATACTATAAGTGCGTTCTTGGGCTATGAAAGAAGACTACTTTTCTTAATGGTATTTAGACACATTAATAAACTATTTTAAATTTAATTAATTACATTATGAGTATTGATAGTTTTAATGATAGACTTTAAATTTCTAGGACATATGGCACAACATTTTGTACGATTGGGGTAGCAGGCCTGCTCTAACTTTAGATGTAGGATAATTTGGATGACAAAAAAATGGTTTGTTTAAATTGAAACATAAAAAGAAGTTTAGGTATTTTAGATATTTCTGGAGTTCTAATTAGAAAAATTATGCAAAACTCAGTTGTTTGCTTCAGGCAATCTTCATTGAATTGACATATCTATTGATTAAATCCTTATTTTCGGAATATTGGTACGGGGTTGTATAAAATGAGGGTACTCCACCCTTTAGTTATTAAATATTATTTTTAATATATAAATACACACCGATATATTGTATAAACAATAAAATTAAAAACATAAACAGATTTATTGAAATTTATGTATACATATTTAAATTGCAATAAATACATAAATAATATTGTATAATATAATATTATAGAGTATAAAATTATTGAGATTTTGTGATGTACGTTGTTGACAAGGAGAAAATGCTTTTGTAACAAATAATATAAATTAAGTTTTATACTTTTATTTATAGGCATCCATCAGTATTAATAAAAATTTACAAAATTATATAGCTATTTTATGTTATTGTAATATATATAGTTTGGTATATATATATTCTTATTATACATATACCTAAACAAAAGAACAAGGTATAAATAAATAAAATAAATATTTGACTATAATAATATAGTGAAATAACATATTTCTACTCTGTTAATTTTATATGAAAAACACAAACCATCTAACTATATATTGTATTATAGAGTATATAGCTATAGATTAATCTAACCGGATATTGTATAGAAATCTTCATCTCCGGTCTAAGATTAAATCCCATCAACCTTATATTTTATTTTAACATAAACAATATATAATAATAGAAGCAAAAGTCCTTTTAATATTTTATATTTATATTAATTTAAACCAAACCAAAATCAACCCTACATAATGATATATAACACTATATTATTATTGTAGTATTATACTATATAGAAATTGTTTCCATAAATACATTATAATATATAATAATTAATTTACATAATATAAAGTAGGTATATTTCTATAATGAACATCAATTAAATAAATAAATTATTAATTATTTGTTTGGAGCAACAGTAGTTCTATCATTAATATTAGTATATTAGATTAACTTTTGTTATATTCACAAGTACTTCTACCCATAACGTCTATGTTATTGTATCCCGCCCATCTTCTAATTCCATAATGTTTCACATCCATGTATTGTTTGTAGTAATTGGACTATTTTTCTGAATTAGGTTGATCGAAGTTCTTTAATTTCAATAAGATATGTTTTGATTAGTCCTGTTGGGTAATAACCCTTATAAAATTTAATAGAATTTTGGAAACATCTGTATTTCATTATTTGCAGTACAATTGCTGAATTGTTATATATTCCCATGCTGAGTAATTTACCAACTTGGCTGTAATGAATATTTAGTAGATAGCATAAGCTCCACTTGGAGTAATAGGATTTAATATATGTGTTGAGTTATTGAGTTTTATCATTTATTACACTGAAATTTGATCATCCACTTATAATTGTGTGTAGTATTTATTATAATTTTATTAAAACAGTGGCGTTGCGTGCATGTAAACAAGGTAAACAGTGTTTACCATAAAAAAAATTTATTTTTAACGAATATTTTTGACACTGGCAGAGTATTTTATATACAATTGGTTAAATATTACTATAGTTTTTTCGTATGTTATAAATTAAAATATAGGTAAAATAACACAAATATACTTTCCATAAACAGTTATATATTATATAATAAAAGGATATAAACGATAATTAAAATGTAATAAATAAAAGGGTATTCACCAATTTACTTTTCCCAAATTAGCCGCAATAGGGGAACCGGTAATAGAAAAATTAATATTTTGCACAAACAGTTCAATTTGCAATCATTTCACAAATAACACACATTTGGTATATCGTTAAAAAGAAAAAAAAAGAATTTAATGAATTTTATTATTATTATTAGTAGGTAAATTTAAATAAATATTGTATCAAATCAAATTAAATATGTTAATTTTATTATTATTTTATTTTAATAACATCTATAATAACAACAACAATAAATGCTATATAAAAAAAAATTAAAATTAATTATTGAATAAATTGATAATTGTTGTGAAACAAATAAAATAAAATTAATTAAAACAATTACAATATTTAAATATTTTAATGTATAAAATATAAATAAATGAGGAGCACCACTTACACATCATAAACAATAAAACAAACAAGGGAAAAGAAAGTTAAAATTTTTTTTATGCATTTTCTAAACTCACACTAACAAAAACACTGTAATAATATATAGAAAATAAAACTTAAATAATATTAAATATTAATATTCAGTTTATAAATTTCAAATAATAAATTATCTACTTTATATTAATTATTAAATATAAAATAATTAAATGATTAATATGCAATTTTTTCATTCTCACTACGTCACAAGCAAACAAAAACTTACAATAATAAAAATCGAAATTATAAATGTGTCATAAAAAATTGATGAATGAATTTGAATGAATGCATTTGAATTAAAATTTAATGAATCGCTCTGTTTTGAAATTTATTTCAATTGATGTTGTGTCTTACGCTTAATGATGAATGACGATTTAATAATTTGTTGCATTTTTATAGTAGTAAAGTTTGGTTACAAAGTAAATTTATCAATTTTGATATTATTTAATATTATTTAAATATTAATAATAACTTTTTCGCAGTAAAAATGTTTCAATACATTATATTTCAGTTGTATGTAGCTGTTGCATAAATTTATGATTTGATAAAATTTTTTTCTAAAATTGCAATTGTATTAAATTTTAACGTTAAGTTTTAGGTAATGGGATGAAAATAGGATTTGTTTACCTAAACGAAAAATTCAAGCGACTCCGTCGCATTTAATATAAGGAAAAAATAGCATATTAAAATTTGTTATGCAATATCTTATTGCACAATAATATTTAAATATAATAAAATGATATTGCTACTGTGTCCCAAATACATTCATTATATTGTAAAATTAAACTTCTAACTATGATATGTATAATTATGATATGTAATATACTGGTTTCTTTTTATAATAAAAAATAAAAACATATCGTATACTGAAAACACTTAATTCATTGCATATTATTACCATTAAATGTATCCACAAATGTGTGTACACTATAATGTATTATATAACAAAAAATCAAAATGTGTAAAGATAAATATAATTTTAAAATAAATCTACAATATATAAAACATCTCATCTTTATGTAAATGAAAATTATAATATGTTAAAGTGTAAATTACGGCTATTATGTGTGATTTTACAAGCCACTTTATTTACATATGCCTATATGATTTTAAGTATTATTATTATTATTGTTATTATTATCCCCCACGCTAAAAAAAAACGACACACAACCAAGCAAGATTAAATAAATTTGTGACATATCAGATTTCCCAGTCTGATTAAAATTAAGTTAGAGGGATATTATAAAGTGTTTTATTTTATTTTATTTTTTTTATTACATGTATCAATTGTTAAATGATGTTCTCTTATTATTTTTTTATATTTTGAATTTTTTGAAATATACGTAAAACCTTAAAAAAAAAAGGCACACATACATTTCATTTATTTTTAGAATGAAAACTGCAAGCGGCCAGGATATAACGCCACGTGACAATCTTATATAGGAAGTACAATTAGGTATAGCATTGACGACACAATAAATATATATGTATGTGGAGTTGTATTGTACAATATTTGCAACACATGTAATTTGATATTTTTTTAATATAAAGCTATATATAGCTGCTACATGTACAAAATATGCATGCATAAATATATACATTATAAATATATATAATTATTGCATAGAATTTATAGTTGATTTTATTATACTTTGACATCGCGACATTTTTTTAAAAAAGTTTTTACATACATAATTTATATTTATTTATATGACAATATAAACTTTTTTTTCCACATCTACATCATTTACTCCTTCAGATTATTATTATTTTTTGCTATCAATACGCACATTAAGCAGTGTCACTTCAATTCAATGTTTTTCTAGATATGTATAAATGGCATTCTGGCAAGTTGTATCTTACGATAGATGTTTTCATAATTCTATTATTTTTATATACCATATATATACCATATCCCATACCACCATATTTTCAAAAATATCGGTAACAGAAATTTGCAAACGTTCATAATTCTATAATAATAGATGTGATAAATAATATCTTTAAATACATAATATAACTTAAAGGTAAAGTATTTAATAAATCACAAAATAAAAATCAGTATATATTTATTAGTTTTTGTTATAATTATTTACGTAAACATAAATTGGAGTAAAAAATGATGTGGAAAAGATAATATATAAAATTGATAATAAACTATATAATAAAGTTATATAAAATGATAATGATATGATTCAATTTTCAGTATTTTATATAATAATAACATAATATATATATATAAATTCCAATAATGTTTTAAAAAACAGGTGAAACATTTATTTCAATGAAAATGATGAAATAATTTAAAAAAATGTCTGATAGAAAAAGATTAAAATAATATATATATGGTAAATTATATTTATCTGTAGTTTCTATATATATGTAGATAGTGTATCCAATAACCGTTAACAATAATACGACTTACATTGAATATAATAATTTATTGATATACAAACACCTTTTTATTTTGCCATATATGTTATAATACTAAAATATATATAAATTATATATGTATGCAGTTCCATTTTACCATACATATTTGTATAACAATATATATATTATGTTATATATATATATACTTTACCTCAATGCATATGAAGAAGTGATTCAATAAATTTATTATATATGCTCATCTAATTCTTTCTTTGAATTTTAAGTTTTAGTATAGATATAAATGTTATATATTTGTTATGTATAATATTATAATAAACATATAAAATTGTATATTATATTACATTATATATACACACAGATATTACATATATAACTATTGAATTTTGCAATTTGCAAAAATACGAATTCTTTTCTTTCTACAAAGGTGAGAATGATAAAGAAATCTTTTGAATATTTTGAATTGTTTAAGCAATTTATTGAGTTGTCTGCAAAAACATTTGTGTTATGTATCGGCATTAATTTATTTATATAATGTATAAGTTTATTTAATTTGTTGTTATTATGCTGCGGTACATAATAAATATAATATATGGAAGAGAAAAAGTGAGAACTTGCAAATATTTAACATTTTTTCTATCTATACATGTATATAAAGAAGTTATATTTTTAACTAAAAATAGACTATATGATAGATGAATATATTTTATATAAAGCTTATATATGGAAAAATATATCAATTACAGAAAATAAGATATACATGTTATTATTATATTATAATATATAATTTAATTTCCTTCTAAAAACAATATAATAAACAAATGATGTGATATTTACATATATGTATTATAATAGACAATTTTATGAATGACAAATACACATTGTATTACTATTCGTATGCACATGTATATATATATACTTATAAATATGAATAAAAGGACATATATATATAAATAAAAAATATTGTGATTATTATTATTATGCATAGAATCCTTTATATATGATTTCCTTAAAATAATATTAATATATAAAGTGTATATGCAATATGTATACTATATATGCATCAGGATATTATACTATAATTAAAACAAATCCTCTCACATCGCATTTATGTGGCGGCAGTAAAAAGTAAAATAAAATTTTGTCATTGAAAACCCCCTTTTTATATAAATACAATATATATAGTATAATATTTATTCACACGTGGCATTGTAATATCCCTCTCTAATCTCATTCCTATTTATCGGGATCAAAAAATTTGTGAATTATGCAAACAATAGAATTAAGATAAACTTTATATATACAATAAATATTCATGAGGACAAAAAAAAATCTTAAAAGATTTATTAATAAGTTGTATATAATATTTATATTAAAATATACTCCAGCAATATATAATGTATAATATATTAGGTGCACATAAATGTATATATGCAAATATTTCTGAAACTAATATATTATAATATTACCAAATAATTCACAGTAAAAAAATATACACATACATATATTTACATTCACACAATAAATATGTTATATAGAGGTATATATTATAATATTAATCTCTCACAGTTATTATGCACCTTTGTGAAAACCAGTTTTTTAATAAACCATACCTCATTTTGAGTTTATATAGCCATTACTTTTAATTAATAATAATATATTCAAATAAAATATTAAAAACTTATAACTTAATTTAGCGATAGCCACATCAAATGAACACGCACCAATAAATTATAAATATATAATATATATATGGGGAAATAAATGAACATTTCATATTATTAATAATATTTTTGGTATATATGTAACTTCAAAATAATTAATTAATTACAAAAAAGTAATACTAAATTGTATAAATAATGTTAAATGCTACTATATATATATATACTCAAAATAGTTTGATATTCTATCTGTATATAATATATTCATATATGTAAACAATGAAATATCACATACCATTTATATATTTATATGCTTATATCTATATATATTATTAAAGGATATGCAATATATGTATATTTACGTATGGACAATAATGACATCAAAATTATATTAATTGTTTATTTAACCTTAATTGTGATTAATGTATTTTTGATAACTTATTCTTTTACAACACTATAGTTTTAGTTTTAGATTATATGATAGTATATATTAAATAAGAAATATCTCTAACTCTAAATCTGTACATATTTTATATGTGTGCTGCGGTATATATATTGTAAATATACGTTTATGTATATATCTTTATAAAAAAAGTGAATGCCAAAAAGTCTGTTGATATTGATGTACGGAATTGATATGTATATATTCGTATATACATAATTACATATAGACATACAAATATGTATGGAATCGGTATGTATATAATGTACCTATATATAAATAAAATACCTTATATATTAGAATATATAAAGTAAAAAAGTATATAAGAAAGAAAATCACGAGAAATCAGAAATCTAAAATCTGCGAACATGCATAAGGACAAACGTTAAAATTATAAAAATATACCAAAAAAAAAATTTTAAGTACACAAGTAGTAAATAAATATACATTTAATACATATATGAGAATTGCATATATATATATATATATAATTGCATATGTGCCCTGTTAAAGTGTATCCATAAAAATATCCGTATATTTATCATTTATAAAAATATATAGTAAAATGTAAAATATATATACATTATAGTGTAAAGTTATATGAATATATTATTGTATATATATATATATACATGTGTCTATATAAGTAATATGTTAATACATGAATTTGGTTAGGTGTTGTGTTATAAATATTTTTAAAACAAAAATTATTTATACATATTTCTTTTGGAATGGAGACGTTATGTCTACTCAGAATGTAGTATTTTACAAAATGATAATATTCACGAGAATATATATAATTCTTCTTAAAATAAAATTATAATAAAGCGGACGGATCTATATTGAAGATAAAGTTAAAACAAGAGATTACTTTTTTAAACAAAAACCGGTTTGTTTTTCTACATATAATTCAAACTTTTAGTTCACTTTTACAACGGTATATATTACAAGCTTGCAAACAGTTGCTAAATAATCTTACCAGGTGATGAAATTATTTTTACATAATATAACTCTATATGGTAATTTCTTTAATTTAGATCCGCCCTCTTATATATACCATATATACAATATATAATATGTTTGAGTTTGATGTATATTTGTACATAAAATATAGTTTAGGAATATATTTTTCTTTCTATATTATTATATAGGATATACTAATAAAATATTGTATGTATAATTTTTCTAATTTTATCTGCATAAATAAATGTAAAATGTATATATGCAAAATCACAAAAACTTCGACTATTTATTACAATTAAAATGAATACGCGATATATAGAATATATTTAATATATTCGTTAATAGGAAAAATTAATTTGATAAAATAAGATAAAATCTATCGGTTATACTTGTTGATCAATTCAAAATTGTTATATTTTTACACATATATTTATACACATTGTATAATATGCATATTAAATGGGCACATAATTTATGTTTTATATTATTTAACCATATGTGAATAATAAAATGAAACTATATGACAAATTAAACTAATAATAAGGAATAGTATATACTATAATTTTTCATGTAATGTAATTTACAAATATACAAATGTTCATGTAAATTGTTATGATACAAAACAAAAATGTGAGAAAAGATCTGTATATATAACTATAAAAGTACAAGCTATTACCTTTTAATGCTTAAATTACTTTATTAAAAAAAAAAAAAAATTTATAAAGACAAAATTAAATATAATTACTATGAAATGTAATTTTTTTAAAAATGTTTTCAACATTTATACTACGGTGTTAGTGTTACCAATGAGGTTGGTGTGTGATAAAAAACACAACAATTTAAATATTTTAATATATTACGGAGATATTTATGAGCGATTCGAAAAAATGTTAAAAACATCAACAAGTAAAAGCTATTGACAAGAAATTCTTCGATCTTTTTTACACTTTTTACACGATATATTGTAAGATCATATCTGTTAACTGTTTACTTATACATACTTAACTTAACTTAACTTTTGCATTTGGAACCCGATCAGTGTTGGTTGTTCAGAGGAACACACATATGCTGTTTTTTCTTTACATTAATTGATGAGCGATCTCTATTGCATCATAGGAAAAACAATGAGTTATTCAAGGTCATTTTTATGATAATAATTGTAAATATTGTTTTATATCATATATATAGAATTATTTTATTAATTTGAAAATATTGGAGAAAATTTTTTCATCAAATTCTTAAAAATACCTCATATTATAATTTAATAATCTGTATAAATAACACCAATAAAATTCATTATTCTTTTATAGAATATATATACTTATATATTAAAACATTAGGTATTGTATTAATAAACTATTAATGATTGATATATATATATATTATATATGATATATATTTTTTTAAAAAAAATTCGTTTATAAATGATGAAATAATGATTATTACAAATAAAA
This sequence comes from Bibio marci, assembly GCA_910594885.2. Taxonomy (NCBI): domain Eukaryota; kingdom Metazoa; phylum Arthropoda; class Insecta; order Diptera; family Bibionidae; genus Bibio; species Bibio marci. The sequence goes on from OU343114.1 coordinate 10,445,166, forward strand.
GAGAAAAAAATAAACCTCATTTAATGTACCACTTTTATGCAATATATAATATCTAATATACAAGGGTATTTTAACAACCCCAAATTTCAGTTAATCTTTAAATAAAATATTTATTATACACATTAATTTTCATATAAATTTGATATATATAAGAAATATAATACATATATGGTATGTATATTCTCATACATAATAACTTTCTATACTCGCATATTTATCCATCATATATTGTATATACAACATATTCATATATATATAAAGTGCACGCGTCGCTGGTTATTGTATAGGTCTTAGCACACAGATTTATTTTACATATGTCATTGATATCCCCGTGGGAGTATAACTTTTATATACAATTATTAAGGGTAAAAAAAAAAAGAAAAGTCACCAAGTCATTTAACTAATCCTAATCGATGTAAATAATATATAAAATAATAAATATATATAATATAATTTTATATTATAATAATAAATAGTAGTTATGGTTACACAACGCATTTGATTAAGGATTGGCCATTTAAAACGGATTTAAAATTATGTATTTTGGGTATACATATAATTATATAGTCCATTTATAAATATAAAATATATTAAAATTGTTCTCATAAACGTATTAATAAAAAAAAAAAAAGAAAATTGTGAAAAAATTTAAATTAAATATAAAAACATATTTTATCTTATTTATTATTTTATTATAACATTAAATAATTTAATTTATAAAAATTACACAACCCCTCTCTTTAATTCAATTTAACTAAAATTTATATCGTATATTACTTACAAAAATATATTGATTGACTGACTGAATGAATGACTGACTGATAGATAATTTAAAAAAAAATTTTTTTGATTATATTCTTTTATTATATGGAAACGGTGTTGTGTTGTTTATTTATTATAAAGTAGACCAATGACTCTAACGCACGTCAATCAGTGGTTTGGAAATAATTTAATTATATGTATGATGAAAAATATAACGCAGGGAATTGAAATTAGAAAAAACAAAAATTGAACAATTCCATCTATGGTTTAATATTATATTTATTTATTTTTTCATCTGATTGTATTAAAAGTACTTTGTAGTTCACGAAAAGTAAAAAATATTGTACAAGTACTTATTGAATATTCATTCAATATTATTTTGTTCATTATTTGTATTGTCAAAAGTCATACTTACGCAGGCATTTATCTCATAAAATTATCTAATATTAATATTGTGTTTAAATATGTCTGTTTTTGATTATATGCAAATAAATATATTGAATTTATTATTGGACGCCTTGGCGATATCCATCATTGGGTCGTGTTGACCATTTATCGGAATTTACTTGTTATAACCTGGCGTGTAAAGTTAGTAACTTATTAAAATTTAAATACTTAAAGCTTTGTTTGGTTCAGAGATTACAAGTTCGATCCCCACTATTGACATGAAAAAATTTTTCAATATTTTCCATACTAAAAATTACTCAACTTAATTATTAGTTAACAGTTTTGTTCATTTATGAATTTAAAAAAACGAATATCTTTGAAAAATCTTAATAAAATATCTTTGGAATATATTCATGGCATGAACAATGTCTAAATACACAATGCAATCAATGGGCGATTCACTTATAAGAGTAATTGAATTAATAAAGCATCTGTCGAATTATAATTGAAGACCAATTGATTAATTGTTATATACTCATATACTGTATACTAAGTAATTTATCAAATTGTCTACAATGTTAGATAGTTATGCCTTAGAGTGAGGGGTAAAAGTGAGTCGGTAGAGATTGAAAAGGGACTCAAATAGTGATCTGATTCGATATTCCCCGAAATAATTACTTTAATAATGGTTTACATAATTAATTTCTTAAACTAAGATTGTTGATGAGTTAATTTTAAAGTATATACGTGCTAATAACTAAATAATTAATTCCTGCTGCATACGAGCAGATGAACCATTTGAAAATTAAAATTAATACAAAGAGTTTATTAACCTATTTATATATACGAATTTAAATATTTAAATTTTAGCACAAAACTATATATTAAAAAATAAAAAATGTTAAATTTTGAAATAATTCCTTTAGGCTGTATTCATTGTTAAAACTATACCAACATTACTTTTCCATATTATATTGGATTTAATTCAGACCATGTTTTGCTGCATTATTATAATTAGAGGAATTTTTTAGTTCACATGAATATAATTGAAATTTTTTTTTTGGAATAACAATAGAGACAATTTTCAATAATTAAATATATATATAATTTCAGGTCAAATTGTTACTATTGAAGAATATAATTTGAAATTGTTAATAGTGTCATATACTTTGGATAGTTGGTATTATAAATGTGAAAAATGACATTGAAAAGAAAATATGCAGCAGGATAACAATTGAAAATAGGTGCTACTACTACCTTAAAAAAATAATTCCGATCTGAAATATTACAACGAGATCTAAAGTTCAAACTGTATAAAACTTCAATATATGCAAAATGTATAGCTCGGTAGCATTTTGTCTTGTCAAAGAACAAAATTGTTGGAGGTGAAGATACAAGTTCGAATTAGATAGGTGAACACAATCTATATCAAAAGACTAAAATAACTTGATCGCATATCATGTATAGAGGATGAACGTGTGCCAAAAGTATATTTAAAATGTGATCGAGAAGGAAGAAAAAGAGCAGGCATGCCTAAGGATATATGGCAAGATCCGCAGTAAACGGTGATATATGTTCCGGATAAGTTCGGTTGGAGAAGCATGTTGTAAGTAAATTATTTTATAATTTATTGTAGATATGAACAATATAAATAGGTAAAAGAACTTATGTAATATGAATTAATATAAATATGAACAAAATATATGTTCTCTGAATTAGGGAATTTAATATACATATGAATTTGTTATTCAATCTGCGCGAACCTTTAGTTTGGGATTAAAAATAAAAGTAATTTAAAAATTTATTAAAAATAAGAAAATTTTACGTATATAAATATTACATATATATTTAAATTTTATAGTAACAAATTTTTCTTGGTCCATCTCTTCGTTATACGACTACACAATAACCTAATTACTGGCGATTATATTAAATTTGTATTTGTTTTATTTTCTTATCGCGCGCACATAATCTTTCTCTCCTTTTTTGTATTATTTTATTATAATGCAATATTATGTATTTATTATTTATATTTTCAGAAGAAGTGATTAATAAAAATAAAAAGAAAAATAAGTCAATAAAAATCTCTTTAATATTTTATTATATTAAAAATAAATTATGAAATAAAAATAAAGTATAATATTTTGTTGCTAAATAATAAATTTACAATAAAAACACGAACGCACTTTATTAATATTAAAAAAGCAAAAAAAGGCATATATAGTTAGTTATATTAAATAAAAATATTTTAGCAATATTTTATTCGTTAACGATTTACTTGAGGCTGGGGCGTGATCAATCGTTATGAGATATATTAAAAATAAAACACATTATAAATACACACATTTGGATATATATATCGTACATACATTTTAACTAGCTCTATAGAAATTACATAGCTGTGATAATATAAATTTAAGATTGGGTTAAATAATTGTTCATAAAATATCAAATCCACAATATTAATTCACTTCAACTTTGTCCCATAATGAGTGAACGCCATCGCAGCCAATTTATTGATTTATGTATTGTCAACCTTTAAAAACTGATAAAGTTTCAAAATACACCTATTTAATCACAGTGTAGGCCAAAATACAACCAATTAATTGATAATAGTGTGTCGCCCGAAAAATATATAAAGAACAAATAATTAATTATTAATATATTAAAATTGGTAAAATTGCTACCCAAAAGCTTGAAATTGTTATATAATTGATATAAAAGTAATTTATGAATAATATTTACTATCAACAAAAATGATACTATAAAATTATTCGAAAACTACTGTACCATATTTTGCAACTGAAATAGTTGTTACAAGAACACCTTCTTAATATATAGTTGCTGGTAGAATTTAGTATTATTCGGTAATGACGGGTAAATAATAGGAGTGATTATATTACTACTTTGAATAATAAAATTGCAGCATTTTCTTTTAAAAGTTTTTGTGTGGATGAATTATATTTTATTAAGTTTTCTATGTAAGAATGTTAATTAGAATTTATTAGTCTATAGGATTATTGTTTATGATAAAATGTTTTATAATTTTTATAATTTTAATATATTTTCTACATTCTACATTTTTCCATAAAATTAAATACTCTATTAACTATAAACTATCTATTGATATCTATAACAAAAATATTTATATAATATTATGACATGGCTCGTATATATGCATAACTTTTTGATTACATATATTTTCTTAATCTCATTTATTTAACGTTTTTGAAACATTTTTAAATTTTATATTGAATTTATATGAAATTCTTCTTTATTTTTTACTTTTTTTTTCCTTATACGCTATTAATCTCTTCCTTCCTTCGCTAATATCTACATATTTCATTTATTTAATATTTCTTTTTGAATTGGTAATATTTTTATTTTATTATTATACACAATACACAAACACCTTATAATTATCACCTGATACAAACCATGGTGCGATATTAGATATAACATATTTTCAAAATATAAATCTGTAAATGTTTACAAGATCTTTACCATAACAAAATAAATATATATACCCGCAGAATTATTATTATTATAATATTATATTAATAAAACGAACCTTATTAAGGATATCAGAAAAACATGTAACGTTTTATTGAACAACATTGTGCATTATATATCCATCCATATATAAGTACTATACCATAAGATTTGTGCTTATAATATATTACATTTATATATATATCAGAAAATATGCACATTGCACATGTTTATCCATCCGCGTTTAAATACTATAAAATTTAGATTAAAAAGTACATATTTTTATATATATTATTATATATATAAAACGTATATTATTATATGTTTATAAGCGTTCAATAATAAGGAGGAGTTATCTATATATATTCAGATCAGTATCTTTGCGAAAAATATATGTTTTAAATTTTAATAATAGCCATTAAATGAAGAGTGAACGGAATATAGATAATAAAAACTCAATGTTCATCTACTCTTTGTGTTATTTTATATTTTCCAATAAGTATATATATATTACAATATACTTATATATATACCTAAATAAAAATATGTATATATTCAATGGATTAAGTGTAAGAAAAAGAAAATGTGAGCGAAATTAAAAACTATAAATTTCTTCTATATAATATTCACATATATAAAACATACTTAGGCATTTAAAAATTATAATATATAATACAGGATGTTATTTTAGGTACGATAGAAACTTAAATTCGAATAAAACAGAAACTACATATATATATATATGGGTTGATTGTTTCAAACAAATACGCCACGTTATCACCCCGTAATAGTTCCTCTCGCTTTACGTCATAACTATCCTCATATTCCAGTCAAGATGCTAAATTATTCTGCATGCTAGTATAATATTATTCTTCATAATTACATAACATAATTTATGTTTCTACACATGCTTTATTAATTCAATTATTCTTGTGACTTTTAATCTCCAACATTATTTTTTCAAAGATACTCGCTTTTTGATTTCATAAACGAACAAATGATAATTCTGTTGAATTATTTTTAGTTTGAAAAATATTGAAAAAAGTTATATTTCATATCAATACTGGGAATCGAACCTGTAATCTCCGGATGGAATGACATGCGATTTTACCACTGCGCCACTAAAGCATTTTTTTTTTATTTTTTTTAATCATAGATGAATTACATTTATTTTTTGAAAATAATATCCTTAGGAAAATGTGTTTAGCTGTGACATAGTGATAGTGCATTTAAAGAGTTCAATATTTCAAGAGTATTATGAGTGTTGTTCAAAGTTCTAAATATAATGATTTGTTAAAATTAATATACTGAAATTAAATATTAATTATTTCATTTTGTGTTTTATTCAAATTTAAATCTTCTAAATGTTCACGCTAAAGACAATACCCTATATATAATATGTATTTAATATATATGTAGTTATATTTAAATAAATATATTTTCTCAACTCTTATAATAAGTAATGTACTATATATATTTTCTTTTTATTTTGCATTCAATTTCTGTTTCTGTCATAGAAGAATGGGTAAGAAATAGTCTTTTATTCAAATGATTTGAATAGGTTTTTTGAATTTTTTGTTACTAAAATTTTCAAGTTCATCAAACATAGATTTTAAATATGACTGTACTGTTGATTTGATCAAGGTGTAACAAAATATTCTTTAAGTATTTAAAAAGAAAAAAGTGGAAAATTTTCAGGTCTTATTTAAAATATATTTATTATTAAAAAAAAAAAAAACTGAAATGATTGATCAAAAGTGTTCGACCCTCACAAGGAATAAAAGTTTTTACAAAGTTTTTCTTCATAACATAACGATTCAAGATATCTTCAGAAACTTCAAAATACACTGATGGCATAGGTGTATGTAGATACTATGTATAGAAATTATTTCCAACCAAGTATTTAACACTAGCCATAGCGTCATATCACATATACATAGCCAATCATTTGACTATGGTAGGAAATGGTGCGCAACCTATACAACAAGTTGATTTAATATAGATAATACAAGATATGTATTTAAGTATAATAAACTGAGTAAATAAAATAACAATGAGTTTTAAACCAAACTTTTGTACCAATCATTTAACCGGCTACGGTACGGTTAGTGTTAAGATACGAGAATTACGTCAAGGACATTTGCAAGAAATACCTGATAAGAGATTTATGCATGTGCCACCTGACACCTATTTGTAAATAAGGAATTAAAAAGTGGATTGATTCTTGAAGGGTCGCTTGAAGTTGTCCGGCACCTTATATAAAGGATAATTGAACAGTAGTATGACTCTTTAACATTAACAGATAAACTTAGTAGATAAAAAACACTTTAAAGTGATATATAGTGATGATCGCCTTTACGAGTTAATAGGAACAATAAGTGCAAATCATATGAAAAAGTATTGTAAATAAGAATATTAATAAAATTCCATATCAAATTTCATTCAAATTAACCAGAAGAACATTCAGCTATTCCGAAATCTGATCAACCGTGCTGGAGTGAAAACAATTATTTCTCCAAAAAACATGTCAATAATTTATTCCTCAAAATTTTTGAATTCTATAATTCTTAACAAGTACTTTCGTAATAAATACATAATAGCTCCTTTTATATAGTTTACTTATGCTGCCGATTTCATTACTATGATGTTTACTACATGAATCCTATTTTTTTTATTATAATTGATTGTAACTACAGCTATATATTGTATAGGTGTGTATTGTATATAGAATATATATATGCATAAACAATTTGTAATACAGATATTTGAATAATTTATAATAATATCACATAAATATGCGTTATTGTGCAGCAAAATATTACACGATTTATATACTAATATATAGGTATACAAGAAAAAAAAACAAAGATAATTGGTCAAAAGATCCATAATAAATTATTATAATGTAATATATAAAATCCAATTTCTTCATTTTATTTTATTGTAACACAATCGATTACACATTACAATAATAATAAATAAATAAATAAATACATGCTATAAAATATAACTTGTTTCATAATTCTTATCTAACACTTTACTGCTCCTCCTATGCCTCCTCCAATTCAACAGACAAACAATAATACTTTAAAAATTATTACAATAATAATATTCTTGTGTTATAATTATTCTTTTAAGCCATATAATAAAACTACCTTGTTGTTGTATTATAGTATATATAAATAATAAAAAAAAAATTAACAAACCCAAACCACGATTAAATATAAATAATGTTACGATCAAAAAATGTATATATACTAATCTTACTCCTCATCTTACTATACAATAATAATAACAATAATAATAAGAATAATAATAACAATAAACAGGAACAGTACTACGTACTATAATAATGTGTGTAGTGTAATAGTGTAACAGTGTAAAAATATTACAAATATGTAATAATAAAAGTAGGCAACAAAAAAAAAAATAACACCTTTTATATTGATTTTGGCTTTTTCTTTCATTTATTAGAAATTGTTTTAAAGTTTTTAGGGGATGTAAACATAAATACCATATATATTTAACAATTAAATATAATATTATCGTATGTGGAATTTGTTAAAGAATTCTATAAATATAAAATTTATGTTTTCATGTGCCGGCGCCTATCTGATCTTATATGCTATATGTGGAAGGTATAGTATATACAATTTTTGGTTTAATACAGTACTGCATTTTGGTAAATAATTGTAATAAATTGTGCGCACACTTGAATTATAGTGGAATCTGGTAGGACATATTTGCAGCTAATATAAATATATTGAGCAAGCCCCTCCAGTCCCATTTTATGCTTTAACTTAAAGGTTGAAAACTTGTTCTACTCTTTAGGTTCTGCTTATTTTTATTCTATTCCATATGTGATAAACGCTAAAAATGTGAACAACATTTACTTTTTATGTTTCATTTGACCAACTTCCAGTGGGGACTAATGGTAAACTTCCATTAACTGAAAGAACTTGCACAGTGTTTTTACATATTTTCAAAAGCGGTGATTATGACATACGAATGACGACAAGCCGCATTTGGATATAACCATCGAAACAATGTGAGGATCCAATTGACTGAAGTCAATATGTAGAAACTCAAAAACATTTGGCATATCAATTAAATGCTAAATGTTCATTTGATTTGAACATTTGCAATTAAAGGGGTTAGAAATTTAAATCAAATTAAAATGGATGCTAAATGAATTAGTAAACTACTTGTGAAATTTTGATTGAATGGTAAAGCAATGAAAAATGCTTTTGTTTGTATAGAATATTGTCACTGCAGTGAAGAAAAACGAATTTGTTTTAACAATCCTAAAGACGTTGAAAGAAATCTCTATTGTTATGGATATTGGATTGTCTCAAAGGAGGAGATTTCTTTAATTTTACTGTGGTTTTCATACAAGTTGGTTAGAAATAATTCAAATTTAAAGTTTTAAGTAGTATTCATATAGTCAAGCAGCAAGATTATATTAACTTTACGCACATGTATTATTAAATCAGTGACTGTATTGAATTGAACTGACTGAAGATTGCTTGTCTATTATTTCATTGTAAAATACATTGCTATATCTACTGTAACTATGTTCAATGTCACACTTTAACCCAGTCACTAATTAACGACCGTATGTAATACGGAGCAAAATACATAATAGCGTATACTAAACAGAGTGTCCATTAAAACAACAAGAACAACCAATGAATGCTTACAAAATTCGCAATTTTCTTTCTTTCTATTGTCTGGATATTCATTCGATTTACATGCTACGGTATAATTTAGTTAATCAGTTCATCTCATTCTCACATTAAAATTTATATGGATGCGGTATAATGTGCACTGCCATAGTTTTGAATTAATTTTGTCTTAGTCATACCATACTCATAAATCATTAAAAATCACACTATTCTGAATTTTACTTTTACAATATAATGGAATATATATTAATTATAATTACGAGTATATATTATAATAATTCAACACATATCCGACTCTGTACTCTTACAAAAATTATAAATATCAACATCACATATTTTCGTATTATATACAATTTACATAAAAATATATATTATACTGCATATAATTAAATGAATGATGCTAATAATTTGTAAACAAAAAATTGGTTGAACATTATTAGTATATATTCTTAGTAAACATAGATAATTAAAATAATTTTGGTTGTCATTATTTATTTATATACACACGTTTACTATACGATTATTATACTTACATACATATATATAGGTATATAGCATGTAAATATATATATATATATATACATTAGTATATAGTTGCAACATATTGGGGAAATGAAGAGTGAAAATTTGATAGTTTGTAATGCTAAATTTATTATTTAAATGTGTGGTCCAATTAGGGAAAATTATAAATGTATATTCAAGAACAAATTAAAGTTTGCTTAAATGAAACGTTAAATGTTAATGGTTGTCGTGTTAATATAGGAAATAGCATTCTGCTTCATGTGATAAATTTAAAATTAAATCTATTAAACACATAAATATAAATTGAAACAAACTAATGACCACATTGAGGTAGATCGAGCTGTTTACTGTGGGTGAATGCATTTTCAATGAGAGTTATTCACACTTGGCGCTATAATCTTCTCCCATTTAGTGGACAACATTGACCATACATACCCAAAGTAACTTCTCTATAATACTGCGATCCGTTTTACAGCATCTAACAGACATTACAGTATGTAAGTTTGTAACATATCAATAATTGATATACAATAAAGTTCCAATAGACAAAGGTACACCGGGCTATTGGGTAGCGTATCTTACACGATAATAAAAATTAGTAGAACCACTAAATAAAACAATCTAACAGAAATACCACTTCATATATGATATATGATTTAGTTATAAATATTAAAATATTTATTTATTTTAACTCCTATGTCAACGTTATTCACGCTATTCATTCCTAACGAAAAGACATAGAATATTTATAAAATGGTTTCTTATTTATGTGGGTACACTCTTCTTCACCTTATAAAAACGACTACTCGAACGATTTTCGAATACACACTCAAATAATGAGGGTATCGGTTCTGTTTGTTTTAATATGAAAACAGTGTAAAAAAAAGTTCACGCGTACATACATTAAGCACATGTCCAATTATTCCAATTAGAGATGTTTTTAGAACTGCACTGGAAATACAATTAGATTTCATATTAATGACTTAAACCAAATTAAATAAACAAATCCATGCTTTCTACACAAAAGAAATACAACGAAGTTCAATACTTACATAAATTAATTATGTTTAGTTGTCGAAGCTTTAGTTCAGCAGAGATTCTGAATTAAATTAAAAATTCAATCAATATCAATATTTATAAAAGATGTCAGGTGGAACTATGGAAGTCAAATAAAAATGAGGAAAAAATTCATACGATGTTTTTTTCTTTTTGTACTCAAGTCAAATTGCGTCAGCTGATTCGTTATTGTCATTTTTGACAACTGACTGCTGAGAAAACGTTTTTTTGTATTTTTTTTTATTTCATATTTATTTGTTTTAGAAATTTTTTCAAATAGTGTAATTTTTGTTTTCTTTTATAAAAAAATTTTATTAAAATAAAAATTATAAAATGTTATTTTATAAATAAAAAATTTATTAATAGTTCTACTTAATAAAAGCATACCAATTTGCAACAAAAAAGATTTAACTTATATAAACGATATTGTTGTATATACATATACACATACATATGCATCACAGATATCCAATTCAAAGTTTTTTTGTTGTATACATCATTCTTTTTTATAGTGTTGTGTTGGGTCAATCTTTTGTTATAAATTAAGTAGATTATAAAAAAAAATATATATATATTTATTAATTTAATAGTTTCTTAGAATTTGTATTCAAAATAAACATGCTTTCACTAAATAACGTTGATATTTTTCAACTTAAAACCATAATACAGAATTTTCATTCAAAAAAATCTACATTTAGCGATAATTTGCAAAGACAAATTTTATGTTTAGTTGCCGAAAGTAATTTAATTGCTTTACGAAGTATCAGCAAAAATAATGACAATAATTGTAAAAAAGGGGAAATTATTTTTAAAGTAATAAATTGGTTTAAAAATTCCAACAAATCTATTCAAGATATTTGTTTTGATCCTTCCGGTTCAATGTTAATGGTTTTGTGTTAGTTAATTTTATTACCAATCTTTTTAACTGTAAATTAATATTTCATCATAATTTTAGGTCATGATAATTCCTTACATATTGTACCAGTATTATGGATATTAAATAAAATAAAAATTGATGATACAATATTTTGTTCCGATCAAATAACATCATTTCAAATACCCATTGGTTCTAATAATGGTGATTTTTCAACTGATACAGATATAAACAAAAATAACAGTGCTTCAGATGAAAACAAGTATAGTTCCTTCACTGATAAACTATCGGAAAATTCAGATCATAAAATTAATAATGAATTTATATTACCACCAACACCAACGACACCTACTACTACTACAAAGTGTTTTACAAATCCAATTTTTGTTGACGATGATGCTAGTGTTGTAAATGATAAATCGCTATTAAATAAAAACAACATTGATGATGATGATAATGATAATATTGTCTTACCGGGTTTAACTTCTGAAAATATAACAAATAATTCTAAACGATTACCTATACAAACCAAAAATATAAATAATAAATTATTATCACAACTACCATATCCAACTTGTATTGCCTGGTGGCAAACATTGGATGAACATCATCGTGCAATTATTGGATATTCTGATGGTACAATTTGTGTTATTGGTATGTAAGCGCTATTTTTATTTTTAATTTATAAGTAAAGCTTAATAAACTTTTATGCATAAATAGAATGAAATTACACATGATTATGGTAATTAATATACAATTTTTAATTCGTAATTGGAGTGATAGCATAAAAAATGGCACTATTCCAGCAATTTGTTATTGTTCAATTTAATTTTTTTTTTAATTTTCGAAAAAATTAATAGTGTCATACTATGTGTCAAATAATATAATAATAGTAATATTAATATAAAATTAAAAAAAAATTTCATTGATCGTAAATTTCTTGAATGAATTTTCAAGTAAAATTTGGCAAACAATCCTTTCATTTTAAATGATAATTTGAAATAATACCTATATCAATTAAAGTTTGGTATGTTAGACAGACAAAGAATATCTTCTCAAGAAGGCATCCTTCAGCTCATGGAAGACCTATAAATGCAAATATAAGAATTCTCTGAATTGATTCAATGCTTACTATATGCAGAATGTATACCACAGTTTTCATATTTCTATCATTTACATTTTTTTTTTTTAAATTTATTAAAATCAATATTTATGTTTTAGGTTTAACATTACCATGTTCATTTATAGCAAAAACTTATATTGAAAGAGGGGAAATTATAAAAATGGAAATTTGTCGAGATACTCTAATGAATAATGTGTCTTTAATGGTATAATATTATATAATTATTATGATATCAATTTTTTTTATTTTTCTACCAACATCACTTTCAGATTAATTCTTCCTTAAATCAACAATGGAAATTATTTTTGGAACAAAAATCTATTGGTTATATTTTCCCTGATATAATTCTTAATAATAATAGTAACAATAACAATAATAGTAGCAATAATAATAGTAATAACAATAATAATTGTAATAATAATAATAATTATAATAATAATAATAATAGTAATAATAATAATAATAATAATAATAATAATAATAATAATAATAATAATAATAATAATAATAATAATAATAATAATAATAATAATAATAATAATAATGATAATGATAATAATAATAATAATAATAATAATAATAATTATTATTATAATAATTATAATAATTATAATAATAATAATAATAATAATAATAATAATAATAATAATAATAATAATAATTATAATAATAATGTAAATAAAAAGTCATTTACAAATAAAAATGCAAATGATAATTTCAATAAGAAAGATCAAAACTCAAAAACTGAAGGAGATACTTGGCAAATAGTATTTCCATTAAATGATAAAAATAAACAAGAAGATAATGTATCTGAATCAGCATGCGCATCAAACAATGTATATACAAATGCAGAATTTCTAAATGAAAATAAAGAATTAAATAAAAAACGTTGTATGGAAATGATGACACAACAACAACAACAACAACAACAACCAGTAATGTTTCCTACAACCCGCGCACGTTTGGCGTCTCTGCGTGATCTTGGTGCCAAAACGATAGGTGCTTTAAAATTAAAATTAGCTGAGAGTAGAATGAAAACAACTGAAAAAGGTCAAATACACTTATTATTCATTTTTCTTCATTTTACAAATAATAATTACTATTATTACATTTTCTATAAATAGAAAGAATTAAAGAACAAACTACAGCATTAGCTATTATGGATGCACCTGGTTTAATACCAGAAATATTAACCACTCCATCGGGCCCAATTTTTAATGTACAATATTTAAAAGAAAGATATTTGCTGAGTGCATTACATACAATTTCCGATACTTTATCAGTAAGTTATTTTTTGTTGTCGATTAAAAATATATTAACAATTAAATTCTATTCAATTTATTTCTATTTATTATATTTAGGTACACAGCATGGATATTAGTTTAATTCCAGTATTCTTTTATAAATTGCCAAAATTGTGTAAAAATGTTATGATAACAAGTCATTTAATTTATACAATTCAAGAAATTAAAAATGATATTAAAAATACAGAAAATTTGAGCACAGATACTTTAAATAATAATAAAAATAGCATTGAAAACAATAATAGTTATAATGGTTGTAAACACAATGAAATTGGTGTTGTGAGTTGCCATTATGCAGCTGCACAAATTGGTGATGATTCAGTAAGTATATTACACCATTACATTACAACGAAATTTAATGATATAGTAACTATTACGTAAATTATTTATAAAAAAGTACAAACAATTGCTAATTGGCATTTATTACATTTTATACATTTTCCTATACTGTAATTTTTACACTGTATAGTACATTAATAGATATAATTGTAATTTCAGGAATTTCTAAGTAATGCTTTATTAGCTGTTTTTCCATTTGTAAATGAAACAATTATTAATATTTATAAATTTAGTGAAATTAATATGAATTCCGAACAAATATCCGATTATAATGATTGTATTAATAAAGATGGAAATAATCTTCATCAAAGTGCATGGGAAGAAATACGAACACCACAAAATTATGTTGAAAATCATAAAAAATTACATCAAAATGATGATTATGATATGAATGATAAAAATGTTATGCAAAATGAATTTCCAGCAATTGAAATGGATAACTGTTTAATTGTTACCGATAAAAATATATATTGTATTGAATTGAGAAATTTACCTCATGTTTTATTTTTAAATTTGGCTGCTGATGGACAATGGAAAGCATGTGAAGAATTTTGCTTAACATTTCATTTAAATTTTAATTATTGTATTGAATATGCTGGCGATGTATTTTTAAAACGAAAAAAATTAAATCAGGCTTTAGTTACTTATAGTAGTGTTAAGGTTAATTGTCAGAAATAACTATTAAGTGAATTATTATATAGCCATGATTACCTATTTACTTATTTTTTATATATTAGGTACCAGCAGTAAAAAGAGCATTAAAATTAGCTATGTGTGGCGAAAATCTTGCATTAATGCGTTCATGTGCTTTGAGTCTAAATATTGAATATATACTCAAAAGTCAATACTCTATTAGTAAACATATCAATTATTTATTGAAAACTTTAGAATATCGTAATCCTGATGGCAAACCATATAATTTTAAAGTAATTTTATATTAAAAATCGATTCTGAAAAGAAACAATATTTAATTTTTTATTTTGTATTTTGTTGTTTTTAACTAAAGGAACAATCAAATATAACAAAAGAATTTTTATCAGATTTCATATTAATTGGTATTCCATGCACAGATTTTTCATATGAAATAGATGATGTACCAAGTGGTGTACAATTATCAAGTACATCACAATTTCATTTATCAAATTTATTATTATTAACATTAACCGAAAAGACCATTAGAGAAAAAAAATGTATACCGTTATGGTAAGTGGTTTAATATATAAATTAATATTTATTTAAAAATACACAAAATTAATCCCAAAATAATTTTATTTAGGAATTTTCTTGCCACAAATAAACGATATCATACAAATATGTCTAGTATAGTTTTGTGTCAAAGTGGATTATATTCATCAGCAATATTATTAGCAAAAATAAGAGGTGCACAATTAGATACATTTTGTGGTTTAGTTGGTGTTTCAAGCCAAGAATTTGGTTTGTTCCATAATTTATACGTGCTTATTTATTAAATATTATTTAAAACGTAATTTGTTTAAATTTATTCACAGGATGGTATAATGAGTTAAATTCTATTTTATATAATCTATCTGATATTATGTTTATGGAAAGTATTATTTATTTACAAAATGTTTCTATGGATTATTTCGATGTTATTCAAAATAAAATCGATCAAATTAGTGATATTGTTTTGGAGGTAAAAAAATCAATTCTATTATGAATAAAAATTGATTGAAAATATATATATATTTTTATTTACTATAGCGATTAAAAATACAATTAGACCCATTTAGTTCTATTTTTCGACCGGTTGTTTCACAATTATCATCAAATACGGTTGAAAATAATTCAAATGAAATAAATATGGTAATATTTCAATTTTTAACAAATTACTATAAAATAAAACCACTTTATTTTTACAGGAATTTTTAGATTTTTATAAATTTTTTATCGAAACATTTATTTTAATTAATATAAAATTATATATATCTAAAAGCTATGTTGATAATTTTATTAATGCATTAAATACAATACATGTACACCATGAAGAAAAACAGGTAAAATTGAAGTATTTGTTATAATTTTAAGTTATATTCAAAATTATTAATTCTTAAATCATATTCAATGCTATTCCTGTTGTTTTGAACCTTCCACCTGCATTTCTTTTTATTGTTAATTTAATGTTATTATTATTAACATACACCTAAATACAATAGCAATTTTCCTGTCCTAGATTTTAAATGATATGAATACCGTTTTAACTAAATAACGTTTTCATTATTATTCTGATTTTAGGATCTGTATTTAATTTTAAATGTGTATAACATTTTATTGTAATAAAATTATTATTTTCAGTTTGCTATTAAAATCGAAAATTGTTCGCCGATATCAGCTGGGTTTTCTCATTGTGCTGGTATTATTGATGGTGCAGTTTATATGTGGGGATCAAATGGAGTTAATTGTGCCTTAAGCAGTATTTCTCCAGCTGGTATATTTTTAAATTTTTATTAAAAAATTAAATATATTCGTTCCATTTATATTTATTTCGGTTTATTTTTTATAAATGTTTAAGTAGATTCACCAGACCCAGTAAATGCTCCAAAATGTTTAGAATTTATTTCACATATGGGATTAGAAGTACATGCAGTTAAATGTGGACGCTGTCATACAATAATTGTTACAAATAATGGAGTAAGTATATTATAATATATGTATATATATTACGAGTTTATTATAGGGATTGTGTAATTATATTACTTTTTATAATAAGGTATATGCAATGGGTGCAAATCAATTAGGACAATTGGGAATTGGTAAGCATTTAAATCAAGCATTGCAACCGATGTTAGTTCGTAAATTTGATAGAAAAAATGTAAATTTAATTGAATGTGGACAATATCATAATGCTATTGTCGCGGATGGGAAATTATATACGTGGGGGTAATGAATATGTTTTTTTTTTCATTTGAATTATATTTTATAATGCTAATTGCTTATTTTATTATAGATGGGGTGTACATGGGCAATTGGGACATGGCAATATTGAAGATGTACATGTACCACAAGTGGTTTCTTTTTTCTCTGATAAAGTAAGTATATTTCTTTCAAATAATTAAGAAATAACATTTGACCGCTTTTATTCTACGTTTACCAGCTATATTTATTATATTGAAAATTATTAGTTTTATTTACCTTATTATGAAAACGTTTATTGATAACTAATATGGCTAAAGTTTATTTATTTTACGATTTATAAAACAAAATTAGAAATTTGGTATTGTTAGGTGGAGTGAACTAATACTGGAAATTACAATATTTTCACTCGATGATTTATAAGGTAATTGAGATTGTCCTATACATCGTTTCACCGGTGAAATGAATTAGAATATTAAAAAAATTTTAATAAGTATTTTACCTTGCATATTTATTTGCATGTACAAATTTTAATAAAAGATTTTTCCACCTAAAACCGGTTTTTGAATTTAGTTGCTCGGAATTATATTTTTGTTGTTCAAGTTCGATTTATTTATTGACCATAAATGTGCATATATTATATTGTAGTTCAAATTTACGAAGAATAGTTTGTATTATAATGCGGATCATTTAATTAGGCTGAGAGGTCTTAGAAAATATTTAATAAATAATTATATGTAATGTATTTATATTTATTTCTTTTAAAATAGAAAATTATACAAATATCATGTGGACATGCACACACACTTGTATTGTGTACTTCGAATAATGATCTTATGGAAACCATATTATATGTTTTTGGTTCAAATCATTTTGGTCAATTGGGTACCGGAAAATCTTTAAAAAATGTTAACAAAAATAATAATATTGATGTAAATAATACAAATAATAATAATAATAATAATAATTGTAATTATGATAATAGTTTCCTTAGAAGTTTAGTGCCTATTGAATTACATATAGGTGATAATATAAGACTGATTCATACCAAATTTTTTACAAATGTGGGTATATAATTTAGAATATTGTCAATATTTAAATTATTAATTTCTGTTTATTATATTCTTTTTTTTTTTTGTATTTTATTTTCCCAAATTAGTATTTAGTTACAAAGAAAAATAATCTTTATACATGGGGTTCTTCACCGCAGGCACTGCGTTTATTAAATCAAGCACGGAAGCGTACAAAAGCTTCGCAAAAAAATGAAGAGGCACTAAAAAATGAATTAAATTTATCAGATAGTTCTGAAAATGTAAAAGATACTACAACAAATAATGCTAATACTAATAATAATACGGTAACATGGGAAATAATCAATTGTAATGAATCAAATGAAAAAATCCCGTCTGTAGAAAATAATATAAAAAATGAATTTGATAGCGAATTTATTAAAATAGATGAAAACTCAAATAATAATAAAAATAAAATAATTTCTGAAGTGGACGTAGAAAGTGAAGAAAAATCTGATGACAATATAAATAGTGAAAAATTAAAAACAAAATTATCCATTGATGAAGAATATGCAGAACACTTACTTCCATCATTAGTAAATACATCAGAAGTTGATGGCGAAATAATCAAAGTATTTTATTATTTTGTTTTTCCTTTCTATTATAAAATTTAAAATTTATTAATATATATTTATTACAGGTTGCTAGTGGTCTTTATCATACTGCATTACTTACCGATAACTCGAAACTATATACATGGGGTAAAAATTTAGAAAATCAATTAGGAAAAGATACATCTCGCTCGGATGTATTAAATCCGGTATATATTGATGCTATTGAAAATCCATTATATATTGAATGTGGTGCTGATTTTACATTAGTAATGACAACACATTTTATTGTCAAAGCTTTTGGTAATAATAGTTATGGCCAGGTAATATTTTATTTATTTATTACAATTATTATGTTTACATGATTTAGTTAATACAGTGGTATCTATTTAATTATAGTGTGGACGTGATGTATCTGTTGATAAAAGTAAAATTACTGATAATTTAGTAAGACTTCGTATATCAAAACGACTTCTTCGTATACCAGATGGTAGTCAATGTATTGATATTCCTGTTGATATTAATTTACCAAGACCAAAAATTCGTTTTGGTATGGAATCAATTAGATATTTGAAAAGCTTACCGAAATTTCATCAACGTTATATAATTAGAAATAATTTAAAAGATTTGTTACCATCAATTGGAGTAACAGCAACAACAACATCAACATCTAATAATGATAATAAAGAAGTTGTTCTAAGTAATCAAACATATAATAATGAAATGAGTACCAGTAATTCCATAGCAAAAGAAATGTGGGATCAATTGCCACAAATATTATTAGAAAATGCACAATTATTGAATACTTCTTTGTCGACCAAAGAACAATATCCAAATGATTTTATACATTATTGTTTATTTATATTTCATGGTATATATGATCAGGAACGTATGCTAGAATTTTCTGTTTTAAAAGAATTTAAATTACGTGTTTTAATGTTAAATTATCGTGTTAAAGAAGCATTTTCATTATGCATTACCGATATATTTTGTTCCACACAAATAATTAAAATTTTTGAATTTTTTACAAAAGATTCAAGTGTTGTGCCAATGCAACGCGAGGATTTAAAATTTATGATTTATGAAATGTTTATACATATAATTACGAATAATTTAGATGTTAATATTATAGAAAAATTCTTTCTAAATAATTTAGATTATTACTTATTTGCTTTGGCTTTTATATTATTCTTTGATAATAATAATTCCGAATTCGAATGTCAGGTTCTGACAAAATATTCAAATTTGTTTAGTGGTTTCAAAACATTAGAACCATTAGAGGAATCTGATATAATTTTTAATGCAGTTTCAACATATTTTAAAGCTTGTATTTGCCAAAGATTAATTGATTATAAATTATAATGATATATATTGAGTTACATTAAGTTATACGTTATATTCTATAAATAATAATAACTGAACAATAATTTGTAGTTTTTTTTAATTTTCATAATATTTCAATTTAAAATATTAAACGTTTTTTTTTTAAATCAGGACAAATAATAGAAATTACCTTTTTATGTCCGTACATTCCCATCATCTGCTCCGGAATAAACAACCGCATTTACCTACATGTTGCGAGTACTCTCTTATATTGATTTTTGCTGTGCAACTGTTAATTTTGTAATTGTTCAAATACTTTCATAGTAGTATTCGTTTCTCTAACTAAATATATAGTATAGGTAGGTACAGTTTATTTTTTATTTCAAATTTTAATCAAACTGTATAAATATATATTCTATTCATTAATTTCATATCAAACAAAATACACATATACCAAAACGGAATGCGTCATCGAATAAACTCCCATATTCTCTTATATTGCAATTATTGCATATATATCGGTAAAAAAATTTAATAATATATTTATCCGAGACACAAACTATATTTTTTATATTATCTTTGCAATTCATTATTTGTCATTTTTTAGAAAATTCATGCAAATGAATTATGATTCAATCTGCAAATATTCATTCCAATCATTCATTGCCATAAATCTCAATATACATATTATTTATTAAAAAGAAATGATTTTTCAAGTGCATAAAATATTTTGATTTTGTGAAATATAATATAAAATATATTTTCCTTATACAATAAATTAGTAACAAATGTTGATTTTAAAAAATCAATCATTTAAACACAATAATCATACTTGTATTATTGTAAAAGGATAATATATGAAAACGAAATTAAGGTAATTAAAAGTCAAAATTTGTTATATGATTATCTAGTAATTTAAAAAATACAACAACAACAACAACAAAAATAATAATAAATTCTTAAAAAAATACAATTAGTGAACAAAAGAAATAGAAAAAAAACATGTCTGACCGGGGTTTTGGTACCTCTGGTGGTGGCGGTCGTTCTGGTTGGTCTGGTGATGTGCCCCAAGCAACTTCACCTGGTTTACAACCAATTGTAAAAATTGGCCATTATTTACTCGGAAATACACTTGGCATTGGAACATTTGGTAAAGTTAAAATTGGTGAACATCAATTAACAAAGCATAAAGTAGCTGTTAAAATATTAAATAGACAAAAAATTAAAAGTTTAGATGTTGTTGGAAAAATTCGTCGTGAAATACAAAATTTGAAACTTTTTCGTCATCCTCATATTATAAAATTATATCAGGTGATTTCAACGCCAACCGATATTTTTATGATAATGGAATATGTAAGCGGCGGTGAGCTATTCGATTATATCGTTAAACATGGAAAATTACAAGAACATGAAGCCCGTCGTTTTTTTCAACAAATAATATCCGGGGTTGATTATTGTCATCGTCATATGATTGTTCATCGTGATTTAAAACCCGAGAATCTTTTACTTGATCATAATATGCATGTAAAAATAGCTGATTTTGGTTTATCAAATATGATGTTAGATGGTGAATTTTTACGAACATCTTGTGGATCACCAAATTATGCAGCACCCGAAGTTATATCCGGAAAATTATATGCTGGGCCGGAAGTCGATATATGGTCTTGTGGTATAATTTTATATGCTTTATTATGTGGTACGTTACCATTTGATGATGAACATGTTCCAACATTATTTCGAAAAATTAAATCCGGTATATTTCCAATACCTGAATATCTAAATAAAACTGTTGTTAGTTTATTATGTCAAATGTTACAAGTGGATCCATTGAAACGGGCTACAATTGAAGAAATTAAAAAACACGAATGGTTTCAAAAAGAACTGCCAACATATTTATTTCCATCAGTGGTTGAAAATGATAGTAATGTTATTGATTTGTATGCAGTTAATGAGGTATGTGAAAAATTTGGTGTTAAAAATACTGAAGTGCATAATGCACTCTTAAGTGGTGATCCGCATGATCAATTAGCAATTGCGTATCATTTAATAATTGATAATAAACGTTTTGCTGATGAAGCTGCTAAAGCAGAAATTAAAGATTTTTATGTAGCTGCAAGTCCACCGGCTGTTAATTTTAGTCCAAATACTGAACGTTATGAATCGAATGCACCGTCAACGAATGCATCCACAAATACACATCAATATCAATCAACGGGACGTCCACATCCTGAACGTATAGCACCATTACGTGAACGTGTTATGGCAAATACAGCATTTCAAGGTGCTGAAAAACGTGGAACACCTGTTAAACGTGCCAAATGGCACTTAGGGATCCGATCACAAAGTAAACCGTATGATATAATGTTAGAAGTATATCGTGCCATGAAAGCATTAGATTACGAATGGAAAATAATAAATCCATATCATGTACGTGTTAAACGTCGTACAAATACTACTTTTATTGGTAAAGATATGAAAATGTCATTACAATTATATCAAGTTGATGCAAAAAGTTATCTTTTGGATTTTAAATCATTAACAAATGATGAAGTTGAACAAGGTGATGATGTTATTATGGAAAGTTTAACTCCCCCAAATTCAATGGGACAAATGCCAATGCCTCAACAACCAACTGGTCATCATACTATGGAATTTTTTGAAATGTGTGCTGCATTAATAATACAATTGGCTCGATAAAAGAAAGAAATATTTCTACATTTAATAATTTTAAAATATAATATCAAACAAATATTTTAATTTAGAAATTTAAAATATATTTTCCTTATTTTTTTGTTGACTATATGGTTTTATTATTAATATTATTATTATTATTATTATTATTATTACTATTATTATTATTATTATTATTATTATTATTATTATTATTATTATTATTATTATTATTTTATTATTATGTATTTGTTAATAATATTATATGAATTTATGTACAACTTTATAAATATCATACAAAAAATCTGTCATAGAAATTATAATTGACTCTTTCAATTTATTAAAGAAAAAAAAACAAAAATGTGTAATATGAGAAAAAAATATTTTTATGATAAAAATATATAAAATGTGTATTTTCAAAATTATAGTTAAAATCGATTAGAAAAAGAAGTAGAAGGGTAGTAGCACCAGTACTCAGACCCATAACTAATAGCACATACATTACTATACCAGCTCATACTAGCACATACATTACTATACTAATGTATACTAATATTTGTGATATTTTTTCTTATATGAGGCTGGGAACTGGGGCTTAGTACTGAATAAAAAACATGCTTATATATTTAATATTATTAAGATTTGTGTCTTTTTGGAAAGAGGCTATATTAAATGAATTACAGTTTTTAGAAATTAATAAAGTTTGCTTATAGTCATAAATTTATATGGATTTTAATTTATATAATATAATATTGTTGACAAAAATATATACGCGGTCAAATTCTATGTAATTTTTACTATATCGTGATTATATATAGAATTTTAATAAGATTTTGTTGTGATGTAATGTTAAATAGTTGTATTGTACAATTTCAATTTAATTCCTAAAAATCTGTTACCTATAAATTATTTTATGCCGGTATTATTGCACATTGTTTATCATTTTGTTAAATTTCTATTAACAACGAAATTTTCAAATGTTAACATTATAGCATAGAGTAGGCTACATAAATTAAATAGTGTCTAGAATTTTGTCATTAAACTATTTTAATATATGATGTTATTAAGTAAATAAACTTTGATAAACTCTTTTTACTCTTACCAATATTTGGATAAACTAATTGAAAAAATATTAAATAGCCTTTGTAATAGTCTTATTCTTTGTCTTTTGGCTATAACTCGTGAGACCTACGTATTATGAATTCTGAGAACTTCAACTCCTTTACTTATAAATGCGATTTAGTTTATAAACTAGTATATTTTAAAGTGATCCTAATAAATCGCAATACTTTAACTTTTGAATACGCCTCTTTATTCAGTATAATAGGTACTATGAAAATAAATGAAGTTAATAAGTATACACAGTTCATATGAAGGTATCGCAGGTAAATATTAAAATGATAAAAATATTTTTTTTACTTAAATTTAAACATTCTTTATTTCGTAATTCACAAATTTGACTTTGATTTTACTATTAACTAATTAAAAATTTAATTATTTTAAATTTTACTTAATTATTATTAATACTTATATTAATTATTATTCTTGATTAACAAAATACTTGCATTTTCATCTTCTCCAGAATAAGATCAAAGAAGAAGAAAGAAAAAGATTAAAAATTTAACTTATTTTAAATAATTTTATTGTCTTTATATTTCGGTATAAACAATGCATTTAATAGGTTGAAAAATGGAGCGAGATCGTTTTGAAAAATTAAAAATTCGTATACGTTTTTATTTTACTCTCAAAATTATTAAAATGAAAAAGGACTATAACGATTTAAAAAAATGTATGTACTTATATATACAATTATACGTTGCTTAATTCATCAATATTAGACAATTAATTTCATATTTTTAATATTTTAGTTGTTATTTTATTAGTTTTTTTTAATATTTGTTATTGTTGTTTTATTGTGACTATTATATATATAAATACATATAGCTGTTTATAAAAAATCTTAAAACGGTCTAATTAAATCATAAAAAATACAGTATTTTCTTATCATACAAATGAAAATAATATACAATGAATATTTTGTAATTTTTTTTACATTCTAAAAACCAGAATTCAAATTATATTCAGAAGTGTCTTTATCCAAATTTTATGTATTCTAAATTAATTATTTTTTTTTAAATGTAACATATTTCAGTTTATAATAAAACAATTTAAATCCGTTTTTAAATTATTTTTAATTTAGAAAAAGAATATTATTCATATATTATATATATATATTTATATTTGCTCAAATTATTCCATTACAAAAATTGATCTAGTATATACAATATAGATAGTGTAAATATGAAATGATATGTGAATTAATATATAGATTCTATATTTTATATAAATAGAAAACTATTACTATTCTACACATATAAAAACTGAATCCATATTAAATTTAATTTCGTCATCATAAATTACTAGATGGTCCATGCGATTGATATCCTTGTAATCCAGAATGTCTTGAAACAGGACGTGCATGTACAATAGCATAATGATCAGTATCATTTGGTATAGACCTTCAAGAACATATATATGATGTATATTTATTTATATATTTTAAGAATGATCACATAATTTTGAAATTGTGTATTTGATATTTTATTGTATTGTGATGAAGTACTTAATAGAATTTTGTTTTTATTAATATCTATCAGACCTATTTGAATGAATAGTTGAACCGCCACTTGTATAACCTTTATGCGCATCTCGGCCATGTAGAGAATATCTTGAGCCATATTGACTACCATGCCAACTTCTATATGGATCATATTCTTCAATTATAGATGGTTCTTTTTCAATTATCTATATTTTATTTTTTGTTGGATATATGAAATGAAAAATGAAATGTTTTAAAAATATATTATTTTTTAAAATTAACATAAAAAAAATATTTATAAAATATTTACTTCAGTTCTTGCACAACTGCAACTCATTGCTGTACATAAGAAAATGTTCATCAATAACATTATTAAGAATAACACACCCAAAGCAATTGTAAGCCATAATAACCATGGTGGTCGTACACCAGTTTCTTCACAAACACCTATTCCTGAAAAGATTGGAAATCAAAAAATACTTTTAGTTTTAATTTGTAATTATCGAAAAATTTCGATAATATTGATTTTCAGAATTTCACACGAAAAAAAGATGTAGTCAATTTTTTTAAATCTAATTTCTAATTTAATAAATATATAAACATATGGAAAAATGAATTAATTAACATTTAAAAAAGTTTCAGCATTTGATCCGATTAAAATATTTTGTATGCAGTCAATTTTGTAATACAATTTATTATAAATCGGCTTTGTATGTTATGAATTTAAATTTAAATAATCAATATTATACGTTTTATTCTAATGTTAATTATTATAATTATTACATTGTTTTTATTAGATAATTTAAATGAATTGCAAACATATTCTTTATAAAATAATATTTTATTTACTGTATTTAATAAAAAAAACAAGTAAATAAACCTACTAGTTACATCTGCTGGATCTAAAGCGAAAACTGTTGTTGCTGCTAATAACATGCCGTCATCCGTTTGAGCTAATGCGCGTCCACCTTTTACAGATGAATCACATTGATCACTTTCTGAACATCCACCATTACATTGTACTATATCACATTGCAGATTTACTTCAGAGCCTATTTGTACACATGGGATCATAAGTAATTAATTGTGACATCAATTTATATATTAAAATTATAGTGTATGTACACCTATGTACCTTCTGGAAAATTAAACATAGATTTTATAATAGCTGTTGCTTGATTTCCGTCTGAATTTGTTTTAAATTCTGATATTATATTTGGTTCAATAGTACAACTATTAACATATAATTAAAAATATTAATTTAATATATTATATTACATATATAATGTGTGTGTGTGCGACTGTGAGTGAGAGAGTGTGTGTGTGTGTGTTATTTATTGATAATATATATTATTAATTAATAATAAATTATTACCCTCTATCATTTATTAATGGCATAGTAATATTTTTCTTACTAAATGCAAAACAATTTTTTACTCTTATTCCATATGTTCCATTTGGTTGTTTAACTTCAGCTGTAAGTGTATATTCTCTACCACGTACAGTTTCTCGTACTCTACGATTATTTTCCATAACTTTTAAAATAACTTGTGAATTGTCATCTCTATAAATAGAAGAACAAAATTATTATCATTTATTATATAATAAATTTAAATAAAAGTTATATTTGATATAAACAATTTAGAGTAAATTAATTGTCTGTAAATACTCTTGAAGCCCTTAATTTTTATTGAGAAAATCAATAAAACTTACTTTGGAAAACCAATTTTACCACATGTTATTACATATAATTTATCATCAGCTAATTCTAATGTTCGATGCACTCTTACTGCAAGTTGTACTGATCTCTCACCAGCTCGCTATAAAGTAATTTTGAAAAATTAATTAAGTTTTTTGTTATACTTTATTTACTTCGGAGAAAGAATTTTGAAAATGAAAATATAACATTTGTAAATAAATTTTATAAGTTAAAATTGAAAATATTATAATGAAAATGCATTTATATTTTTTTTTTTTGAAAATTTATATATTAATTCATTGGTGCACATGCACCTAATTTTTTTTTTATTTTATATTAAATTTTAAAAGTAATATATGAATTTGTTATCTATCATATTCAGTGTATATCTCATGCAAATAAAACATATGCAAGAATAATATAATAAATATACATTACATGTGATGTTAATATTTCTGAAAATGTGTAATAATTGTTCATTTATTTTATCTAATAAAATGCGGGAATTAAATAGAAGTACTCTAAATGAATGAGAATGAGAATGAGTAAATATTTAGGCTTATAATTAAACTTTATTATATGTATAATTCATTCACACAATTTCTAAATAGGTTCTTCAGAATTATTTACACTTAAAATTTAAATGGTGTATTTTACTATTTTATTCTATATAAATAAGCTATAAAAAATCTTTGAATTTTAATTTCAAGTTTATGGGAATATTTAATCTATCTATTAGTATATTATATATACTAAACAAAATCGCTTATGAGTTTAGATATAATACAAACATTACGCATACCTATACACTATATATATACTATATATAAACAGTATATTAAAATATTAATGTAATTATTTTTGAAACTTACATCACCATTCACATTGCTTACTAATATTCCACAATAATCACTTTGTCCTTGTTTTGCCAATAAATTTAAACTTAAACCAACCGAATTACTTCCATCACCGAATACCATACAATTAGCTGTACGATTATCTTTTGCATGTACAGCTCCATAATATGCATTCGGCAACATTACTTTAATATTCATAACACCAGATTTACATGTTGCTGTAACGGTTGGTGTAAATTCAACTGGTTCATCTTGTGAGTATACCTATAAAAAATAAGAAAACAAAATTTATGTTTAACAGTAATTTGAAATCATTTTAATTCCTAAATTATTATTTTATAAGAATAAGAATCAAGATTAAAATTAAATTACTGCGAAATAAAGATTATTACAGTAATTTTGTATAATTTTGTTTCAATCTGGTGCCTGAATAGGTACGACAGCAAATCCACAATTAAAGTTTTTAGATTTTCAAATATATAATATTATTTATATGCAACATATGTATAGTTTCCGCAATGAATGCTGCAATACAATTTAATATGTGTAAGTAATTTTTATGTGTGTAATATAGTAAATTACGAATATATATTTTATTAAATTAGGAAATAATTTTATACTAATTATTGACATTTCTGTATTTTTTTATTTTAACTAAAAGTATTACGTAATGAAATCAACAATATATATATATTTTTCTAATTTAATATTTTAATATTTTTTATAGTCATCAATTTTATAAATAATATATAAATCTATAGTGATAGTTTAATTTATATTTGTTTATTCTCTAAAAAAAAATAATTATACAACTTTTTACATATGTATGTAGACACCCATGTATTACATACGAGTAAAATATGATATTTATAATAATTTATTATTATTTGCTATTTATCTATATGTAGTTATGAAACAATTTTTATATTAATTTTTCTTTATATTAAAATTTTATTCACACATACATACATTCATTCCTACACAATGTATATTCGTTTAAACCTTAAATAGGTGTCTTTTCAAGAGTTATACACGGTTCAATAATGATAGGATAGGTGTCGCTTCTCAAATCATATTTTATATTTTTCCTTTTATTACATTTCTATTGACCTTTGACAAATCTTCGCTATATGGCACGTTTAACACTTTAACGATTACAAATGTAGGTATTTTATTTTAAAAATCAGTCAGGCTGAGTAAACTTATAGAATACAATATTTATTCCGTATATATTAGTATATATTATGCTATGAAATTTTGACAGTATGTGCGAACAATCGAAAACAAATATTAAAAGCAAAGTCGATTTTTTATTTATTAGTTTAGGCACATGACTTTAATTTCAAAGTTGTATTGCTCTTAAAAAAACACCATTATAAATAAATATTTATAAATATATAATAAATTAATAATATATATTCGACATTAAAATATCTTATATTTTGCACCCACACTTTGGCAATGGCAATATAATACGAGTATTATATTATAGTTTATTAATAAATAATAATATACAAATTACGATAAATTGCAATATCTATATCATATATTTGTATTAATAAACATAAATACTATACGTTATATGGTATGTTTCGTAATAAATTCAAATATATCTCTGTGATAGAATATAAAGTTTATTTGTACGCATATATAATTTATTATATTATATTGATAAAGTATAAATATTGAGAAAAATCGCATTATAACTAGAAATGTCTTCATCACATCTATTCGCCTATTTCACGAATATATTCATTTAATTTTGATTTTAATCATAATGTTTTACTTTGCTATCGATCACAGTAATTTCCCAGAAATTATAATTATTCCTTAAGGAAAAATCATAAATTATAGGTGTATTTCGAATTTTGAATTACTTTAATATTATATAATAAATTATAAGAAGTGTTATTTTTTTAATTTGAATTTGAATTATGATCATGTGTCAAACTATGGCAATTCGATTTTTAGTTGCCCATTATTTAATTTTTCCAATTATAGGTGTCATTTGTTTCTTTTCAAATTGCTTAGATATGGTCAACCATCTTATTTGTTTAAGTTAATTCTATTTGCCATTTAGAACATTTTCATCATTTTTTATTAATTTATATAAACATGTATTTTTAAAACCAAAGACAAACATAAATGTCGTAGAGGTATTTAAAATTTAATCTAAGGATGAAAGTAATATCATATATTACCGTAATATGTAAATAACATTTTTTATTTCATATCATAAGCAAATAGCAATTTATTAAATGATCCGGGATTGCAAAATTTTGCCATTTTTGGATATTTAAAATATTACCAACTGTTCATATAATTAGTTTTAGGAGAAACTTAGGAGAGCAATAGAAGACCATATTTTTCAGTAAATATGAAATAGGAACAAATATTTGCTTCTTTATAATTCTAAGAATTAAGTTACATCTAAATTTATAACTAATTATATTTTTATTTTAATACGTACATCTGTTGAAAATTAGTAGTTATTATTATACGATAAGTTTGTAATTACCATTCCATATATAGAAATGACACTATGTTTACATTTAAATTCATTTCATTCACAGATGACAAAACTTATAGGACAAATAGCATAACATTAAATTGACCTATATTAATATTCATATAAATAACAACAATTATATATATGTATATATAATAAAATTATATTAATACTAATTATGTTTTATTTGTTCCCGGAAAAAACAACAAATAAATAAATTTTCGTTAAAAATTAGTAAAAAAAAAAAATTAAATGTATATAGAATAAATTCAAATACGTGTGTTTAACAACAAAATACAATATAATTAATTTTTCTTTTTTCTTATATTAATTATGCAATAATATAATTTATTATAAAATTAATGAATATAAATTATTGTTTACTGTTTCTAATAACTGTATGTGGATATTCTTTGTTTAATTTTTTTTTTTTTTTTTGTATATATTTTAATTAATTTATACGTAGGTACTAATAATTATATACCTACTAATATATTGTTATGTGTATAATAAATATAGTTCATTTATATCTTATATAGTGTATATTGTGTACATTACTATGCCAATTTATCAAAACAATACAATATATTTATTATACAGAGTGTTTTTTAAGCGTGATAAAACTTCAAATTTGTATAAAACAAAAAACTGTTATAATTACTTTTATTATTATTTTCTATATGCTTTGATAAATCATGGTTGAACTGTTAATGACATTTCAGTAACGTGTGGAATTTTATTTCAAAAGTCAGTCACAAAGTCTGCATTTGTCCGGTTACTGCTATTATTTGTATCCAAATTTTCACAAGAATAATATTAATGTAATATGGTTTCAATATACATACTGTAATATGCAATAATCATTGATTTATTTAAAACAAAAATCAACGAATTAGTCATAAAAAAAAATTGGCAAAATTGAACCGATCGAATGCACAATATGTAACAGCTGGCTTAATATCAGACCATTTACCAAATTTAATTATATTATTTATTCAAATTTAAAGTTCTATCAAGATTAAAAAAACATCCTGTATACGAGTATATACGTAATAAAATTATAAATATTACCATCAACAAAATTCAACAAATAAAAGACATATATACCTACATATAAAATAAACTCGATTTTAGTAATCAGAGCATAATAAAATTATTAAAATAATGTGCAATATAATGATAATTGAGTTGCAGAACAATGAACTTTTCATCGTCGAAACAAAAGAGTTTTATTATTATTTATTTATAAAATGAATATCAAATATTTATTGGTAATAAGCCATTGTATCGTATACAAATGTACAAATGAAATATATACCTTTTATAAGATATATTCTATTCGACTAAAACAAATATGTTGCCAAAATACAATTAATGTTATATGTAAATATCATATCACATTACAAATATAAATATTTGTATTTATTGTTAATAACTTAAATATGAACCTAAAAGTGTCCTTTATATTAATCCAGTAATGAATATGAACTATTACAGAAATTAGTAAAATTCCAAAACTTTAAGTATACCCGCTTGCTTGGCGTAAACTAATGATAATTCAATTTTATTGTAATTATTTAGTAACATTTTTAAACTAATGAATACGTAATCATAATTGTGAAAATAATATATTGGCAAACGACAAACTATATAAGTATGATCAATGTTTAATTATAATCATCTTCTGTTTAACAACAATAGAAGTTCATTAAAAATCCTGAAGAGTACATAACTCGATGTATCAGCTTCATTTTTCACTATAAAAAGATGGACTGCACTTTTTAAATCTGGTCGTATAAGCGTTGCATGACCCACGCGAAAGCTGCTATAAAACCACAAATCATTCAACAATAATCATAATATATGATGACCGAAGAGTGAAAGTACGGGAAATTAGCATAAAGATTTACACATAAAAAATGTATGTGAATGATATGTATTTGCTAATAATTAAATAAAAGTCATACGATTGTGGTTTCGCAATCGCATTGTCGTAAAACAATGGATTGAACTTGTATATCAACAAGAATTATCTTTCAATGTTAGGTGGATCGAGATAATATATAATAATCCTTTTTTTTATTTTTCAACAAACAATAGAAAAGTAAAGATACTATTTTCTTTTTCTTTTTAAATCAATTGGCTTACAAAACAGTTTCTTCTTTATTAAAAATTGTAAAAATTTACATATATAATTTTAATTACCAATAATTTAAGTTTAAGGCTCAAATGATCTGAGAACAATTCAAAACTCTTTAACCGAACTAAAAATTGATTTGAAATATTTGACCACTTATATGTTATCGCTTTTTGAAAAAGCTAACATTCTCTGCGGAACATACATACATACATATAATAAGTGACGACTGAACTTTGCGTGTTGATTTTCATTTTTGAAGTCATGCATTACATTTACCATATTATTATTTATAAAGATTTTACTAAAGGCCACCTAAAATCTATTTTTTATATGGTAACAAAGAATTCGTTAATAGTAATTTTAAGAAATTTCGTTAAATATAGTATAAAAGTATTCAAGTATTCGTATCGTAAATAAATAGTTTATTTTATTTAATGAAATTATATTTGCTAACAAAACCAATAAAACATTAAACACTATATAGTTGTTCCTTCCTACTACTTCAGTCTTACTTCTTAATTCACCATTCGTAAAGAATCATATTATATGCATATGTAAGTTTAATATATATTATATGTATTATATACAAAGAAATATAATTAGGTTTTTCACGATTTTTTTTAGTTTATCTTATGCATGAGCTTAATTTTTTTTGTATTTATATTTTTTAAGACATTGTCTGTTCAAGACAAATAAAAAAAACTTGTTTTATACTTTTGCGTGGGACAAGGCCAACGAAAAGCAAATACCTTTACTGTGTACATATATTTATTTACTCGTACATGCAAACAAATTCAGAGTAGGTATATGTAATATAACATATATGATAGAGACAGAAAATACAAGTTGAATATGTTATTAGTTTTTAGTACTTCAATATTGATTTGTACAATGATAATTTTTTTTTATTTTTATTTTAAATACATTAAATAAAATGACAAATTTATATTATTTGCAAATCAATTGATTTTATTGAATGATAGTTTTCTAGTATCGCTTCAAATTCGAATATGAATAGACTTAAGAATGTTTTTAATCATAATTGCTTGACTCATAAACCAAATTACAAGTGTTAGAATTTTGATAGTTCATTAATCTTTTATAATAATTTATGTATTAATATAACCAGTAGTCGATTATTGATGTAATTCATCATCATTAATTATTTAATTTAAACAAAGATTTAACCACCATCGATGAAAATTAAGTATAATATATTTCTCAAAAGTATACGTACTTCGATTATATGCAAAGAAGCGGCGTTAATGTATACAATTTTGTAATATAATTGAATATCTGAATTTTAATGATAAATTCATTGACCTCAAATGCTTACAAAAACTTGTAAGTTTATATGTACATTTTACATTAATTTATTTATTACATGTGCGTGCATCGGCTACGTATCACTATTTGGAAATTTGCATAAATTTGATTGTATTTAAAAAAAAAAAATAATAATAATAATAATTATCTTGATTTAGTCAATTTTCTGTCAGTTTTTATTTTCATTTTAATGGATTGAACATTTTTTTTTTAAAAAGAGTGATTATTTTATTAACTATATTTATTCGGGTTTTACTCGTCATAAATGATATTAAATTTGTTAACCTATGCTATAGATATCCAGTATCACAATATCATCATATTCTAAGCTCAATATATTGTAACTGATTGAATATATAAATTCATATATAAAATTCAATCTATAATTATTTTATTGTAGGTAAATATATTTTTTTCAAAGCTCTCTACGTATATAAACTAACAGTAATTTAGTTTTTAAACGCGAAAACAATATATCTCGTAATTAAACCATTTGTGCTCTAAAAAAAAAAAAGGATAAGTTAAAATAAAATTTTCCAATACCGCAATTATG
Source organism: Bibio marci (assembly GCA_910594885.2). NCBI lineage: Eukaryota > Metazoa > Arthropoda > Insecta > Diptera > Bibionidae > Bibio > Bibio marci. Next base: position 10,479,878 of record OU343114.1, read on the forward strand.
CAATTACATTAAATTCAATTTGTACTTGTGTTTATATACCATATATTTATAGACAACCACGCTACTTAAAAAAAGAGACTAGCGCAAAAATCGAATTTCTATCAAACCAAATCTTATATAGTATTTGTGTTCAATACATCGATGTGATATAGTAATATCTAAATAAATAACATATTTTTAAATTTAATATTTCTTCAGTTTAGCTAAATTATTATTGAAGAAATGTATTCATTTATTTTAATAATATAAATTTCAAAATAAAAAATCCATGAAGAAACTTAAATTTACACAGTAAATTTTTTCCATCAAAATCAATTTAATTCGTATTTATTGGTGGTTTGTGAGTTTTTCCATATACATATGTAATATACATAACAGATTTGATGTTCATTGGGCAAATAATTACATAAATTTCATTCATTGTAAATATATATATACTATACATATATTAAACTATATACACATAGAAATATTGTAAATCTTCAATGCAATATTTTAACATTTATTTATTAACTACATAAAAATTAAATAATAAATTTATAATTTTATTATGTTCTATACATATAAATAAATTGGTCGCAGTAATGAAACATATAAAGGTCATACTTCTTTACTACGTGTGTATACGTATATGAATACAAAGAAGATAATCCAAATGAAATTTTCAACCAATTATTTTAATTAAATACTGAAACAACAAGAAATTACCATCTCGTGTATATTAGTTATATATATATATATAAAATATATATACAGTTAAATTACACACATTTCACATTTTATTGATAAAATTGTTATGTATTTATTAAAATATAAACGTAACTTAAAATTTTCAATAGATATTGTTACAATATAAGTTGTTTTAGAAAACATATTATAATAGTTATTATTATTGTTAAATAATTTATATATAAATAATTAAATATATAAATAGAGACATCACAATGCGAGTATATGTATAGATAGAAGAAAAATGAAACTGAAATTTTCTAATGTATATAAGGTTTGAATAATAGATGTGTTTGTCTGGATATTATATATTATAATTTTGTATAAATATATCTAATTATTATTAACATATAAAGAACACGCGATATTTAATATACTTTTAAAAATACAACAAATGTAATTATTTTTCCATTTTTAATATTCATTCCTTTACTCGGTAAACTATATTTAAAAGAAACATTATTCATTGATATTTCGTAAAAATATATATATATTTTTTTTTTATTAAGTTATTGGCATCCCCAAAGCTTAAAATATATTGTTAAACTATAAATTCAATATGTTGAAACGATAATCGGAAAAAAGTTTGTTTGATGACAATGTTTGGATAATTATTATAACTTAATTATAAAGTATAAACAAGAAATGATGTGACCATAAATACTAAATATATTGAAAACTATATATTACTATTGAAATGTGTCTTAAATTCTTAATCATATGTCGATTAAAATATAAATAAGATTTTGTTATTAATAATTTTCTGCATATAAATGTATAATCGTACTAATATTTAAAGCTTGATTTCTTTGTGAATGCAATCCATATAAAATTTAATACAATAAATATTTATACTTTATTGGTAAGTAATACAACTAAAATATTTAACGTAGGTCGTAGACATATTTTCTATATTTATATAATGTCATCTGAGAAATTGCATATTATGTAATAATAAATTATTTCATTTGATTAGACATATAGATTTATAATTCAGATATATTTATCCTGAGAAACGAATTTCGTATATTTACAATTACCAACAGAATAATTCTCTATCTAAAATATAATAGATTAGCTGGTCAGATTAGATGGAAAGATGCAGTAAGTGATGGTTTAATATCCCCTGAATTTCGCGATTTTGAAGACGTTAGCTGCGGTGAAGACGATATATATGCAATATGTTTCTATAAAATTGTATACTTTAGCGATTCTATTTATGTACAATTCAAAAAATTCAAATTTTCTAGCTTCGCATTTTGTTGCAAATTGAAAAATCGTGTAAAAGTGAGAAATAACAAGCGTATATGAAGTGTGTATATGACAATTTACAAAACATTCAAATTATCACCACTTATTGTCTAGACAAATATAAGCGTACACAATACACACATTTAATCTGTCAACTTAATATTAATAGTAATGCGAAGTGGTTAAAGTCAGTCAAAAATATCATATTACACTAGTATATACCGAGAACATTTGTTGTATGATTGTTACAACAATATATCATATATATCTCTGTTACGGGATTGTTGTTTAAATTGTACATAAACAAATAAAATTTATATGGTAATTTTATAAAAAATTTGGAACATCAAAATATAATGGTTATATAAAAACAATGTGATGAATATCAATATTTTATAGTATAAGAGTATCGCAAAAAATGAAATAATATACCTTGACTAAAATTAACAAATATTAGTATTATAAACTTTAATTCCAAATGTAGATATAGTTTTAAATAAAATTGTAGCTCTCAAAAATTAAAAAATCTCTTAACTTTTTTATGTAACGCGACATTTACAATTTTTAAATATATTCATTTAGGTGTGTCATATCATTCAATAGAAAGAAAAACATAAAATAACTATAATAATGTTACGTGTACAGATTTTATGAATTCATTGTACTTATACGCATATATTTATATATTAATTTCAATCAAAATTAATACACAACAGTGACGGCAGGCTCTTTAGTATTACATTTACAAATAAATTTATTAAATATAATAGATGATGTATTGTTTGGCTAAAAAAAATCATATGAATAAAGTGTCATAATTGATTCTGATTCAGACATACAAATGATTTACAAAGTTATATTTGTTTTATGATACCTATAAATTATAAGGTAAATACAACTAACGTAAATTCTTATGTAAATTTATATTAATAATAAAAATATCAACGTTACTATATTTTATGCACATATTGTAACATCATTTCTATAATATATAGCATATAATTGCATGAACATCTTTTAATATTAATTGTATTTTGTCTTGAATAAAAAAAAATCACAATATATATGTGCAAAATTTTTAAAAACATTGCATTGTCAATAAGATTTATACAAAATGAACACATGTATTCATACATATATATCAGTGGTGTCTCGGAAAACCGATTAGATATTTGTCAAAGCTTATGCTTTTAGTATATATAGTTTATGGAAAAAACCTTTTGGAAAATCGATTTTTATGAATAATGTTTTGTTTTTTTAATTATATTTTTATTATTTTTTATTAAATTAATTGAACAATTGTTAAAAAAATTCAATAAATTTTTTATAGAATTACATTTTTAAAATCGATTGATCAGTGAAAATTTAAAAAAACAAAACAAAAATGTAATAATTTTAAGTGAACACCCAAAAATGGTACAAAAATTCGTAATACATTATTATTTAATATACAAAATTTTATCAAATGGAAAATCGGTCATCTTTTGAACTTGTGAAACGATTTTTAAAATTTCTTTTACGAAATTTGGGAAATATATTAAATTTAGATTTTATATTTAAAAATTAAAATTATATAGCCGTTATGTCAAAAAGTTCATCCATATAAGTCTTTTTCCCAGAAAATTTCATTTTCTTTTCCTAAGACTTACTTACTTAAGTACTAAACCTAACTAATCCAATTTTATTCACTAATTTAACGGAAATTAAATTGTGCAGGTATGTATATATTAATTAAAATGCAAGTATGTACATATATTTACAAAATGAATATAGAATACAAAATTTTAGCCTTCTCAATATTATCATATATAATTTTGTTTATGCATTGTATATAGATATTTATACAGTGGTATATAATGTACATAAAACTTATATATAGTAATTATATATAAACTATATATTATGACTCATAAAAGTGTACAAGGTTATTATTGATAAATTAATATATGATGTTATTATAATAATATGCGTATTGAATATAATTAATAGAAATAAAAATTAGTTATTTTTCTAATAATATATTAGCATGCGAAAATCAAATAAAAATAATCTTAATCAATTCATATTCTCAGTATTAAAATTATAGGATATTCAACACTGTGATAATAATGCATAACCCGACATAATATAAATTTTAAAATGTAAATTAATTTTTATTATCATTTTAAGTTTTCGACATTTTCACTTTTTTATTGTTGTGTTTGGTTAAGCAATAAATATTATCAAATAAAAAAACAAAATATTCGATTTCAATGTTTTTTTTTTTATTATTTTTCAATATGCAATTCCATAAATTTCACTTATTTATCAAATATATATGTATTTAGAGGTGTGCAAATTGAAAATACTCGTTTTATAATAGATAGTGAAACTCACACTGAATGTATTACGCGGTGAATCGGTATGACGTGTACTTGAAAATTTCATTTATAACCTTCAAAGCGTAGTATATTTTTATTCGCTGAAAAATGGAAAAAGTGTAGTACCAAATGAACGACATATTGCAGGCAGTATTATTATTTTGTTTTCCTTTAAAAAATCCGCTGCTGAAATTGTGATTAGAGATTAAAAATGGATTTATTATAAGAATCCTAAGTGGAAAAAACTTGAGTACAGCCAATGCTGATAAGGTTATGCTCTGTATTTAGTGGGATCAAAAAGGTGTTGTGTATATGTGTATGAATCACTGATGATGTCTACCGACGTTGACTAATGCGTTTAAAGCAGGAAGTGATGAAAGAACGACCAAAATAGATGAAAATAGATAGTAAAAATTAATTTTTCATGACATGACAATGCCAAACCTCATACTGCAAACTTTATAAAAAAAAATTAACAGTACTGGGATGTTCTATCCCACCAGATGTATTCACCAAACATAACTCATTCAGACTACCAAATATTCCTGTTGATGCAGTTAGGCTTTCAAGACGTACTATTCACTTCTTATGAAAGCATCCGAAATTAACTCGATGAATGGATCGTCTCAAAAAATGAAGAATTCTTCAGACAAGGTATCCAACAATTACCTGAAAGATGGGCGAATGTGTTAGCTTACAATATATCCAACTCTGATTGAAATATTAATATTATATAGCCAATTAATAAAAGTGCCTTTTTTGCATTAAAACGGTTATTTTCAATTTGCACACCTCATATAACCCTGACAAAATGTATATGTACCACGTATTTTAATTTAATTCACATTAAAATAATAATTCATTCACATTTTTACAAATTAATATATGTATTTTTATACAATATATAAAGTCGCAACAGTTTTATGTAATTTTTTTTGTAAAATTAGAATTTGTTTCTTAATGAAAAATATACTAGTATTATATTTACGCAAGTTATATACGAATATACCTTGATAATTAATAAATTACAATTTTATCGACACGAATCACATATATAGAGAGATATACCCTAAACTCCTATATTGCATTTTTTGTTGAGTGAACCAATTACTTTATACAGAAACACGAACATGTACGTACAAGTATAAAGTATACAAACATACATATATATTATACGCTGTTTTTGATTTAAGTATAGTTTTTGTCTTTTTACATAAAATATAGCTATAACTGAATAAATGTTAACAATTTAATTAAATTTATGTTTGAATTTCTTTTTGAAAGTTCAGATTTTATAAACTTTTAATTATATACATATATTCGTATAAACATGAGTTCATCCCAGAAACTATAAGATTGAATACCATTGCATTACCATACCACACAATAACTTTGACATCGATAACATCGGCATAAAATAACATACTTTATAATCTCGACGATTATTATATTATCGAAGTTATTATGTAAAATGCCGATGGTATTCGATCTTATATTCTTACGGTTTATCGGGTGTTTCGCTTTGTAATCTTATTATTATTCTTCAATATAAGAAAATTTTTATTTTTAAATATTGCAAATAATAAATAATAATTTCTAAAAAAAAAAAAAAATTAAATATTATTACTTAACAAAATAGCTATTGTATAATAAAGTTATTTATTTCATATTCAATTATATATTATTCATACAAATATAAATAATTCTTTTTATATTCATTATAATTGATAATAATAATATTATTTAATATTTGCTATAAAAAATATAATTCTCATTTTTATTGTATTTCCTGTTGTGATGTATGAGATACACATTCTATTAATATACAAAAGCTACATCACAACTGTATTATTTATTATTTATTTATATATGTAATATATAAGCAACAACTAAATATACGTCTATATTATAGCATTATTTACACACAACAATTTTACATTCATTCACATTGTAATTATGTTTTGAGTTTTTTAATGTTTAACTATAATGTAATAATAATAATAATAATTATTATTATTATTATTATATTATTATTATTATTATATCAATATAATAATTGAATTCAAAACATTGGGCGACATTGTACAAGGTCACCATGAGTTTTATTTAGCATCCAAAAATACTATTTATTTATTTTTTTGTTATACACCTATATAGAGTTTTTTTTTCAAAATCCTACGCAAAAAGTTTTTAAATAAAAACGGACATATTTTAATATATTAAATAATTATTATTACGTCATTTTAGGCATCATACACAATATATATATACTATATATATATAATGTTGTGAACGGATAGAAAATGCGAATTTGTGTACATCGATAATCAACTTACCGCAAAGCAACGTGCAACTGTTTGTTAATATATGATCAAGAGATCTTATGTACTTAAATATAAGACAATATAAATGATAATTTAATTCATTAAAATTCGTATAACAAATATCATTAAGTTTAGTTACTTATATTATTGTAATTTTTAAATTATTCTCTTCTTTAATGCAGATATTAGATATTAGACATAAAGAAAGATAGAGGGAGATAGGCTAGTTCCATTTTAAGTGTAAGTGAACGTATTAACTTAACCGTTTGAGTGCAAATCGTCGCTATAGCGACGAATAGGTAATGCGCCAAAATTGCATAGCACTCAAACGGTTAAAAGTGATTTAAAATAATTTTGTGCCGACTATAAACCATAAAGCCATAAATGCTTAAGAAATATTTTGGTAACTTCATAGCGATATTTAGCGATTATTGCATTATAACGCACCTTATCATCGTTCGACATAATTATTGTTTTATTTTACTAAAAATTATTGACATTTATGCAAAAAATATGTAAATTGCATTTAATAATAAAATTTATAAAATAATTATTATGGAGATTATTTCCAATTTAATTTTTTTTTAATTTTGAAATAGGTATATCTTCATAATATATCATATTGATTTAACTTATTTCTAGCTATGTATACAAATGTAATTTATGGTAGTATTTAAATTTTAGATATATAATATATTTATTGGAAAATATTATATGACAATAGTTATACGTATATATAAATGTGGAAAGAAAGTTTGAATTCAACAAAGACTTATACATATTTTGTTTATATTTATTGTCTATATAACTTTTGAATTTTATAATGTAGCCCATAAAAGTTAAGTAAAATCCTACACATTTAAGCAATTAATTTTTACAATAGAAATATATGTGTAAGTAACTAAAGGTCACTATAATGTAATGAATTTATTAGATTGTTAAATGAAACTTGCCATACACATTCAAATCATTGTAATTAAGATGATAAACACTATTATTTATATATATCATCATCTGTTTTCCTCAGTAATTAACTTTATAAAATTTATTTATAAAAAGATAAATTTTAGTATTCTACATATCTTTGCTATATTGTTTGTCAACTAAGTTGATACCTCACATGGAATATTTGGAAATAATGGTAAATATTCAAAAGGTTTTATGAGAATTTTAAATTTATAGTATAGGTAAATTATAAGAATATTCGAAATATATATAGATAGACAAATACTTTCTAACAAACATTCTTGCATAGACAACAAAATTAAAGGTAATGCCTGCACAGAGCTCTCACGATTTTTTAATAGAAATAATATATAAATCATATATTAAAGTAACAAAATATTATTTCGAAAAACTATACCACTCACTATAAAATGAATTCTGAATAATTTTCGAAAGGTCATTCTGTATGTATTCATTCCATTTAAGGAATTCTGTATATGAATTCCAAGTAAGAGATTCGGGGTGCACTTCTAGTAAAGGCTTCATATGCATACCTTGTTGAATTATATTAATTTTGTGACTGATATACATTACCCGTTTAGAAATATTAGGGATTTTGCACCACTAAAAAAGCAAAAAGAGTTGGTCTACAAATGTTCAACAATTTACCCTTTAATTTAGAAAATATAAATAATTATATACCTTCAGCTTAGTTGCTGATGGGTACTACTCATTTGCTTAAGTACAATGAATTATTTTTGTATAACTGTATGCATCACAATCGGGACAATTTATATCTCAGCCATATCTAATAAATATATCGCGACGTCCAAAATGCTTTGTTATGGAGGCCATAGGAATAATATATAACTTTAATAATACTATAATAAACTAACTTAATTATATATTTGAAATATTCATATATATTACATTACGATTACATATCACTATCCGTGGGATAATATATGTGGAAACTGTGGTTTTTATTGTAGTAATTTTATGGAATATTTTATATATTTGAGAATTAATTTTCCACAATTTTGCAATATTAATAATTTTAATAAGCCACAAAGGTTTTATTTATATATTTAAAAGAAAAATTATTTAAATATGTCAATAAAACAAGCAATTCGTTGAATAATTATTATAGAAATAAAAAAACTCCTAATTCGTTTCTAAAAGTATGGTATTTTTTCAAGACACGCAACCATATGAGTATCTATATACGAATATGTAATACAGGCAACTTTATATGGAAATAATAATTTGTCTTTAATATATACATACAATTATAGATGCGTAAATGAGTATATACGTTAGGGAACGGATAAATATGGAAATAAAAAAATTAATTTTAATTAATAGAAATACTGCAATAAACGATTTTAATAAAAAAACTAATTTTATTGTTTTCTTAACATTTTATAATTTAATTTAATTATTTGATGTATATACTTTACAAATGTGTGTTTGTATTATAGAATTGTAGTTTTTTTTTTTTTTTTTTTTTGAAGTCATATTTTGCTCCTAGTGGAGCTTTTATGTCATCTAATAAAGCTTTCATTAAAACCAAATTGGTAAATTACTCCGCATGAGAATATATAACAATTTACCAATTGTGTACTGTACTGTACTGTAATTAACGAAAGATAGATGTTTTCATAATACTATTATTTTTGTATGGGTGATTAACCCATAGTTATGTGTGTGCAGACATTGTTAATCTTTGAATAGAGTCCAACACCATGGTTTCAAAGATATCCGTTTTTCTTTTTATTCCATCAACGAACAAATGGTCATCCAGGAGAAAAATTTTAGTATTAAAATAAATACCGAAAAATTCCCTATGAAAAAATAGCGGATTTAAACCCTCTATACTTCATGATTAATATATATAATATATATATATTTATATTTCGGCGCTATACAACTGCGCTACCGAGTGGTAGTAGTACTATATCTATAAATACGATATATGTTATATACAAAAATATATTCTTATAAATATTTACATATTTATATTATATGACGTATATGAGTATTTATAAAATTAATATAATAAAAAGAATTCTTTAATATTTTTATTTTAATTTTAAATGGAATGGAATGAGTAGGTTAAAACTTATGTAATAAATAAACCTTGTGTTAATATATTTCAATAATATACAAATAATTTGATATTTATTTGCATATACTTGTATATTAATATTTTCAAAATTTTAGATACATGAGCACATGTTTCACAAATATTTATATTTATTTATCCATTCACCATCATATAAACATATACATAAATTCGATGTCTCATATGATATATTCATACTATTTTCGAGAAAAACATGATGAAGTCATGATTATATATAATAAATAAATAATACAGCGAGTCTTATTGAAATGTTATAAATAATTCTGTATCTAGATAAAGGCATATTATATTTTAAATAAATACATATATGATCTATCTATAAACATAAATATGTATTTTGTTACAAAAAATTAATAACTCTAGATAATTGGCGTAAAATACATACAACAGAATTTGTTGAAATAATACTAAGTTATTAAAAAAAAAATTTGTTAATTTTCTAAAATTATACTTACATAATTTATGAATCCAAATATTAATATCCAATATAAATTACTAACTTTAGTTGAAAATACCATTTTGATGTTTAATTTTTTTTTCTCCTCTAAATGAACTTATATTACTTAATTTGAACTATACAAAATTGATGAAAAAAAATATATAAGATTATTTGATATATAACAAAACATAATTATTTTAATTACATTAATTCACTTTATTTATTTATAATGAAAATTTTCTCACATAGAAAAGGGAAATTTGAAAATTCATTCAACTATTACAACGCTTTTGGATTTGTATATATATTGTATTATACTACTGAACATGTTATTCGTTAGATGTTTATATACTTTCACATATATACTAATAATAATATATAATTTCAAGTTTATTAAAATAAAAAAATTATTGCACGTGATTCAATGGATCAGAACTATTTGTGATAATTCTTCTAATAAAACGGGTGATTAATAGAAATTTCATTGGAATAGAATAACAGCAGCATTTTATATTACTTTTTTTGCATATAGAGATATATCATTACGATATGACATGCATAATAATTAAGTTGAAATGAGTGATTATGCCAAATAATGTACAATATATGTCTTTTTATTGTTTAGTCTAACTTTCGAATATCGCTTTTTCTATTCAAATAATTAAACAAAATTTTGTAAGTACTATATATGATATATCAAAAAATATACAATATTTTTAAAAGATAAAGCCTAAAAAATCAAATATTGGATTGTGTAAAACTTATCGCCTACAACAAAAAACGGAAAGCCAAAATTAATTAACGAATAAGAAATATAGGTGATTTTAAGAAAATTGAAAGTCGCACTTTACAAAATATTTTGTTATTTGTTGGAGTAATGCAATTACATAATATACATTATATATTTTATAAAATATCTCTCAAATTTTCCAAAAGACTCACCCGTTGAACATTTAAAACTATATATTTGCCTATTAGGTATTTTTTAAACCAATGCAACTGATATAGCATATAAACCAATTTATTTATATAAAGAAGCTATGCAATAAGAAATATATAAACTCTTTTTTATACATTTAATATATGTGAAAATAAAAATAAAATGCAAATTATAAATTTGTAAACGAGCAAAAAGTAAATATGAATTTTATTTTCAATAAATTTGGTTAATAATTTTTATGGCGCAAGTAAAAACCTGTTGATATAAAAACATATGCAATATAAAATTAGTTGTTGTCTTTGTTTTATTATAGTACAGTCACAATTTTTTCTTTAACATACAGTGTGACACGTTGAAATTCATACAATTAATTAAAATTTTTAATGGTTCATTTTATTATGGCTCTATCACAAATAAAACGTAAGATAATTTAGTTTTATTTGTAATACTTCAATTTATACCATAAAATTAAGCAATGAGGTGTTCTAATTATTTTATATAAATATTAAAACTAGCCATTTATATTCTTGGATAATGAATGAATTTGAAAGGCTAGAAATTACCAATAAATAATTATCGATTATGTAACATTATATGTATGCCAGGTCTGGTCTCCATATTGTGGATATATTGCCAGAATTGAATAAATACAAAGAAGATTTTTTTGCTTTGCGTTATAATTTCTTTACTGCAATGCGTATGCAAATAGGCTTCGTTATTTAAATATTCAGTAGGATGATCTAAGAATTTCATTTTTTTTGCAATATTAATCTGTTTTTTCAGACATATGTTAAGTCATCACACCGCAATAACGCTTCTTCAGTTCATAACTATTGTATATGAAACAATATTGCAGTCAAATTGTTAAATTACTCCTTAATGTGAGTATATTATAACAATTCAGCAATTGTGGCCTGCAATTATGTTTCGATAGATGTTGCTTTATTAATTCAATTATTATTATCATCATTTTAACACCATATTTTCGATATTTGCTTTTTGATTTTATAAACGAAGTAATATGGTAATTCAAAGGAGTAATTTAGGGTTTGAAAATTATTGAAAACTTTTTCTTATGTCAGTACCGGAATTGTACTCTGAATCTCCAGATTGATTTGCATACGATCTAACCATAGAAGATACAACATTGCATTTAATTTAATATATACCATATTCTTTTTTTAATTCAAAATAATTTGAAAATAAAAATGTATTGAAAATACTTATGAAATGAAAATTGATTTTTCGAAATATTTTACTGCACATTATATTTTTGGGTTGAAAATTACTAAATCCATTCAACATCATATATTTTCAAAATATACTATTTGAATGAATATTTACATGTCAAACTGTATATATTTAATTTATGAAATTTAGTCGTATAATATCTATATAAATGAATTGCGATTCAATCTATTAAATGTGTAGAGGTATATATCGAAATGTTTTTCATCATCAATTGTACAACGTTTTCAAAAAAATGTTGAAATATATAGCCATATATAAAAACTGAATACAGACTAAGTTAAAATGCATTGCAAATAAAATATGTAAATTATTTGTCGCCATATTGATAATAATAAATATTTTTCAATTATCTCTGGCATAATGATGCGCGATGTAAATAAAATATAATTTGAAAAATAATATTCATGAAAAATTTTACCATGCAGAACAACATATAAAATTACAACAACGCATTTATAAAAATAAAACATAAACTATAAAGAGAAAAATAAAACAATAAAAGAAAATAAAAAAAGAAGTTCTTGTTGTCTTGATTAATTGTTTCTCTGGGCGACTCGACGTGCATATTTATGTTGCTATAGAAATATATGTAATATCTTTTCGTATGAACAAAAAAACAAACTTTTAAAAAATGTATTAACTCTTAACCTATTAAGTACCTCAAAATTCCGTTAGACATATAAAATAAATGTAAGCATATGGTTATGGATATACGTTGTCATTGATTTGATGTGGTCTATGTACACAAATCATTTATTTGGTATATAATATAATATTAAATGTATGACTATATGCGTATATTCTGTATTAATATTATTATTATTATTATTACGAGTATTATAATCGCAGGGAGATTTCTAAATACGTATTGAACAATTGCATAACATTTTAACATTCCGCGTACGTAAATTTAAAACCAGATTTATCTCATACATGTACACATATTAAAAAAAAAAAACAACAACAACAAAAACAAATATTAAATTAAATTATATATATACCTACAAAATATATATTTATCGTTATCTCATATTATATACTACTTTCGGAAATTGATTTTATATTATAGTTATTATTTTTTTAAAACTTGTATTTAAATTGAATGTGTAATAATTATTGGTTTCACTTTTTATAAAAATCGTTTGTGAGTCGTTAGAAATAAAATTAATATATATACATATTTTTACAATCGTTATATAATTTTCGTCGTATTTGAAGTATTAATTTCCAAAAATTAAATTGTTAAAACACAAAATACACTTTCTTTTAATAATATTAGTTTTTTATATTTCATACGTAAATCTTTTGTTATTTCTCTTGATCTTGAGAAGTTATTCTTTTTTATTAATCTTTTTTTCAAAATACTACCTTCACAATTTTTTTTTTATTTAATAATTTTTTATTTAAACGTTAGAGTAACTAAATACAATTCACATAATAACTAATAACACATTTCGATTAAACAACTCCATTCAACTAAAGTTAAAACATTATTCTCATCAGGTTATTATTATTATTATTACATGTTATTTACTCTTTCAATTCAACATCTCGTTTTTCACTCGACGCTATATATATTTGTATTCAAAAAAGTGAATATGTATTTGTGTTAATAAAAAATAAAAAAAAAAATAACACTTTTAATAACAATAAAAAAAAAAAGCAGATTTACCTGCTTTAATCAACACAACAATATAAAATATATGTATGCATACAATAGTCACAGCATATATTTGGTATAATACATGTATACGAGTATATTTTAAAAATACTTATATACAGACTAACATGTATACTAATATTGCCAATGCATAATATACTATTTAGTAGAGGTGCTAAAAAGGTATAAGAAATATAAAATTTGATCATCAACGCAAATTTTATTGTATACTGAAACCTAACGATTAAATTATATGTGATTAAAAATATTAAATTAAAGAATTTGTTATGGTATTTTTTAAAGTAAAAAATAAATTAAATAATCAAAAAATCATAGTCAACTATTGCTATATCATACATGGCACAAAAAGCATTTTATAAGCAAATTTGAATACGAATACTCAAAGCTTAATAAGATACCCAAGTAGAACTCTATAAACCATTTAGTTCTTGCAGATATAAAATGACTGACAGAGCGTTGTGACAACCTGACTTTTGCTGAATTTTAGAATCTATTTTTAAACTGAAATTGGCAAATTAATTTTGTCTACAGGAATTTCAAATATTTCGCTTACACAGTTATATTGCTAATATTTTGATGATGGCAACCTATGCTAAATAATACAATATTCAACTATTTTGCTTTGTCAGCCATTTGACTGAATTACAGTCCATAGTAGTCATTAATTTAGCATCATTGCTGCCGGTAACACATTTTGGTTGTTGCTGTTGTAACTATATAACTGAATTTTTGAGTTTTTGTAAATAATAGCTGAAATTTAGTGGTGATTGAGGCCAGTAGTATCAAACAAAACATTATCAATGTTTACATAAATAATTTCTACAAGAAGACATATAGAATAGTGGTTAACGTATTAATAAAAATTGTAAGTTTTTAAACTATAAAAAATTTGTAAAATAGATAATTTTCGGAACAAATTCTGAAGTAAACATAATAGTAAAAAAACAAAAGAAAGTTGAAAAAAAAGTTATTTTTTTTTTGTTTTATTTTTGTAAAACTGGTGCAATTTTGACAAAATTGCTGCCAACTCAGCTAAATGACTGCTTCGAACAATATGCAGCTAAAATGCAGAGATGAGTAAATTGCTGAAAAGTGACTGATTTGCAAAATTTGGTGTATTTTTCTAAGTTTTGTAAAAATGTGTAATGCTAATACAAAACTGTTTAGTAGACTAAAATCTGGATTCTGATGGCGAATCAAGGTCATAATTTTTACCGGTTCGACTTCCTTCCCACTGAGAATTCGGCCACTTTTCGAATTCCATTTTACCCAAAAACGTGACAAATAACAATAGTTCAGTAGGTTATGTACATTCGTAACCCTAACAAAATTAATTTTACCGCTTCCTTACTATTTATTTACTTATTTTTTTTTTTTATTTCTCGTCATATTTTTTTACAGCGAAATACATTTGGCTTTTTAAACACCCATTTACCTACAATTCCAATACAAACGCGGTACTTATAGAAAATTTTTAAAATATCTGTATGTAGCATAAAATAATTCGCAGAATTGTTACTAATCAAATACGCTACAATATCCTCAAGTTTTGCAGATTCAGTTAGAACATTGTTATTGTTCCTAAGGTAATTGTTTCTCTGAAAAGTCTGTCAAAAATTGAGCGGTAAAATGTTCAAGGGAAAATATAAAATATATGCAATTTAATGGTGGTGGTTTTTCAGCAAAAATATTTACCGAAGTAATATTCAGTCACACTTGGAATTTTATCTTCTAAATCGTCGACTCATAACACAAATTATTATTATTATTATTTTGTATATTTAATTTTCATAAAATGTTTAGAATGAATGCTAATTTATCTACTAAACTAAATTCATCAATATATGTGGTGAAACTTAAGAAAAGTAAAGATTGATTTATTATAAAAAAAGATATTGAATTTAGGTAGAAAATGTAAGTCGCGATATTACAATATAGAACCGGGCGGCTCGTGTAAATAAATTGAGGTTCTTATGTAAAAATATATTTTGCCTAAAGTCACTACTACTACTACATAAAGCGGCCAATAGGATATTTTTCGAAAAATCGCTTTTCATGAATTATCAAATTTTCTAATTACGAGCCATAGTTTTAACGAATTTCTGATTTTTATTCCATAATTAAAAAAATTAATCAATTTACAATCTTTCATAGAAGAAATTTGTAAAATTGCTTCACGCGTTCGGAAAATGCAGTCGATTTTCCAATCGATGTCATTGAAATTTTGTATGAAATATTGTATGAAATAGTGATTCTGAAAATTTGTTATAAAAAAATTAATTTTTTTACTGTATGCGAATAACCAAAATGAAACGAACTTACAAAGAAAATAAATATCAGAGTAATCATACAAAAAAGAATCAAAACACGTATTAGCAAAAATTTTTAAGAATACTATATATACCATATCTACACATTATACTACTACAGCTTTTACTAATTTAACATTAGTAACTTAATTTTTTACGCATATATAAAAAAAAAATGCACAAAGATGTCGCTATAACACGATAGCATTACCGATATTATCGAAGGAAAATTATAACGAAAATCAGCAGATTCCAATATATTGACATTGATGCTATATATATAAAATACAATAATATATATATAACAATTATTATTACGTGTTTGTATATGTGTCTTTTATATATTGCATTTCCCATTTTAATAAAATGCTAAATAGGAAGGAAACTGTATATATTTAACTTTTTCTCTCCATAGAGTGTACATTTTCCGAATTTTACTTTTTACCAAATATATTTTATTTTATTTTGTTTTATATTTCTTTTCTTCTTAACTTTGTTGTTGATATATTTTCATGGAAATACAAATATAAAGTTTATTGTTTTATATATACTACTTATAATAATACATTTCTATGTATGTATAAATTAATTATAGTATGAAACAACATAAAACATTAGAAAACAATCGATAAATAAAAATCATGCGCTCAAATAATAATATAAATTTTGGAAAACTTTCAATTGTTAATTTTCTATTGAATTGGAAAATTTTACTATTAATATTATAAAACAATTTTATTATTTTTTTTTTCTCTTGTTAAATTTACATTAAAATAGTGCAAAAAAAGAACAAAAAAATAAATTAATATAATTTTTATATAGAAAATTTTTAGTCATATTCAATTTAAAACCTACTTTAAATTTATCACAAGCTACTTTTTATATAATATACCCTTATATAGAATATATATATATATGTATTTAATTATATATAGTAAAGGGATGAATACTTTATAGTATAAAATTTAGTGTAGTAGTTGATCGCGTTCAGTTAAAGCTTTAGTGCACATTTACTATATAAAGAAAAAATTGTACTATTTTCTTTTGATTGGAAAAAAAAAGTTTTTCAGTAGAAAAAAATCCCCCATTTTTGTTTTCTGTCTTTTTGGTAAGTTTATCCCTTTTTTGTATATTTTATTAATTATTAATTAAATGTTATTAGAATAAAAACTTAAACCCAATTATTTATAAAATGTAAAGGTTTAAAAATATATTCCTTATATAGAAAGGAATAATTTTTTATAATAGGTCAAAAAAATGTATACTCCGCATTTTTCTTTAGAAAAATATCAATAAAAAAATCTATTTTTTTTTAAGGATATTTGTCCTGTTTTTTTTTTTTTTTTTTTTTTTCTTTCTTTCATTTTTCTTTATGTCTAATCTAATATAAAATTATATTGAAATTTTATCATTGTTATTATAGTTTTTGTGAAAAAATATTGTGGGACAATATAATTATGTAACAATAATCTATCCCATTTAGATAACATATATACAAAATAGAGAATAGGTGATTATTAAGCCAATGTCCTCCTCTATCTGTCTTTATACGAGACAATATATATATATAAATATATCTGTGCGTATATAGTTATATTTGATTACTTTTTTAACTCCATTTTTTCTTTTCTTATGCTTAAAGAAAATACATTTTCTTGTGTTTCACTAAATGTTAACAAATGGATATGTATGTGCGTGTACAAGGTATTTATAAATACATATAATGTTATATAAATACAAAATATAATATGAATATAAATAAAATATGTAATCTGTATAGATTATATAACATACATAAAAAAAATATTCGGTACAGGTACGGTTTTTTTATTTCGTATTATTTATTATAATTTATAATATTATAAATTAGCATTGTATTTAAATTTTAATGATATTATTTTTTAACATAATTTTAACAGATTTTCATTTATTATTATTATTATTATCGTATACAAATATTATTATATGCAGATTATACATATTTTGTATTTAATTATATATTATATATACTCCAATATACGAGTTATATAAAAGTATGCATATTATATTCTATACAGTATAAGGAAAGAAAACAATATCATGTCAATGTCAGTAATTTTATATAAAATTAAGTTTATAGATTCATTGGGTTGAATTATAAATATAACAATAAATTTGTTAATGTTGTGTGGGTTTACAAATTTAATTAAAGATAAATATTATTAAATTAATGAAATTTTAATTATTCTTCAAACGTAAAAATACTTTAAAAAAACTACAATTTTTCGTCTGATAATTTTATTATAAATTGTCGCCATTTCATATATAAATATACATGTATTATGTGTTTGCTGCTTGTGTATATCCAAATAATTCGATTGTTGTATTTTAATTTTGCGTTTTACTTCTTCACATAACTGTTCTTAGATATGATAATTTTTCTTTTTATTTTTTATGTATTAGAACATAATATACTTAGAAAATTCGATTTTATTATATGTTGTTACGCACATTTCCACCAATACATACATTAAACACTTCCATATAACACTCTTATATAGTATTGGTTTAAGTATAGTTTTCTAACATTTTAATATTGCTGACTATAACTAATTTATATAATATATTTCATTCAAACAATTTTCAACAAAAACATGTGTACCAAATTACGATGTTGTGTATATAGTAAATTCTTTAACTTAAAATTTATAAGACCAAAAATTAGTTTTAGCATTTGTTCTTAAAGTATAGTCACTAATTTTTTTCTTATTTTTTTGTTTTTATGTTTAATTTTCATTTTGACAATATGGATTGTAATATAAAAATTTTTAAAGTTATTATTTTATATTTGCATATAAATGCACAAAACAAGATTACTCTTTTATACAGAAAAATGTAGCTTTATGCCATATATTATATTTACTCCATAAATGTGGTAAATGCGAAATGGAAAATTCAACAAATCTAATTTGAATTATATAATAAATAAAATAATGGGTGTGTATAGCTTTAAATTTTGTGTTAAAAAACATTTATTTATGGAACATAAATAATACCTATAGTTTGGTGCAATTGAAGCAATTTGCACTCATCAAGCTATTTTGTATATGTCGTCATATGAAATGAAACGACGGTCAAAAAGGGTTGACTGCTTCGACTATGACAGGGTCATGTCCAATGAATGTCTAATACCGAATTTTTGTGGAATTTTTGTTTGTTAAAGGAAACAATTTTGACAAGAAGTGGTGGCAATATTATTTAGTTTGATGCAATATACCCCTTAGACTGCAATTTTGAAGTATTATCGAATGAATTTATTTCAGATATACGATTTTATTCGGTGTTAAAAGAGGCTACTATAAGTATCCAAGTTTGCACTACAAGTTTGCCAATGCTTTAATTTTAAAGTAATTCGTATATCATCACAAATAATTAAATAAACGCTGATGTTGTTTGTTTTATTTCGGAAGTTCTGTGGTCAGAACAACATCCATTTAGTAGTATATCATAAAGTATTGATATTTCTTTTATTATTGAAATACTGTGAATATAATTAAAATATATAGGATATAACTGAGTACCAATTAATAATGCAAAAATATACTATATTACTCACCATTTAAAAACCACAATTTTAATTATTTGGCACACAAACCGATAAATATTCAAATTAAAATTTTGTCAAAATATAGAAGCACCAATGTCAGGTATTGAATAAATTAATTTAATATATTATTCTATATCTTTTTCTTTTTCTTATACACTATATATAAACTGGAGTAAAGATGAACGTAAGTAAAAGTTAATGATATACCTATTCATTTCAGGAATGATACTTTAAATTACAGTTACGGATATTTGTCATTCCAACAAATATACAAATCTAAAATGTTATGTATTTGGATACGAGCGACCGCCTTCCGTATGGCTTACAGATTTATGAATATAATTTTTAATTAATAATTTAATAATCTTTTAATTACAAATATAAAAATAATATTGGACATAATCTCTTTTTTCCATAAATATTGAGTTTATATTCATTCAATTTAATTTATATTATTTATTAAAATCGCATGATATCTTTGCGTATGTTAGATTATAAGGTGGTACAGGAATAAATAAATAATTTTGCGTTTTAATATTCTGCTTATGTGCAGTAAAACGCATATTTACCATATCACACCATTACCCATATGATTGATCAATGTTTGTAGAATTTAAAAATTATTCCATAATATACCTAATGAAGAAAATAAACGTATTACATACCTATCTATATGTATATATATAATAATATGATGATGAACACTTACATTAACAATGTTACACATGTTTTATTATTCATTTCATTTAGAATTATTATTGTTCAATCCATACATGTAATTAATCATAATATAATATTAACATTGTTTATTGTAAATATATATCCTGCATCCGTATAACATTTTGCGCCCCCGTAAATGAATGTACTCTACATGAGCAGAGACACCATACAGACACATGTCCCCGTATTGCGCCCGTTAGTTCAAGTGTCCACATGTCTTACGTGCACTTCAGTAGCACTTGTGTATATAAAGTGGTTATGTTACATTATAATCTAATGATATTGGCGAAATTGCGCCTGGACATTTACCTCATATTGCATTATTTTGTAACCGTTTTGTACAGTGTCTTGTGCCTATGGTACACTTTCTTGTCACATTATGAACACAAACTGGAATAATGTTTTAAGGGATACTGATACTAGTACAATAAATAATAATTTATTATATTTATAAAATTGATTCAAGTAAATACGCCATATTTAAGTGCATGTAATTATAGAGAAATATTGAATACAAACTACACACAGCATTAGAAGATCATGATTTTTACATATTACAATCATCTTACATATACTATAATTTCTTAATACATTAGATTGATATTTTTATGTTTATCACTGTATTAATATCTAACTCAATATTTCCAATAAATAATAATACAATCGATTATATCTAGTACCGAACCATTACTATATAATTAGGAGATGAAATGCACAATTTTATCATTGGTTAAATTTTATTGTAATTTTATCATTTTAAATATTATTGAAGTAAAATTTATAACATGATTTTGGAACTATGGCTATATATGGTATTATATAAAAGTACTAAATTAGCTTCTTTAGAATATTCAGCTTTGTTAAACAATTTTACTACACTCAAAAGTCATTAATGTCTAATTTTAAAATAGAAAATTAAGTTAAATTTTAGTTATGTGTCTTAAAATTTATAATGCGTTGCGCAAAATATACAAAATTGTATATTATTGAAATTTTTAAAAATACTCTAAAGCTAAACAATTGATTATGTCATATTCAAAACATGCATAATTGCATATTCGTAGCCATATACTGAGCTTTTAAACTTTATTTATCCTATATATATTTGTCCTATTTATGTGCAAGACTAAAATTATCCACAGAATTTGGTTTCATTGTAATTACAAGACTGTATGCATGATAAAAATATTACAAACGAAAAAGGTAAAGCATGAAGACAGACTAAACTGCTGCTGGCAGACAAATAATTTACAAAAGCTAAAAGCTTGGTTTGGTAAAAAAAATTAGTATTTTGTAAATATAAATCAATTGTTTGCCTTTTTCTTAATCAATTCCGGTTATTTTTCAAACAGAGCAGAAAGAGTATATATTGTATTTACATGTGATAATATATATACAAAACATATATTATCAGTTTATCACCTATGTCTATACCATTGTCATACTCGTGCATCTATCTATTTACTCATTATAATATCTTATAGGATTTGAAATAATTAGGTGAATGCAGCATAATATACTTACGAGCATATTGTGACTTGTAGGTACACTATCGTATATATTAATATATACTTATATGTATATACATACTATAACTAGTTTATATGATGACATAAAAAATACATTGTACTTGAAAAACACTATTATTTTTATGAACTTTTGTGTCAAGTATTGATTGATTGTATATTTTGTATTTTGTTTCTGAAAAGTCTATACTTCTATACATTTATGTACACGCAGTATTGATTTTTCATATAATTGACAGCGTATAAAATATTTTTTTTTGTAAATTTTTAATTGAATGTAATAAAAAATTAATTTTATATTTTATTAAAATGTTTAAATGATTAATATCGAGAGATAAATATCAACTTGTGTTTATAAAAAAATTAATACCTTAATAGTTTAATACTTTAGTAAATACAATACAAACAAATGGAAAAAGACAACTGGCACCCTTACATTAATATCATAAAAATTGAAAAAAAATATCAACTAAATCTCAAGAAGTCAAGTAATTAATTTTTTCTGGAATTTAATTTCGTAGGAAAGGATAAAGATCATTTCATTTGCATTTATATATTTATGTAAATTGTATAATATATATTTTTGTAAATACATATTTTTACGGAAGACTTAAAATGCTCTGATAAATTAAACAATGATATTGTACGTTTTTTATAAAACGTTTCAGCAATAACATCATAATTCGACGGACATTTTTCAAGAAATTTTATATTATGAATAAATATTTTAAATTGTCATACTATGAGACATCGTTTTATTTTTTTTTACAACATGGGCTTTTTTCTTAGATTTTCTTATTTAACTAGTAAATTTTGCATGTAATGGATTTTTCATATTCAAGATGGATATTCGATAAATATTACGTATTCGTATCGCAAAAAAAACAATTTCCATAACTTTTTTATAGCCAATATCCGAAGATCATTTCATTTTGGAACTTATGCAAGTGATCATACAAATAAATGCCGTGTTAATATGAGGTGTATACTATGTCAACAATTTACTACAATTTCATTCTGGTGGTATACATAAGTTATATTAATCACATCATTTACTTACAATTTTGGAACGACCTGTTGATGGTATCGTCGATATGCTTGTAAGATTACATCAAAATACTGTAAACAACTTATGAATTATCTTTCAATCGAAGGTCGATGGGCAGGAAAACATTTATTAGACTTTGTTTTAGTTTCAGTTTTTCCACGTGAAAAATAGTCCTTTTTAATTAATAAAAGAAATTCTTCATTTTTCAATTTTAAACAGAATATAAAAAAATAAATATTGTAGTTGTCCAGAATAATGTGGATATATTGTATATCTCTCAAATTTTCATGTCATTAATATATTTATTTAACTTATATACATGAATATTGTATACAAGCGATACACGATATTAGCGAATATTGTATTTAATCCAATAGATACATTCAATTAATATGAAACTAAATACTATTTAGCAACGATTCGAGTTAAATTTTCATATCAAAAATATTGTTGGAAATATTATATTCAATGCAATATTTTTATCACTGTCAATTTGTATTAAAAAATATACAATATTCACTATACTTTGTTTATAATAATACGTAACGTCTAAAAATGTGTTCTTATAATGTAAAACATATTTGACATTCATCTATATCCAAATAATCGAATCTTAAGACTCAGTTTTATAAAATGTACACGAGTATATGTATATATGTGTAAATAGGATATCAATAGGGGAATCGAATATTTAATTAAACTTAAAATGTTCAAGAAATTGTGTCAATTTATATTTGAAAATAATTTTTCTTGTATCTAAACTTTCGTTTATATGCACCATAATATTCTAAAATAACCTTATAGTTATTATGCTATATCTGACGTACTACAATATTTTTGTTTTCCTTTCTGTACAATAATGCTTTATGATAAAATTATATTAATAAATAATATATAGTTATATAGTATACAGTAAAAACCATTTAAAATACTGATGACGACGGACTTGTCTTTATCACATTAATAGACGAATTTCAAATTACATTACCGCACGTAATATAAATCTTCATCAATTTTTTTTTTCTTATGTATTGTATACGTATCACATTTGCTTCAATATTTTTTATAAAATACATATTTCGACAATTTAATTTTTCTCAAACATAAAATATTACATTGAAAAAAATACTGAAAAAATTGAAATTTTAGCCTGTATATATTTGTGGAAAGGAAAATAATATAATAGGTTTGAGAATGAGAATTAGATTAGAGCAGGCTCATTATTATATATGCACGTATGCGTATCATTCGTTAATTGGAACGAAACACTTATTTATTTATATTTCACGAAAGTATAATTCGCTTTTTTCTTCTGAATTTTAAAAAAAAAATAATATTTTATTTTTGTTTTTATTATCGAAATCCTAGTATTTTCATATTAGAATATAATAAAAACCCGAATGTAGTTATACATATGGTAACCTGATCAGGATTCTATTCTCTGTTGAATTAATATTTATTTTTGAATATTCACAAAATCAATATAAAAGTATATATAACAATAGAACAATATAGCAATGATTTAGTATAAGCGTATAAGATATTTGTTTGTTTATACATTTATATATAAATGATTGATAAAATAAAATTTTTTTTTGATGAATGATTGATGTAATATGGATAATAATAGCAATAAAAATATAATTTTTGTTATCAATCAATAAGTTCTAACGCTACAAATATGTTTTTTGTTTCTACAAAAATTTATTTGTATATGTGTAAATATTATATTAGTTATAAATATATGGTATTCAGGGTTATATTCTAGAAATCTACACAACTTCACAAGTTATATATAAAATTCTGAATTACATACCATTTGTTAAATAGGTACAACGAAAATCTATGCTTACTATAAATTTTATTTCATGTAGTAGTACAGCACTATTAATAGATTCTACTTAAGGAATATAAATTATTTCAATGTCAATCTTTATATTTTCGGTTATAAATATAATAAGTCTAATTAATTTTATCTCTACAATTACTTCAATCTAAAATTATGTAATGAAAATATTAGAATCATTTGAGATTTAACTCGAAGCTATCGCAGTAACTAAACGCTAGTTTAGTCAGAATCAGTATAATGGTTATATATTATTCTAAAACATTGATAGGGCAGTTGAGGTAAATGTACTGGCATTTGAATGTAATTTTTTTTAATACTAAATGTGAAACATATTCTGCTAAGATCTTTGAAATATCCTTGATAATTGAAATAATTGCATCACCTATCTATAATTATCTTACATATATGGAGTTGTACATTTAAAGCAAAAAATTATCCCTACATTGGTCCTGGAAAAGAACTTGATTTAAATCTTATAACTATAATCCTTATTCCTAGATTTATTTGGACTCTTGAAATGAAAAAATTATAATGATTAATACCAACATACAAAAATTCATCAAAATCAGATGAGAAAAGTTCAATTATTTAAAATAATATAGAAACCGGTATAGGCAGATTGTCTCGTGTGGTGACCAAAATTTATGCCATGTGCTAGTAAATATATTGTATACAATATATATACCATGCATATTTAATCATGTCTTAACCATTCACCATTATAATATATACATATATAGAAACAATATTGTAAAAAAAATGTAAATGTTCTTTATCATTTCAGATTCGAATAAATTGAAAAAAAGGAAAATTTAAATAAAGTTAAAGTAAAATCATCTGTAAATTTGATCTATATTAAAAAGAAACATAGAAAAAACATTTACATCATAATCATCATCAGTTCAGCTATCTGTAACATTTTTCATAAACATAAATATAAATCAATTATAAATATTTCAAAGTGAGTTAAAAAAAACAGAATATTCATCATTTATTTAATATTTATAATATTTTATATATAACTTTATATATGGGTGTAATTGATAGCCTTTAACTATTTGTAACAAAATAAAAATCAATATATTAATTGTTAGTTATTAGTAAAATAACGTCAGAAGGTGTTTTCTATCAAATTATAACAATTTTATATATAAGTGTTTTGCATTTATTAATAAACAATATAGTGATTTCTGTGAATATTTGCATATTAAGTGAAATTTTTATTAAAAAAAAAAACAAGATAAGAGAAGATAATTACTTTATTTAAAAAGAAACATCTCTATTTAAAAAAAATAATACATAATATTATCTAAAAGGTAATTTTCATCGGTAGAAAAAATATTGTGTAGAATTTGGTAATATTATTATCAAATAAATAAAATAGTCTTATTTTGAGTGTAGCCAACCAAAAATTCTATACTGAACAGAATCTGTTCAGTTATTTGAAGTTCTTGTCAATATTAGTGCTATAGCTAACGGGTGTGGGCGAATTTGCGCCCCCCAGGTAAATAACTTAATTATAATAATAAATGACGTATTATTTTAATATAAAATTTATTATTACAAATTTTATTTAAATATACACAGGAACAAAAAAGCGGCATCCTGAATTTCTCAAGTTTTAAAACAAGCTTCAGCTCTAATGTTAATTTCTTGAAAAGAAGGTAAGAATTTTTTTTTTCACATTAAAATTGACTTCATATTTCATTTAAAATTGGAATTAAAAAAAATGTAATTAAAGAATGTAACCAAAATGGTTTTCTATTAAAACCTAATCATCAGTTGTGGGATTGCGTTGATTGAAATTAATTTTAGTGTTTTATCTCAATAGCAAAATAAAAGTTAAGCTAATATTAAATAATATTACGTAAGGACAACATAATAATTACTATTTATTATTTTAACATTTTACTGTATTCCATTGGCAGTACTAAACATCATGTTCTATGAAATAGACTATGGTCTCTGAAAATACTTCTAAAATTGTATTTCAAATACAAAATATAAAATACTTTTGAATTGAGGTTGAAATGTTCTTTGAAGTAAATATATATTTCATTATTAACACAATAAAGCCGGGGGATCTTGACTAAAGTATGCTAGGTAACACGGCGACCGCCTCGCCTCGGTTCTATGGTAGGTGGAATGTCGACTTCAGTCCATTGATGTTTAATTTCTTCTTCATAATCATTTTCACTTTCATCATCGTTAATCGGTAGTGGAAAAACTCTGGTCCATCTCACAGGTCGTATAGAACTATCACTATCATTATCGTCAATATCACTATCATTATTATCAATAACTAATTCTCTTTCATCGCAATCAACGTCAGACAAATCGTCTGCATATATATCTTTATTTTCATTTGAAACCATATTGAAGGATTTCAAAATTTACTGTAAGTAGAATTTGAACAACCGAACAGCTTCAAACCACAAAACATACTAAATACAAATGTAAAGTGGCGCATGGATTGCGCAATGTCGTTGCAAACCGTACTAATACGACTCCCGATTTTAAGGTACAGTCGAGATAAATCGTATTACTACGACTCCCGTCTTTAAGCCACAGTCGAGAAAAATCGTAGTACTACGACTTCCGCCTTTAATGTGTTAACACCATACATTAATTTATTTAATCTATATATTAGTGTCTAGTGGTGTGAACACTACTATTACCATATAGATCTATTGCATACTGATATTCAGAGCATTGACTTGACTCACTGACAAATCGTTAAGGTTCTTAGAACCTATACATCGATATAATTTAATAAATTATCTAGTAGCATTTGTAAGGTAAAATTTTTTCTTTACAGACGGAGATGTGAGTGGAAATGTAATTCGAAATAAACACTAATTTTGGGTTCGTTTTACCCAATTTAAAGAACACTAACAGAACGGTCGCTAATGCTCAATATATAATTCAAAAATAGGCGTTTTCAAATATATGGTATATTTATATTGTAATCATTTATTCAGGAAATAAGTGTGTATATATTCTAACAAATATTTTATGTTAATTCAATGTATACTAATATTATAAATCATGTTTCTTTCATTATGCAAACATAAATTTAAAACCGAATTTATTTCTTTCTTATTTTTTTTAATAGATTATAAAAATGTAATAAATTTTTAATTGAATTATATCATACGCCTGCGTATATACATAAAGTTGTCGTTAGCCTACTATTAATAAATTTAATATAAAATAGTATATGTAAAGAAATATAACGGATACATCACTGGGAAAGTATTAATATTATAAAATAAAATCATAAAATATTTCTCCTTCAACTAAAATACATCAAATTGCATGTTCAACAAACTATACATCAAATGACTTTTTTATATCGATATTGTAACGTTGTTGAGTGTATGTCGGTCGTTGCATTATGCATGTCTTCAACTGATGCAAAACGGTTTCCTATTATACTCAAATGAAGTTTAAGTAATAGAAAATAGTTGCAGGGAGCTAAATCAGTTAAATATAGTGAATGATTACACAAAAAAATTTTTAGTCAAAAAAATCAGTAATAAAGTTAAACTATGTGATCAAATTTTTCATTGTTTTCTTTAGTAATTGCTTCAGATGGTCAATCTGCACGTTTATCATCACTTATAGATTCTATATATATATATATATATATATTAAATGTATATAATAATTAAAGCAACGAAACCTTCTCTATTGTCTCAATAGTCAGACATTACTTTTTTGTTATAGCCATTTACTTCACTTGGCCACATTCGAATTATGTTTTCCAGTTACAGGAAACATGCAAATATTGATCTCAAAATTGAATATTTATTTATTAAATATTCAGTATGGCCGGTTTTTTAAAAATTAGTGTGATGTGCTATCTTTATTCTATACTCATATTTTTTCCATAATTTTATTAATTACTAGCCTATGCATGAAAAAATGTTTCCACTTGAATCTGATTGTTTTATATATTATTTATGTAAATACTCTAACAACGTTAAATGAATTATTATTATAGGTGTGTATATACAAATTATAGCATAGATAATAATAAATATTTATTTCTTATGTTTTTATATCACTATATATAATTAAACTAGATAAATATTGTACTATAAATAGTAAATATATATTTAATAATTTCTTTCTTAAGTGCTATTTGAATGAACAACAATGAGTCGACTATACTTATTAAATATAATATACCTATTATATATATATACCTATTTTGCATAACATAGAATAATATGACTTGCTTGATGATGATTAAATAAAACATTCCCTTCGTTTTTTTAAATATTATTATATAACGTGTAATTCATGTCGACTCTTACTGAACAAGAGATACTATATTTTTGTAAATTTTAATATTTTTCATTTATGTATTTGCTTATATATAATCTGGGATAAGATTCGTTTTATATGAATATAATTTTTTGTATACAATGGTATGAATTATATGCGTACTTAACAACAGAAAAAAATATTTAATATTTATGATTGATAGAGCTTCAAAATTTTAATCAAATTTTCCTTCCGATTGTTTTTATACATTTTAAAATAATTTATGTTCGTTTCTATAAATATCAAATATATTTCTATATATTCTTCTTTAATACCGTCGGCGGTCCTTAATTGTATTGTTTATAATATATACGAGATTTTAAATAAAGTGTGTTGTTTTTTTAAGTGAAGCATTTAAAATTTATAATAATATATTCTTTGATTACGTCAATATTAAATATAATAAATGAAATTTAACCTTAAATTTAATCTTAATCTATAATTTTAAAGCATTAACTTCTTCGAATTTCTCGTAAATCGAATTAGCCAAATTCCACAAAATGCACGTTACATTTATAGTTTATAGCTGATTGACTATAATTATATGTCAAATATACTGCAACAAATATTTATAAATTGAGAAAAAATTAGATATTTCAAATATGTAATTCAAAAATAGTCATTGAATAATCATTTTACTTATTATAAAATATAATTTTATATTTATTTTGTTATATATATGGAAGA